>JAVIAB010000059.1:9678329-10028730 GCA_032433765.1 Megaustenia siamemsis | reverse complement strand
AACTAATAATTCATGTAATAAGGAATCAATAATCTATCTATTGTCCTTTCAAGCCAAAGATGGCAAATAGGGCACAATTTTAAGACTTTGTGTCCAACGATCAGGCATCAGACTTTGCACAGGACCTACATTATATCTTGCCCCATGATTCTGTTCTAGGTGAGTTGCCTACTCTTGGTGAGGGAGTTGATGCCTGCTGTTGTTGCCTCACGCCTCAGTGTTTTTTTTTAAGCATTTCTCTAGGGTGGCCTCTTCCCATTTGAGGGTATGCTTTGAAATAATCAATAATCCACATCTATATTACATTGATCTTTTGAACCTTCAAATCCTCAATAAATTTCTTCAGCATTTCTAAAATCTATCTATCTCTCTATTGTCCTTTCGAGTCGAAGACAGCACATAGGGCCAGAACTACAATCTTAAAACAGAAACCTTGTACGCCAAAATGGCACATATTGCAGAGATCACTGCTCTAAAATATATGACGCTGTTTCCATAACAATACTTTTTACAATGACAGCTTGTCAAGCCATCGATCAATATCGATTTCTAAAATAAGACAGATAAATTCTGACATTTTATTTTAGTGCAATCACTGTTCTTGTATTTTATTGAATTCTTTAAAAAGTATAATATTTAAATGCAATGATGTGGTATAAATAAAACATTAATATAGTCCCTTTCAAGGATCACGTTTCAGTACTATTTTTAATCACTGTAATAAGCATTTTAATTTGTTTCACATGTAAGAAATTACTGCTAATTACAATAATTATTTATAATTGGAAACTTGCAAAACAACTTACCAGCAGTAAGAAAAGTTTCTCTTTATCAAAGGTCATTTCCAAACCAGGTATACAGTATATACTTCATCTTTACCTTTGGCATCAGTATACAAAAAAAAACTTGCAGCAGTTACTGAAGGGAAAAACCAAAATAAAAAAAGATTATATATATATGAATATATTTGTGTTTAAGTATATCAATAATGTAAAATCTACAGATAAAAATCAAATTACGAAACAAAAAAAAAAAAGAAAGGACTTGCAGTAGGAATGTGATGTAATATATTACGACACAAAATAGATTCTATTCAATTCATGGGATCAGTTTCATTGCAGTCAGGGCATCCCCATATTCGACTCCACTCCCCATCTCAACATTTTATTAAGCATAAGCAGACTCAAGACCATGTACCTCGACTGCAAAGACATGACAATGTCTAAAAGTATCTAAGGGCCCACAAATACATGTATACAAACACACACACATATGCATGTATACATATATACACGTATAAGCAGACATGCACATACATAGATATATCTACATTAATATATATACATATATATATATATAATATATATATATATATATATATACACACACACATATATACATGCATATATACATATACCAATACCCATACATATGAACACATACGTGCATATGCACACCCATGGGGACAATTATATATGTGTGGAAATATGCACATAATGCCCACATAACCAGAAGAATACACACCGAGGTCAGTGTGCATACACAAAGGAGAAAGAATAGAACAGAAGAATAAATGTTAACTCAAAAGGCGGAAAGAGTGAGATGTCTGAGAGTGGGGTACAATAAAAACATATGAAGGGTAAGTAACAAAGAAAAAAAGAGGTAAAGGAGACCACTGAAGTGACTCTCTCTTTCCCATTCTGACCACAGTCCACGACACAGGGAAAGATTTTGTCTTTTCTTATACCAGTTTTGATTATTTTGTTTTGGATGTTTCATTACTAGTTAGCTATGTAGGATTAGTTTTATTTACTTACATATCTGTGTGTGTGTGTTGTTTGTTTGTTCCTGCTGAAAGCCTATTGAGCTGAAACGTCATTCAAATTTGTGTCATCTATCAATCACGTAAAGCTTTTACCATACCATTTTTTTTTCTATTTTTTTCAATTCTCCCTCACATTTAGCTTTACTGCAGCTTCACATTTTTATGCATTCATTAGCATTTCTTTGCCTTAACCCACATGCAGACTGCTTGTTCCTGAAAGATGTTGATTGTAGATACATCTGCTTTTCCCACTAAGCACTCCAGATTGTCTAGACTCCTTTCCCACCTTTAGACTCCTCAGTTTCTCACTGTATACATCATTGTCCCACCTTTAGACTCCTCAGTTTCTCACTGTATACATCATTGTCCCACCTTTAGACTCCTCAGTTTCTCACTGTATACATCATTGTCCCACCTTTAGACTCCTCAGTTTCTCACTGTATACATCATTGTCCCACCTTTAGACTCCTCAGTTTCTCACTGTATACATCATTGTCCCACCTTTAGACTCCTCAGTTTCTCACTGTATACATCATTGTCCCACCTTTAGACTCCTCAGTTTCTCACTGTATACATCATTGTCCCACCTTTAGACTCCTCAGTTTCTCACTGTATACATATTTGTCCCACCCATCCATCCTCCTTCCCCTCTCTTAAGGAGAAGAACAAACTTGGTAACATTGTCTTTGTCCAGAGTAAGGTCTACACTCAGTGCCAGAGCTGCCAGTGAGCTTTATCAGCTATTTCATGACCGTGCACACCCACGTGCCCTGGATAGTGCATCAGGTTAACGCACTGTTGTAGAGCTATCCCAGAGCTGCATCCACTCCTGCCACATACACTGTCTGCCAATATTTCATAACATACTTTGCAAGTTAGTTACCAAGACTGTGTGATCCATGTTCTGTGTAAAGAACCATGTTATCGCTGTCATTGCTGCTTCTATCTCCATTCTGATGCTGGACATTGTAATGAAATACAATTTAGTGCTGCCATACTCTTTTGTTGGCGTTGTAGCTCAGAGTTCCTACTATTTCCAAGTAAAGAAAATTTTGTTAGTAGTCAGTCACAAATTACAGGAAGAGTCAATACCTGCACAACAGGCAACTCTATTCTCTTGGATGATTAGTGAACAATGTCCAGCACTCTCAGATAATGACAGCAAATAGGGGGTCCCGTGTAAATTCTGCGCACATTAAGGAAACCTTGAGAGTTACAAGTTGAAAAGAGTAGACCAAAATGGCCAAGTTTAAACAGCCCAAGTTTAAAGGTGAAGTAAATAAGCCTATGTAAAAGATGTATGTGTCAGGCCAAAAGGCATGCTTTAAACTAGTGGCACAGCCAATTAACATTGACACCCCACATAATGGGTAACATTAACTTTTGATTACAATTACATTGTAAAAATGACCACCTCAGAATACAAAATCTTGAAATTTAACAGTTTGCTGCAGGCAAGCAAACATTATGGTATTAACAGTAATGCTACAGTTGTGTAGTAAAAGTTAAAAGAAATACTATTTTTGGAATTCCAAATGTAGCTTTTAAGTCTTAGTCATATTTATGATGGTATCGTGTAAACGTCACCTACAGATATGTATCGTAATCTAGGGTTAAAGGGAGAGCCAAATTCTACATTCCACAAATACCAGCATTAATATAGCGAGTGTGTTATGATTTATTTTATATTATGGGATGGGATGGGATGACAGAGTTCTGGTAAACTTTCATTTTTATAAAGAATAAGGCAATTGACTATAACTGACTTTAACCATATATTTTGCAAATGATTTATACAAACTTGTACACAATTCCTCTAATAATTTAAGAAGAACAAACTTTACGCACAGAAAAGCCAAATTGCCACAAAAGCCAGAATAGTGAGCCACACCATAAAACCTGCAATCCATCTCATCGAGTGATCCAAATAAGGGATACAACCATTGCAAGAATTAGTCCTCTGGAAATATGCATGACCAAATAAACACAGAAAATTAGAAAAAAATTGTAAACTAAAAATGCAGCATTTCTATTACTATCTTTCTCTTACTGTACAAGCTATTGCTAAAGTTTCTAATAATGTCACATTATGTTAAATTGTAGATATACATTATCTGATGGTTGGGTTATCGTCTCCGTGATTATCTCTGACGTTGATATCCTGTGGCAATCCACTTCAATTTTCCTGACAGTACTTTTTATAAAAATTATATCAGAATGGCACAGAAACATTTGAGACAGCTTTGATCATTCTGCAGTCAAATCTGTCTATCAAATATTGGCAGATTCAGCCACAAGAGAGGCTGTTAGCAAAAACAACAACCAGCATAAGACACTGATATTTTACCAAACTATTGACTTATCAAGATTGCTTGCTACCAACAATCTCTCAGGATGAGAAGACCCACTCATCCCCCTCTCCCATCTCCCAACCAACCCACCTATATTACAGCTGTTCTCTTCTCATTACATGGCCAAAAAATGATGATTGTTTCTTCCTAATGTTGGAAATTAGCTCTATTTTTGCTTTGGCCACTTTCAGATGTTTTCATTACTCTTCTTAGCTGTCCATGGTATTCTCAACATTCTTCTGTAAAATCATATTTCTACAGCCTCCAGTGATTTTATTGTCTGTTGTCCTATTGTCCATGATTCACATCCATATGTTAAGACAGGCTCTACATAACTTTTAAGAACTCTTTTCTTGTTTCTATTGTCAAAAATGGATTTCACAGTATCTTCTTCATTTTTTAGAAAGCTGCTTTTACCTGAGCCATTCTGCATCTCACCTCTGTAGTACATCTACCATCTGAGGTTAACATTGTTCCCAATATTTATTTTCATTACCTGTTTTAATATTGTTCTGCTTGTCTTTATTGTGTATTGCGATGATGTCTTTTCCTTTGTTTCTAATATTACTTCTGTCTTTTTGCTATTACCCTCGGTGGCTGAGTGGTTAGTGTGCTTGCTTCCTGACCCAAAGGGTCTGAATTCGATCCCCAGCTGTGGCAGATTTTTTTATTTTTGGACTGACAAGGCTCCAGGGTTCACCCAGCCTCTAAAAATGGGTACCAGAGATTTTTTTTGGAAGTAAAGTTGGCCTGGCGTAATATTGACCATATCACTCAAAAATGTGCCATGGTCATAGAAAAATATGGTCGCTAACGCCATATTCCCTATATGCCTAGCAAGACGTGGAGGGAACCTTCACTTTTACTTTACCTTTTGCTCTTAATGCTGAGTTCTTTATTTTTGCTTTCCTTTACTATAATGTCTAACATTTCATGTAACTTATTTTCGTTCTTAGCTATTAAGACTGTATCATCAGCATTACCTTAAATTATTTATATAATGACCTCCGATTGTTATTCCAGACATGCCCTTTATGAATCTTAAAGTAATCTCACTATACATATTAAATAAATCTGGTGACAGCACACAACCTTGCATAACACCCTGTTTTATTCATTGAAACATTCCCAATTGATTTCCAGTTTTTATGGCCGCTTTTTGTTGCCAGTACGTGCTATTTTTGTATATAATAGAAGTTACAAATTTATTTGATTTTTCATTTTAAAAGTAGAAAGTGAAAACAAATATTGAAATATTTAACACTGTCTTACATTGCCCTCAATAATAATTGTAAATTATTTAGCATTAGCATTATTTAGTTATATTAGCATAAAGCTCATACATTTTGTAAATAGTAGTTAATTGTTTTAATTTGTTTGCATAGATGCCTTGGTTTACTTCACAAACAAAATCAATCTGATCCAATGGATCATTTTTAGTTTAGTAGTATTTGAATACATTGTTTGTTCTAAAAAACATGAATTATGTAGAGAACCAGTTTTATAAGGATTTGGTTGAAGTAGCTGCCCTCTCATCCCACTAAAACAATATAAATAAAATACATTGATACTAATATAATATGAAACACTTACATTAAGATCATCCACCAGGAGACCACAACATCAGCAATAATCTTTTCTCCAAACTCCTTAGCCATGAGAAATTGCTCATACACGCTGAAATAGCAAAATTAAAAAAATTTGTAATTTTCATTGAGTCAACAATACGATTATTTCAACATATAAAGGTTTGCAAATCACTAAAAGACATTGATATCATCATTAAACTTGTCAAATATGGTTTTTTCAATAAAAACTTTCTTTGCTCCAGTTCTTCTGTATATATCCTTTAATCATCATTTTGACTGGACCATGTTCATGATCACACCATTCTCTCCATTCAGCACATGATATTTAGGGTAATGTGGTCGGTATTATACCCGTGCCGCTTCACTTTCCCAGAAAAAAATCCGGTACCATTAAAGGCTGGGTGAACCCAGAAGCCATCGGTTGGGATCGAACCCTACCCCATGTCCCTTGTCCTTTGTAGTCTAGTTCACTTACCACTGAGCTATCGCGGCTTCTGCCTGTTCACTAACTCTTGTCAAATTATACAGGAATATTTCAGTGCAGCACAAGAGCTCCAACACAACTTTAGATTTTAACTGCCTAGAGTTCTTTAACATGTGTGCAGATTGAGGCGGACTGATTGATTGTCTATTTTTTGACATCTGAGAGGGCTAGACATTTGATCTCGCTAACCAGAGACAAGGGAAGTGTAAAGCCATGAAGAAACTACATATTCAAAGTGAAAAAATTCTCTTCACTTGTAATGGGATTCAAACTCAGGACCTTCCAGTCTAGAGGTCACCATCTTACTTCTAGACCTTTAGTTGCCCTCGGCAAGGGTTTATGAGGCACTTTCATAAAGTTGATTAACATAATTTTATATTTCAAATACTGAAGTAATTTTGTTATTGAATATTTGCTCAAACAGTAGTACACACTAGGCCTATGTTTATTTCTTTTCATTTTCATGTCATGAATTCTTTTACATGTTCAGTTTTTTTTAAAAATAAATCATCATTGACAAAAAAGACTCATTCACATCCACCATGAGATGAGAACTCCCTGAAAGGTTTGAACCATATACCTCTGAGCTTAAGAAAAGAACATGGATCTCAACAATGTGACCGTTACATTCTTAAAGTAATGCTACCAGCACTGTTCATCTTACATCTAGCATCTTATATATATCATTGAACATCTCACATCCTTCCTGTGCCATTAGACATCACACATAGCTTGTAGTGTACCTTACCATTTGTCCCTGTTCTGGGTGAGCTCTTCAATCTCATCATAAGTGAATGTCTACTTTCTTTGTCTTTTTTGTCTGTTTTCTCAGGATCGCTCTAGGTCAGCCTTTTTTTCTATTTCCTATTGCTTTTCATTTAATCAATTGTTTAGTGATTTATTGGTATTTCTTATTATCACATGGTCACTGACATGGTTATTCTTTCTTCCTGGTCATTTATTCATTTTCTCTTGGGCTGAAGACGGCACATTAGGTGGAAGTTATTATTCTCCATGATTGATGATTTGCTACTAGTTCTTGTAGGTCTTGGTTGTTTATTGGTTTTATGGTTGAGCCTTCCATAGTAATTGTTCTGCATTGCAATTCTCTTAGTTTGCTTTGTTTTCTTTTACCAGATGGTTTCTACATTAGTGCCTGATGAGGAAGTCTTTCTTCATTCATTCCCAGCACATGACCGAAGTATTCCAGTGTATTCTTAAGTTCTTCTTATAAAGCTCAATGCATATCTATCTATCTATTGACCTTTTGAGCCGTAGCCGGCCCATAGGGCATAGACCAAGATACCCCCTCTCTTATCTGAATTTTTATTCTAGCGGGTTTCAATTCTATTAAAAATATTTTATCAAATCTCGCCATTTGTCTCTGTTCTGTACAAGCAGTTCTATCTAATTGAGGGAGCAGATTCCTGCTGCTTTTGCCTCTCTCATCAATGTTCTTCTCAGTGTCTCTCTGGGTCTTCCTCTTTTCCTCTTACCTGTTGTTTCCCACATGAGGACTTGCTTTGCTATTTGGTTATTATTTCTTCTCATCACATGTCCAACATATGACCATCATCTTTTCTTGATTACTGAAGATATTAGTGGTTGATTGGCGATTTCTCTAATTTTCTCATTTGTTTTGAATTCGTTCCACGCTATACCTTCGAATGTGTTCATGTGCTTTAGAGTTCAAAAATTAATAAGAAAACCATGCCACAAAATAAAGTTATCAATAAACTACTCTTTGCTAATGATCAAGCCATAACAGCTTACAATGAAACAGAACTTCAGCAGCATCTGTCATTCATGAACAAAGTATGAAGCATAATAAACCAGAAGTCATGATAATAGGACAATAAAAGCAGAAAAAACATAGAACACCACATTATAAAGCAAGTGACATACTTTAAATATCTAGGAGCAACATTCTCTAAAAAGGGCAAAATGGATAAAGAAATAGACATTTGATGTAGCAAAGCAGACCAAGTATTATATAGACACAGCTAGCCCCTATACTTCAATACAAGACAGCGCCTATCAGTACAAAGTAAAATCCTATCTATTGTCCTTTTGAGCCGTAGCTGGCCCATAGGGCATAGACCAAGATACTCCTTCTCTTTTCTAAATTTTTATTCTAGCAGTGATAAAAATCCTAAGTTAAATCCTATACAAAGTATATTATTCCCATCTTGTGATATCTGTGCCAAAATGGTCACTCCCAAGTAAACATAAAAGAAAGCTAGTCACCATAGAGATGTAATGTTTGAGAAAATAACTTGAAGCAACCAGACGAGCCAGAGTTAGAAATTATGTTATATAAGAGAGATTAGGCATTGAATCAATTCTAAACTACATACAGAGACAACATATGAAATGGCTTGCTCATGTGGAACGAAAGCCAAGAAATTCTAAACCATACCATACGAAGAAGAGCGTGTAGTAGACCCAGAGTAAGATGGACTAACAAAATTCTGAGAAATGTTACAATAACATCAATTGACAGTGGTTGACACTGCCTGAAGGGCAAGAACTAGAACTTTGTATCTCCCTCATCAACTAAAGGAGAAGTAAAAGGAAGTGGAAAGAAAGAGAGAAAGAGAGAGCTTCAGAGTTTGTTGACTTGTCTTACATATGCACTCAAGGCTAAAAGTTTCGGTGTGTCACAATGTTCTGCTTTTAAATCACTGCTGAAAAGAATTTTTTTTCTTCACTTAATAATTACATAATGCTGTAAATTTAAAAAAAAAAATAAATCTTTGATCTGAGGCCAGATAATGAAAACCTTTAAATGGAACAAAACCAACAAACGACAAATACTTAAAAATATCACTGCATGGCACTTTGCCAAGAAATAAAGTTATCAGGATAGGAAATCAATGATAAACAAAGCATTCTTATTTACTATTGTAAATATTGTTGTCTAACAAAAGGTAGCAGCTGTCACTAAATCCCAATTTCTGACAAAAGAAGGTAGCAGGTGGTTCATGCAACTAATTTTGATGAAGGCATACATTATTATTTATGTGTGCAATATGTCTAGACACAGAGCAATACCAATGTGTATTTAAAGTGAGGCAAGATCTTTTTAATTTATTTATGCATGTGCAGAAATGTAAATCATAATAAACAAGGACAGCAGACACAAGACATTCATACCAGACACAAGATATTAATAGGGAGGGAAAATTGAAAAAATGGTATGGTAAAAGCTTTACATGATTAGTAGACGACACAAATTTGAACAACATTTCGGCCCAATAGGCCTTCAGTAGGAACAAACAAACATCTCCTGTGAGTTTTTATGCAGCTTTAAGTAAGTGAAAAGTCTTAATTGATTATGCTAATGTTAGCAGGTGAATCACTGAGCTATCGCTGCTCCCCAGCTTTAAGAAAGTGAAAAGTCTTAATTGTTGTGCTAATGTTAGCAGGTGAATCACTGAGCTCATCTTGATCCTTCCAGCACCACTAGACATAACTTAGGGCTTGTAGTATTGTCTGCCACCCATCTCTATTCTTGACGAGATATTCGATCTTATCTAATGAGTCTATGCCTGCCAACTTTGCTTCTCTTGTAAGTGTTCTTTTTGTATCTCTGTAGGTCTTCCTCTTTTTCTGTATCCTGGTGTTTCCCATAGAAGAGCCTGTTTTGGAATTCTTTTGTTGATTTTCTCAACACATGTCTGACATATGTACATCTTCTCTTCCTATTTGTAGATAAGATTGTTGGTTACATGGCTATTTCTCTTATCTCTATATTGGTTTTGAATTCATTCCATTGTACACAAAGTATTCTTCTTAGTCATTTGTCTTCAAAAGCGTTTAGTTTTCCTTTAATCTCTTTTATTGTCTCCAGCTTTCACATGGATAAGTAAGAGTTGATATTAAGTTGAATATTCTAAGTTTAGTTTTCTTGCTTAGTATTTTTAATTTCCATATATGTCCATATTTTGAAAATTTACTGCTGCTTTTACTATCCTGCTTCCGATCTCTTTTTTTGTTACACCTTCTTGATCTATATCACTACCAAGATATGTATAGTGGTCTAGTCTTTCCACTGTCTGATGATTTAGATATATATTTGCCTCTGGTGCATTTTTATTTTTCATTATTATATTCCATATACTTACATAAATAACTGAACTACAAAAGACAAGAGGTGATTGATGGCTTCCGGGTTCACCCAGCCCTAAATGGCTACCTGATTTTTTTCTGGGAAAGTAAAGTGGCATGGGTTTAATACCAACCACATTACTCTAAAAATCATGTGCCGAAGGTTTATAAAAATTATGGTCACTAACACAATATTCCCCATACTCCACTTGCATGACGAGGCTCATTACTTTTTATTTTTTTTAACTTACACAAGTAAATATAAATAAAGAGAACAAAGACTTACTTTAAACCTTCATGCATGATATTACTATCAATGAGATTTCCAGAAGGGTCAGTTAGGTTTTGCTCATTTCCTTTGGAGTCATTCACAGTCACAAACTTGTTGGTTAGATCCAGCAGGGCTGCTATAGGCAAACATCGGTTGACAACTGAGGGAGAATAAAATGAGTAAAGGTAGACAGATCAGAAATAAACAGACAAATAGATAAGAGATGGTAAAGAAGTAGATAAATTTAGTTTGGTTGATTGCAGTGAAGGTATTTTCAGTGGATACATATAAATTGGTATATGGTGGATAGGCGGCAGGAACCATTGAAGGCTATGTCTGAAAAGTGTTCCTTCTTGCAGTTTCCTCATATTCAAAGTCCGGCTTGTTGCAGGAGCTACTGAGTTAAGTGCTCTGTGCACACCGTGAGCTGTGTGTCTCATCCATTTTGATCCTGCTTCGATATCCCGCTTGTTTACGATGAATGATGATATCGTATGACGGGGAACAGTTGGCTGTGTTCACTTTCTGCGCGGTTTCGCCTTATGTCTTTTGGTGTGTGCTGAGACTGCTACGATGGGGACTACAGTTACCTTTCTTTGTTTGGGAGATGAGTTAGTAATTCGGATGATTCCACTGGCACGGGCGGTTGAGCAATTATGGATTTTAATTCGTTTGCTGTGAGACCGAGGCCTTCCATAGCCAATAACAATAACATATAAATTTAAGGTAAATAGAGTGCTAGCAAAAAGTGTACAGATTGAGTGGAAATGGGGTAATTTGATAGATGCAAATATAATGGAGATAAATAGAGTGGAAATTAGGTAATTTGGATAGGTGTAAATAGAATGGAAGTAAATTGAGTGAAAATTGGGTATTTGAGTAGATGCAAATAGAATGGAGATAAATAGAGTGGAGATGGAGAGTGTGGGGTAAATAGAGTGGAGATGGCTAGATGCAAATAGATTGGAGGTAAGCACAGAGCTGCAGAATATCAGGCACAAATAACTGAGGGGTAATTAAGCAACTTGAGTGAAGATAACAGGAGTGAAAGTAGCTTGAGTGGACATAACTAGAGTGGAAATAAATTGTGTGAAAATAACATGAGCAAAAGTAGCTTTTTTTTTTTCGTTTGCCAGCTTTCACCTCTGACGAAGTCCCTAGAGACTAGAAATTGAATTTTGCGTGTTAATCCATTTAGCTCTGGCAGCCATGTGCACAGGGGTCCCTCGCCTCACAGGCAGATAACTCCATCTTCGGAGGTACTCATATTTTTTCGTCGATGAGTAATTGACACTTCAAGCTGGGTCTCGCTGCTGAGACCAGGGATGGTTGCCGCAGAGAGGCATCACAAATAAAAATCCCAACCGGTGCAGCCGGGATTTGAACCCACAACCTCTTTGTCTCGAAGCCGGCGTCTTGCCTGAGACCAACCAGTCCCCCAGAATGTTTTTAAAGGTATTACCAGTTGATGAAAGTAGCTTGTGTAGACAACAACTATAGTGGAAATAAATAGTGGGAAGTCTATTTGAGCAGTGGCAATTTAAATGAAGATAATGTCAATAGATGTAACTTTAAATGGAGGTAGCATTACAAGACTCAATATTCAATGTTACTGGTATTTTTTAAACATAAATGAGTTTTACAAATGGCATTAAAAACACTGACTACTGCCATATGAGGAATCAGTTTTTTTGTCAGGAAAGTTACTGTGGTATAACATGATCTATTGTGCAGTACTTGTTATGATTTTTAATTCTCCTTTTAACCCAACAGCAGTCCAACACTTTTATATTTAGATTATAATGAAGTTATGCTCACATGAGAACTAAATGAGCACACCACACATTTAAAGCCAGCTCTCCAATCACAAAGCCATTTACAACCCATTTACAATAAAAGAATAGAATATAAATATCACCATTTAATATAGAATATTAAATTTCTGTTTTAAAATAGAATATTTAACTCTTTCCATATATTTCGACACACTATTCGCCATGCCAATTTTGGTCACATACATTTAGCCACACAGTACATCACTCTCAATTTGATTAGTGTAAACTGTCATCAAAGCATATATCTTTTTTCTAGGTCTCATATCATCGTGGTATTGGTGAAATCTAATTCCTTGTTTAATTATCTAAAAACTCAGATAATATATATATTAAGTGATAGATAAATATAAACATGTAGGCTGATTTTAAAACTATGAAAAATTTTGTCTCTGAAATCTCTACTGGATTGATAATAACCTTCCATATTGAAAGGGTTAAATCATCATTTAATGTAGCAAATATATAATCATCCATTATAATAACAAAAATACCACTCTGTAATGTAAAATGTTTAGGAGATAATCATTAATATGCCAAGTGTAAGCATCACCTTTAAAATAATGAATGGAACAAATCAACAAAACATAAACATTTCAACAAAATCCACAGCATTTGGCAGGAAAACATTACCAGAATATAAATCAACGACAAATAAATTAGCCTTTGTTTATTTCCTTATTCCAGTGTAACAAAAATTAGCGGTTGACATTTGCCCCAAATTATCATCATCAGACGCCATGCTAGTTGCCATAGGCGACCATCTCTCTCCGCACCTCTCAGTTCTTCACGCATGTCACAATTTCAGTTGGTTAACTTCTATTATGCCATTTGGATAAGCTGTTCAATATTTTTTCTCTGGATTTTTCACTGCTCTTCTTTTCATTCATTCTGCCTGCTGTATAGTATTCTCAATGCTTTATTTTTGTATGACATGTCCAATAAATGTAGATTGTCTCTTCCTTATGATGTTGATAACATTTCTGATTTCTCCAGCTCATTTTAAATATTCTCCATTTGTAATTTTGCTATACATAGAATCTGTAGCATTTTTCTGAACCACATCTAGCTGCCTCCACTGTTCTTTGTGTTGTCTTGTTATTGTCGATGACTCACTTCCATAAAGTAGAACAGGTTCAATGTGGCATTTTAGCAAGACACATTTTCTAACATTAATTGACAACAATTTATTACATAGAGATAACATATACATGCATTGAAGAAGAAATATATCTCACATTATGAATGTAATGTGTCCAGGCTTAATGATCCTTCTTAAAGCATTGAACTTTGTTGATCCATGTTGAGGAAAAATAAGATTAAAATATACTTGCACACTTGTATTTTAGAATAAGATTGCATGTCACCTGTACAGCAAACTCACTACACAAACATGATCTGGTTCACATAAGTGGGGGAACTATTGTTTCGTTTATCAATAAATGTTACTGTGTAGTAATAAATAATATCAGTAATAGTTACTTTGTTTGCTCCTGAAGTAATAGGCTGCACACTGTTCACTTTCCACCAGTTCTCTAACAGTCTGATGTGAAAGAACATTTGAGGTTCATTAAGTTGAGACATGAGACCAAGTAACCATTATTTCACAACAAACACGATTACATCTGTTCAAGCAAAATTAATGTTTTTTACTTTCTAGTCAGTTAGTTAGTTTATTTAAGCAATTTCCATTTCTTCAGTCGAGTGAAAATATTGAAATAAAAATATATCAGAATTATGTGGTTCACAAGAAATGTTACAATAGAAAAACAAATATAAGCAAATTAACAACTACTTTCAAGAACTGTCACAATAGTTTAGATATATTAAGGCTCTATCTATTGACCTTTCGAGCCGTAACCGGCCCATAGGGCGTAGACCAAGATACACCTTCTCCTATATGAATTTTTGTTCTAGCAGTTTTCTTTTAAAGATATTTTATCAAATCTCGCCATCTGTCTCTGTTCTGTGCAAGCAGTTCTATCTCATTGAGGGAGCCGATTCCTGCTATTAAGGCTCTGCCTCAGTTATATTACAAGAACTGTCACAATAGGTTTAGATATATTAAGGCTCTGCCTCAGTTATATTACAAGAACTGTCACAATAGGTTTAGATATATTAAGGCTCTGCCTCAGTTATATTACAAGAACTGTCACAATAGGTTTAGATATATTAAGGCGCTGCTCCAGTTATATTACAAGAACTGTCACAATAGGTTTAGATATATTAAGGCTCTGCTCCAGTTATATTACAAGAACTGTCACAATAGGTTCAGATATATTAAGGCTCTGCTCCAGTTATATTACAAGAACTGTCACAATAGGTTTAGATATATTAAGGCTCTGCTCCAGTTATATTACAAGAACTGTCACAATAGGTTCAGATATATTAAGGCTCTGCTCCAGTTATATTAATTTCTAATAGCAGTCATCCTGCCTACTTTTCAGCACCCAACCTTAAATTGCCCCAGTGAAACCCTACCAAGATTTAGTAATCATTTCTCTTATGCCAGACATAATGCAAGGTAAAACAACAACTAAATGTCTTCAAGCATGAGGAGCAATGGCATTTAAAGAAAGCCAGAGAAAACAATAAAACGAAACATCCAGACTAGTTCTATAAAGCCTACCTGAGGAAATTATCATAATAATTTTATAAAACAAAATAAACAACCAGCAAATCAATTTATATAACGAAGAAAAAGTCTACACACAGATATCAGTTTGATGCTGGGTAGGTCATGTACTTTCAAAGGTTCAAAAGACAATCTCATCATTGGCTGTTTAGAAGCACTGGATAGAAGTAACAAACCTAGAACAATGATTGATGGTAAGTGATAACAGAGATTGACATTGCTGGAGAGATCTTGGATAATTCTGTAAATGATGAGAAATAAGGCAAGGCAGAATGATCAAAACACAACACATTGAGCCTTCAATAAATGTTGCGAAACACTAGACCAATGGTCGATCACGAAAATGGTGGATTGACAGAATATTAGAAACACTACGAAACATAACAGCAGCAGAGATGAACAGAAGAGTAAAAGACTGCAAATTATATCTCCCCTCAGCACTGAAAAGCAAATGAGGAAGGAAGAAGAAGATGAGAGATGCACAGCAAGGGAAAGTTATATGTTATTGCTCAGCAAAAAGCCATTAGACATGTTCAGAAATCTCTCTTAGCTGATTTAGTAGCTAAGAAAAACAAGATGTGTCACCAATGACTCTTCTGAATTGTAGTAAAATGTCACTGAGAACGAAATGTTACAACAATTCACAAAGGACAATAAATGTTACAAACTATATAAAGTAAAGCCGCGATAGCCTCAGTGGTTAGTGAACTGGACTACAAAGGACAAGGGGTAGGGTTCGATCCCAACCGACGGCTTCCGGGTTCACCCAGCTTTAAATGGGTACCAGATTTTTTTTGGTGAAAAAAATAAAGCAGCACGGACGTAATACCAACCACATTACCCCAAAAATCATGTGCTGAAGGTCTGTAAAATATAGGGTCACTAACACCATATTTCCCTATATGCCACTTGGCGTGACGGGGGTACTTTACTTTACTTACTTATATAAAGTAAAGATAAAAAGTAAAGGCTCCCTACATGTCTTGCTAGGCGTATGGGGAATATGGGGTTAGTGACTATATTTATCCATGATCACAACACATTATTGGCTGATGTGGTCAGTATCACGCTAGGTCACATTATTTAAACAAAAATCTCTGGTACCAATTTTTAGAGCCTGGGTGAATTCGGCCAAAAAAAAATAAAATTCACCACTTCTGGGGATCAAACCCAGACACTTCTGATCAGGAAGTCAGCACATTAACCACACAACCACCGAGGCGAGCACATTAACCACACAACCACTGAGGTGAGCACATTAACCACACAACCACTGAGGCGAGCACATTAACCACACAACCACTGAGGCGAGCACATTAACCACAACCACTGAGGCGAGCACATTAACCACACAACCACTGAGGTGAGCACATTAACCACACAACCACTGAGGCGAGCACATTAACCACACAACCACTGAGGCGAGCACATTAACCACACAACCACCGAGGTGAGCACATTAACGACACAACCTCCGAGGTGAGCACATTAACCACACAACTACTGAGGTGAGCACATTAACCACACAACCACTGAGGCGAGCACATAACCACACAACCACTGAGGCGAGCACATTAACCACACAACCACTGAGGCTCCAAACAAACTATGTAGAAGTTCCAAAACTGATATGTAACAATCTATCTATCTATCTATTGACCTTTCGAGCCGTAGCCAGCCCATAGGGCATAGACCCAGATACTCTTTCTCTTATCTAAATTTTATTCTAGCTGTTTTCAATCCTTGTAAAGATCTTTTATCAATCTCGCCAATTGTTTCTGTTCTGTGCAAGCAACTCTATCTCATTGAGGGAGACAATTCCTGCAGCTCTTGCCTCTCTCATCAATGTTCTTCTTGGTGTCTCTCAGCATGTAACAATACAAGACAACAAATAAAGTAGTTCTCTGTAATTCCTCTGTGACATTTGTAATCATATAATAGAAAGAATTACAACTTTACTAAATAGAAAAATTCAGTTTTGCACTAGTTTACACTAGCAACAGACATGCAACAATACCTTATTATTATATTGGTTCACACCATCTTTGCAAATTAACTTTGACTTATCCTCAGTAGCTAAATAGAAGAAGTCCGTGTCAGGGCATTCCTCAACACAGACCTGGCAGACAGACCAAATAAATGATCACTGGTAGATTGGCATTCAAAGATGGTTTAGTGAATATTGTTGAATGTCCATAAATACAGGTAGTGCAATGTAGTATAGAAAACATAGACAAATAGATTGGATAAGAAACCTTGACATCATAAAACACAAGATAAGAGACATGGATGGTCATACATGAGTGGAAAAAAATAAAAATGATAGTGCAAATGATAGTACAGATGATAATACAAATACACATTTTTGCTTGTGGCAAACTGTTAAATTAAAAAAATGTATAATTTGAGTTCATAAATTTTATGAAGGCATCGTAATCTAGGGTTAAAAGTATGTTAAGTAGGTGTAGATGTTTTGTGCTGTGGTTTATTTGTGCCATTCAGCATGAGAAAATGTTATAACAGAAAAACAAATATAAGCAAATTAACAACTACTTTCAAGAACTGTCACAATAGGTTTATTCAGCCAACACATGTGATGTCAGAACTATATTTTGAACACCAGGTTGCCTTTCCTCCATGATCCCTACTCACTTGGCCAGACTAGACAGAGTAGTCTCTGACTAGAGTCACTGGGAAGAGGTGGAATTGTGTCAAGATGGTTAGGGTTCATAGATCCTGGCACGAGCTATCAGCTATGAGTTGCTGGTAACTCCCACCTCTGTTGCTCTTAGGTGCTTACTTCCTAGGAGCAAGTGGTGGAATGTAACGTACACTCTACAGGTTATGGTGACAGCTTTACAAAAAAGGAACACACAAAATACAGACATTTCAGCCAGCATGTGGCCTTGCTCAGAAAACGAGAACAACACAGACAATGGAATAAAGATAAACTCTACTACATCTAGAATGAGCACGATTAGTAAATCAAAGAGAAGTAAAAGTGGGATCAGAAATGAAATTATAAAGCAAAAGGGAGATGGTGTACAAGGTAATAAGAGAATAAAAATTGATTAATAAAAATTATTAACTAAATTTTTTTTTAAAAATTAGTTAAACAATAATAATGCAAGAGTTAGTTCACTTTACTTCTTTCTTCTTCTTTCCTTCCTCATTTGTCTTCAGCATCGAGGGGAGATATAATTTGCAGTCTTTGCTCTTCTGTTTGCCTCTGCTGCCGTTATGTTTCCTAGTGTTCCTAATATTCCATTAGTCATTTTTTTGTGGTTGACCCTTGGGTCTGGTGTTCTCGCAACATTTATGAAGGCTCGTTGTGTTGTGTTATGAACACTCTGCCTTGTCATGACCAAACCATTGTATTTATCGTTGTTTCTTTATATATTCTACGGGGGGAGGGGGAGTGTATCCTTGCTTTTTTCTCAATTCTCTTTTCTGATCTTGTCTCTCAGGCTGTTTCCTGTCATTTGTCTAACACACTTAATCTCAGCAAGAGGTTATTTTTCTTGTTTTGCATCTGGAGTCCAGGACTGGCATTGGTAACACAACGTGGGATGAAGATTATAATGTACAGTTCCCGTTTTGTCTCTAGAGTTATTTCCCTGTTTGGACAATAGTAATGGTAGTTTCCCAATGATTTGCAAGCTTTGTTGCATCTTGAGTCTAATCATTACTTCCATAAACTTATAAATAGTCAGAGAGAGAAATATGCAAGCAAACAGACAGATAAAACACAGGCAGACAAACGTTAAAATAGTCAGAGAGAGAAATATGCAAGCAACAGACAGATAAAACACAGGCAGACAAACGTTATTGATTGGACTACCTGTGGTGTTGGACAACCGCTAATAAAAACACCTGGACCTCCGACCACAGGCGACAAGATCAAAGAAAAACAGGTATTTTTATTCCTATCAAGAAAAGAAATAAAAATAATTTCAGTAAAAATACAAGTGACTCCAAAAGTAAACAAACACTTTAAAATAAATAAGTCTGGTGTGATATAAACTACCTACATATTAAATAGTTACAATCACAATGTACAATTTCAGTAGTTTATGATGACTGGATATTAGTGTTGATGTGATACGACCACTTCCCTCCATTGCCTAATTTTCATGATGTGATACGACCACTTCACTTCATTGCCTAATTTTCATGATGTGATACGACCACTTCCCTTCATTGCCTAATTTTCATGATGTGATATGACCACTTCCCTTCATTGCCTAATTTTCGTGATGTGATACGACCACTTCCCTTCATTGCCTCATTTTCATGATGTGATACGACCACTTCCCTTCATTGCCTCATTTTCATGATGTGATACGACCACTTCCCTTCATTGTCTCATTTTCATGATGTGATACGACCACTTCACTTCATTGCCTCATTTTCATGATGTGATATGGACCACTTCCCTTCATTGCCTCGTTTTCATGATGTGATACGACCACTTCCCTTCATTGTCTCATTTTCATGATGTGATACGACCACTTCCTTCATTGTCTCATTTTCATGATGTGATTTGACCACTTCCCTTCATTACCTAATTTTCATGATGTGAGTTGACCACTTCCCTTTATTGCCTAATTTCATGATGTGAGTTGACCACTTCCCTTCATTGCTGCCTTTTCTTCCCAAAACATGTCGGTGGTACTTATTTAAAGAGGCTGGGTGGAGGACCTTGAGAGCTTTTAAGCTGAAAAAAAATTGCTGCCTTAACTAGGATTTGAACCTTGACCCCTCAGGTCATCCAGGCACTAGTCACAAGGCTGTTTTTTTTCCTACTATAAAAGATTAACCACCAATGGTGCTGTCAGAAATGCAATGAGAACAGTATTGCTATCGCAAATCAAGCTGTGAAGTTAAAATATTAAATAATAATATAATATAAATAAATATAATATAACAGAAATATAATATAACAGAAATATTAATATATTTATGCGGTTTCCTTTATCATCCATTATCTGCTATCTTTCCACAGGCTTGATCAATGTCTCTGTATACTTCTATTCTTCATGAACTATTTTTCACTCTTTCCTCAGGCACCTATCCATCTATCCCTACACCCTCCCTCGCCCAGTCATGCCCTTCCCTCCATGCGCACACACACACACGCGCACAAACATATACATTCATGACAAACAAGCAGGTAAATAAACAAAATTTGAATAGGGCCTACATAACAGCACAATGAACACAATGGCTGGATCACTTACTCCTTGTTTCCTAAACCACAGAGGTTGCCATCGGAGTCTTGTGGGTAGATTAGCAATTCTGGGTTCCCATACACATATGCTGAAACAGATCAAACTAGATTTGTTTTCGTACGCATATGTGAAACATAAAAAGTGGATTTATTCTCATACACATATGGTGAATCAGATAAAAGTAGATTTGTTGCCATACTCATATATCAATAGATCAAACAAGATGTGTTCTCATACACATATGCTGAAACAGGTAAAACTAGATTTGCTTTCATTCGCATATGCGAAACAGATAAAAGTGGATTTTTATCCGTACACATATGCTGAATCAGATAAAAGTGGATTTGTTCCCTTACATATGCTGAAACAGATAAAAGTGGATTTGTTCCCTTACACATATACTGAAACAGATAAAAGTGGATTTGTTCCCTTACACATATACTGAAACAGATAAAGTGGATTTGTTCCCTTACACATATACTGAAACAGATAAAAGTGGATTTGTTCCCTTACACATGTACTGAAACAGATAAAAGTGGATTTGTTCCCTTACACATGTACTGAAACAGATCAAACTAGATTTAATAATGAACCATCCTGAAATGCTGAAGCACAGCCAGCTATATAGAAGGCCTGCGAGCAGAAAATACAACCAGAAAGCCCTCCAACTAGAGTGAGGTTTTGAGCTATGGAAGCTATAGACGACTGACGCCACTCTACCCATAACCCACCCTGCTCGCAAAGCTGAAAATGTCACGTTAGTGGGAGTGTTTTCCAACTTTATTCTCTGCCCTCGAACCATCTAAATAGTTGGCTATGGCTGAAGAGTTGGTGAAGGGGGAAAGATAGATCTGGGAGGATATTGTTGGGGATGCCCTAGAATTAATGTGGGATAAAACTGAGGGCGGTGAGGGCGGTGAGGGGGTGAGGGCGGTGAGGGCGGTGAGGGCGGTGAGGGCGGTGAGGGGGTGAGGCGGTGAGGGCGGTGAGGCGGTGAGGGGGTGAGGCGGTGAGGGCGGTGAGGCGGTGAGAAGGTGAGGGCGGTGAGGCGGTGGGGACGGTGAGGCGGTGAGGGCGGTGGAGGCGGTGAGGGCGGTGGAGGCGGTGAGGGGTGAGGGGGTGAGGGCGGTGAGGGCGGTGAGGGCGGTGAGGGGGTGAGGGCGGTGAGGGCGGTGAGGCGGTGAGGGGGTGAGGGCGGTGAGGGGGTGAGGGCGATGGAGGCGGTGAGGCGGTGAGGGGGTGAGGGCGGTGAGGGGGTGAGGCGGTGAGGGCGGTGAGGCGGTGAGAAGGTGAGGGCGGTGAGGCGGTGGGGACGGTGAGGCGGTGAGGGCGGTGGAGGCGGTGAGGGCGGTGAGGCCGTGAGGGCGGTGAGGCCGTGAGGGCGGTGAGGCCGTGAGGGCGGTGAGGGGATGAGGGCGGTGAGGGCGGTGGAGGCGGTGAGGCCGTGAGGGCGGTGAGGGGTGAGGCACAAACCAATGCAGAGAATCAATAGATGCTCATTTTGTAAATGAAGAGCATGGAATCACAGTTTGATCTTTATCGATCTGATAATAGAATTGATTTGCTCATTTCTGTCTTTCCAGAAAGATAAAATGCTTCTCGATTATCATTGAAAGTGTTTCGAAGAAGAAAGCCAGTAGTGGAGTGTGGTATACAATCCAAGGTATGGTGACAGCTTTACAAAAAAGGAATACAACAAAATACTGACGTTTCGGCCTGCGACCTTCTACAGAAGATGGGGACACGGCAACAAACGGTGAGGCACAAATATCTATAGCTAAATGTCGGATGATAAAGTTAGGGAAGGTGCAATTAGATGCCTGTTCCCTGTTTCGAACAAGCTGTGTCTTAAATTTTAAAAGCTTTTGTGATAAAAAATTGAATTTTGCAAGCCCCGAAATTCTCATATTTGCCAATCTTTCATCTTTTCGTTACATGCTTTACTTTAACTACTCAAACATAATTCACACATACAATTGATGCCAGTTATATATATTATGTACTTTTTGTGTATGGCGTCATAAATTGGTGAATTTATCCCACTCGCGTGAGGTATCAGTTTTAAGAGTGAGGAGAATGTTTTAAGCTCAGGACATCTTAATCGATAAATGTTAAACAATTTCCAAGGTTAAAAACGTCCGAGTGTTTAATTCACTACCCATAAATGTCAGAGTGTTTAATTCACTACCCATAAATGTCAGAGTGTTTAATTCACTACCCATAAATGTCAGAGTGTTTAATTCACTACCCATAAATGTCAGAGTGTTTAATTCACTACCCATAAATTTCAGAGTGTTTAATTCACTACCCATAAATGTCAGAGTGTTTAATTCACTACCCATAAATGTCAGAGTGTTTAATTCATTACCCATAAATGTCAGAGTGTTTAATTCACTACCCATAAATGTCAGAGTGTTTATTCACTACCCATAAATGTCAGAGTGTTTAATTCACTACCCGTAAATGTCAGTGTTTAATTCACTACCCATAAATGTCAGAGTTTATAATTCACTACCCATAAATGTCAGAGTGTATAATTCACTACCCTAAACGTCCAAGAATTTCATTAACTAACTATAAACGTCCCGAGTGTTTAAATAACTACCCACAAACGTCCGAGTATTTCATTAACTACCCATAAACGTCCCGAGTGTTTAAATCACTAACCATAAACGTCCGAGTGTTTAAATACTACCCACAAACGTCCGAGTATTTCATTAACTACCCATAAACGTCCCGAGTGTTTAAATCACTAACCATAAACGTCCGAGTGTTTAATTAAATAACCATAAACGTCCGAGTGTTTAAATAACTACCCACAAACGTCCGAGTATTTCATTAACTACCCATAAACGTCCCGAGTGTTTAAATCACTAACCATAAACGTCCGAGTGTTTCATTAACTACCTATAAACGTCCCGAGTGTTTAAATCACTAACCATAAACGTCCGAGTGTTTCATTAACTAACCATAAAACTCCCGAGTGTTTAAATAACTACCCACAAACGTCCGAGTATTTCATTAACTACCTATAAACGTCCCGAGTGTTTAAATCACTAACCATAAACGTCCGAGTGTTTCATTAACTAACCATAAACGTCCCGAGTGTTTCATTAACTACCCATAAACGTCCGAGTGTTTAAATCACTAACCATAAACGTCCGAGTGTTTCATTAACTACCCATAAACGTCCGAGTGTTTAATTCACTACACATAAATGTCAGAGTGTTTAATTCACTACCCAGAAATATTTGACATTTTCATTTCACTGACTGCAGCATTAACGGTAATGTATGTAGGAAACGATTTAAGTGTAGGCTTTTATGTCCTGGTATCGATTGCAAACCAGGCATTTGAAACTACAATTTATAAATATGTTAATCCCTTCAGGGGAACACGACATCTCTTGCTTGTAAACTGTTTATTCTCTTTCTCTAGTTACCTTGTTAGTTCGTCACACACACACACGCACGCAGCGCGCGCGTGTACACACACTACACACGTTCCAAGCTTTCACCCACTCCCAGAAACTATCTCGTTGTATGTGTATGTGAAATACTGCTACAAAGTTTTTCCGTGTCACAAGATTGTTTCAAATTGTATCTTTCATTTTGAGTACATAATTGTGCACTGAATGATGGCGGATAGGCGGCAGGAACCATTGAGGCTCATTCTGAAAAGTGTTCCTTGTTGCAGTTTCCTCATACTCCAAGTCCGACTTGATGCCGGAGCTACTGAGTTTTTAGTGCTCTGTGCACACCGTGAGCTGTGTTTTTTCATCCGAATAGTGTTTCGATATTCCGATTGTTTACGATGAATGATGATGTCGTATGACGAATCACAATTCAGCTAACGTTCACTTTCGGTGCTACTTGGCCTAATGTCTTTGTCGTGTGCTGTAGCTGCTATGATGGGGTCTACAGCTGCTTTCTTTGTTTGGATCCTTCAACGAGATGAGTTTTAATTTGGATGATTCCACTGTCACGGGCGGTTGAGCAATTATTGATTTTAATTCGTTTGCAGTGATACCAGGGCCTTCAACTAATCATAACCATAACTGCGCTTTAAATGTCTCTACCTCTGATCTTATATTCTTCGCGTGTCAGTAAATGATTTATTTGTCTATTTCTTTTCTGCTTTAAACATAAATAATCACATATAATTGTTGACTTTGATGAAAAAATCCAACACAAACATACACGAGAGAGAGACAGACAGAGAGAGACAGACAGAGAGAGACAGATAGAGAGACAGACACAGTGAGACAGACAGAGAGAGAGACAGACAGAGAGAGACAGACAGAGAGAGACAGACAGAGAGAGACAGACAGAGACAGACAGAGAGAGACAGACACAGAGAGACAGACACAGAGAGACAGACAGAGAGAGACAGACAGAGAGAGACAGACAGAGAGAGACAGACAGAGAGACAGACAGAGAGAGAGACAGACAGTAAGGCGAAAAAAATGCATTACTTTATCTGTAGTACTGTTTCATGTCTATATGTTGCCGAATTGCAAATGTCTAATAATTTTAATTAATATAGACTTAATACTTTAAGAGAAAAACAACGAGCAAGTGATAAATTATAAAAATGGGTGAGGATGAGAGAGAGAGAGAGAGAGAGAGAGAGAGAGAGAGAGAGAGAGAGAGAGAGAGAGAGAGAAAAGGAAAGTATGAAACAAACTAATAAAGAGCAGACATTTAGAAAGAGTGGGGAATTACAGAATGAGAAATACAGAGAGAGACATCTAGAAAGGAGGAGGGAGAGAAATATAAAGTAAAAAGAAGGGTACGAGAGAGAGGGAGAGAGAGAAATATCAATGGAAGAGTAGATGATGCAGCGACGACCTAACTGTGTAATCTTATTTTAACAAAAAGGAAGGGGGAAAAACAAGTTTAGTAACTTACCAAAGTATGCCACGACCACCTGAACCCAAGAGAAAACACAATAAACAATAGGCAACATATCACGTCAGTGCACGACCTGAGGAATGTTAGCAGCACACTTCAGTATCATCAAACAAGTGATGCCAAACATGAGCACACAATAGAAATGATCAACAACCGTTTTCACGAATTAAGTCTTATTATTATTGCTCCTATTATTATGATTGTTATCAAGAGGGAAAGAAATAGTAGACAAAGATGAAAGCAGGAAACGACTACAAGAAAATATAAAAGAACAAGAAGAATAAAAATATAAGAAGAACGAACTAAAAAAGAAGGAAAGAAGACTAAAATAATAAAAGAAAAGAAACAGTAAAAGAAACAGTAAACGAAGATAAAAAGAAGATAAAAAGAGAAAAACTGGTTTTAAAAAATCAGTTTATCTTCTTTAGTCATGTTTTGTGAAAAGAAAAACTTGAACATTTTGTAACAACAGGAAAAGTAAATGAAAAAAGAGACAGAAAATGCTAGATGTTTTAAGTCTGACAATGAAGAATTTCTTGAATGGAGCTGTAAGAAAAGTGACATCATAACAAAATAGAGCAAACGATCACATACATTTGAACATACAAGTATGTCACTTGATGGTAATTTGATTAATATTGTAATATTATTAATATTTATTACATATTACCATTGTATTTTTCTAAAAAATAAGATACAGGTGTTCACCCTGAAAATATTATATCTACTTCTACACTTTTAACAAATCCTTTAATATACTCCTTAGTCACTAGATTGCTTCTTGATTTGGGCATCAACTGCAGATAATGACCTAGGAGCAGCCTCTACTTAATTGCTAGAGTTGAAGTTAAATTTACATATATATATATATATATATATATATATAATATATATATATATATATATATGAAGGCAAAGGCGCGCCTCCCAGCAGCAGAGCTGGAAGTTGTCAGCGACCCACATCTGATGGCTTGCGCCAGGATCGGTGAACCAGAACCATCCAGACCCTGCTCCACCTCTCCGTGGTGCCTCTAGTAACAGACTAACCTGTCTAGTCTGGCCAAGTGAGCAGGGATCGAAGAGGGAAGACAACCCGGTACTCAAAAATGTCGTGCTGAAGTCGGATGTGTTGGGCTGAAAGGCGCAAATATAACAGTTTATAAAGGCGCAAATATAACAGTTTATACTGCAAACCACAACACAACGCAGACAGGTCCACCTACGTCCTTTTAAGGGTGGATGACGGAGAGGAATTCTACAGTCTACGAATACCCTAGAATACTTTAGTCATCGGGCGAACGCAACCAACCAACCATATATATATATATATATATATATAATATATATAATACTGTGTATTGTTGTTGTTTGCAACAACAACAACATACTGTGTATTAAGAGTGTCGTTACTCGCCATGAAGATTTGACAGCAACATCTACACTTTCAACATATAATCTGACATTCGTTCGTTGCTCTAGATAGTTCTTGATTTTTATTATCAAATGTATGAATTGACGACCTCGGAATAGCCATGAATAAACATGGAGATGAATTTGGTGAGAGGAGGACCCACTATCCTGATGAACTCAGTGCAGAGGTTGTCCGTGTAAGCAGGGATGACGTAGATGCATTTACTATAAGGTTCATCTGAGAGAAACCCCTTTTCGGATTTACTGGAGATGTTACAAATGTGTCCAAAGTCTGCTTTAGAGGAAGTTGTTTGTCTGGGAAATGATTTTCTTGAAGATAATCACGAAAATCAGGAACTAGATTTTTACTGTCAGTAAATTTGAATTTTAATTAAAAAAATAGTACCGGTACTGCATATCGTTGCGTACCTCCTGAAAATAAGCACTGTTTATTACTGATACGCGGGGAGCCGCGATAGCTCAGTGGTTAGTAAACTGGACTACAAAAGACAAGAGATAGGGTTCGACCCCTACCGACTCTTCCGGGTTCTTTTTTATCGGATTTTTTTTTCTGGGAAAGTACAGCGGCACGGACATAAAGACCGACCACATTATCCCAAAAATCATGTGCTAAAGGTCTGTAAAATCTATTGTCACTAACACCATATACCCAATACGCCACTTGGCGTGACGGGGCTCTTTACTTTTTTTTTAAACATCTGCTATCATGTGATATATATTACAGAGAAAAGAATAACAATAGCCACCGCTGACAGCAATGTCCACAATATTATTGCAGCCAGTTAATCGCTAATACAATAACACCATTCATGACACTCACCTGTTGCGATTTGGGCCATTGTGGCATGGATTGTATCCCTTTGTTAACGGTGTTTCTGAAAAATAACAAACGGACAATGCAAACTATCAGCAAAGATTAGGAACATCGATAACATTGCAAGCATGTGGAGTCAGAAGGAATTAATTAAAACCTTATCGATCCCAGAATCCACGTTCTACTGTTGATTCCATAAACGTGTCGTCATTTCAGCGTGTTTTCTTTAACTACCACATAGTTTTTTTTTAAGGACTTCCGGTCAATATGGCGGATAGGCGGCTATGAACAATTGAGGCACTGTCTGAAAAGCTTCTTGTTGCAGTTTCCTCATATTCCAAGTCCAGCTTCGGCAGAAGCTACTGAGATTAATATTCTATGCATACCGTGAGCTGTGTGTTTCATCGGATGGTGCTTCTATATTCCGATTGCTCACGATGAATGATGATAACGTATGATGAAGGACAGTTCAGTTGCGTTCATTATCGGTGCTACTACGATTTATGTCTTTTGACGTGTGCTTTGTTTGCTGCGATGGGGACTGCGATTTCTTTTTTGTTTGTTTTGATATTCGATCAAATGTTAATTCTAATGATTCCACTGGCACGGGCGTTTGAGCAATTATGGATCTTAATTCGGAACCTTCGAATAACCATAACTATAGTTAGTTTTTAACTTTCTTTATTCGGTATTACCTATTACCGCAAGAAACATCATACACAATATTATATACATTATATGTTCATTCCAACATTGTGCTACCAATGCCAGACATGGTTACTTACGTCTATGCATAAAGAAAGCTTGTCACCATAGAGATGAGATGTTAAAAAAAAGCGCTTGAAGTAACCAACAAAGACAGAATCAGCAATGATATAGAGAATGAGTGCATTGAATCAATCCTAGCTACATTGAGACACAAACAATAAACTGGTTTGCCCATCGAGAGAGAATATCGTGTGATTCCTTACCATATAAAGATTGTAATAATGGAGAGAGGCGAGAAGAACAAGTGGTAGACCCAGAATAAGATGGAGAGACAACATCAAAGAGACGTTACAACATCAAAGAAATGTTACAACATCAAAGAGACGTTACAACATCAAAGAGACGTTACAATATCAACTGGCAATGGGTGAAGCCGCAAACAGGCAGGAGCTTTGTATTTCCCTCGACACCGGAACGGGTACAAAAGGAATGGAAGAAAGGAAGAAAGATTTCCTTTTAAAATTGTATTTATTGAGTTGTGTTTCAATTTATTATAAAGAACTTGTATTGATTGAGTTGTTTTTCAATTTATTATAAAGAACTTATATTGATTGAGTTGTGTTGCGATTTATTATAAAGCTTTTGTATTGATTGAGTTATGTTACAATTTATTATTATCATCATCATCAACTTGAATTTAAAGGGAGCCGCGATAGCTCAGTTAACTGGACTGAACAGGACTATAGATCGGGTTCGATCCTTATCGACAGCTTCCGGGTTCATCCAACCTTAAATGGGTACCGATTTTTTACTAGGAAACTAAAGCGACACGGACGTTATACCGACTACATTACCTCAACAATCATGTACCGCAGGTCTGTAAAAATTATGGTCACTAACACTGTATTCCCTTTACGCACCTGGCGTTGACAGGGGCACTTGACTCCACTTTACTTGTATTTAAACTTATAGACACATCTTCACTTGTTCTCTTAATATTTTTAGAGTTATTATTGCTTATTTAATTGATATTTTTCCTGGAGAAACAGAAAGCTGTACCAGGATCACCACAAAGCGTTGAAGGACAATCTTGGTCAGCTCTATTTCGCTTATCCAAACGTCAGCTGACAACAGTTTTGAGCTGAGGAATGTTATCAGCCCAAAAGCTGTTTTTGACTTCCCATTTTCTTCTTCTACCTTTCAGCTCCATGTGTGGGTCATAGGTTTTCAACAACCCTTTTCAAACCGTCCTATTGCTTGCCATTCTTTTAAGATCACCACATGTCTTCCTCCTCATCTTCTCTCTGCTTCCCCTTGTCTTCTTCAGAAATATTTTGGTCTTCATCTTTGTCTTTTCCCTGGGGATTCCCAAAAATGGCTTGTTGAATAATACTTTCAGTTGCTTTCCACACCGTGTGTCCTATCCAGCGCCTTCGTTATATCTCTTTGTCCACTGATATTTGACTGGAACTTTTCCATAGGTCCTCATAATAACCTCTAGATTTTGATCTTGAGACAAGAAAACAGAACAGAGATTGACGCCTTTGAAATGTGGATATATAGAATAAACAAGTAGAATTGGATGGAAGGAAAAGAACAAACGGTGAAGTCTTAAAACAACTAAAAATGAAAACAGAACTATTAAACACAATTCAAACAAGACAAATGCGATTTTTGGGCCATGTTAAAGACACAACAGCATACTAAAAGTAATCTTGGAGGGAAAATACAAGGTAAAAGAGGCAGAGGCAGACCAAGAATAAATAACATAGACGAGTAACATTAAAAGATAGACAATCAGCCTATGACAACCTGCACCATCAAAGCAAGAGATAGAGCAGAATGGCGCTCTATGGTAGCCAACCTTCGTTGAGGAGACGGCACTCAATGATGATGATGATGAGATGTTGATAATGGTAACAGATAATGTCGTAAGAGAATGAATGATAACACTTCATTGTACTAAGTCCCAGAAGTCTAAATTGAAAGGGACAGGCACCCTTTATTGCCATTGAAATAAAAGCTCAGACCCGAAACCTCGTGGCAACTGAACTGGACAAGCGGCCGTTATTCTCCGGTCTGTAGTGTCCCCCCCCCCGCCCCCTCGTAGACCGAGATCTCAGTAATGGGAAAATGCCGTAAAGAAAGTTGGTTGCAAAGAGTTTCTGTGCTGCAGTAAAGCTGGTAAGCGGGGAACGAGGTGAACACAATGTATTAAGACGATTTACATAAGGTGACAAAATGTATTGAGACAGATTACATAAAGGTGAACAAATGTAGGAGACAGATTTACATAAAGGTGAACAAAATGTATTGAGACAGATTTACATAAAGGTGAACAAAATGTATTGAGACAGATTTACATAAAGGTGAACAAAATGTATTGAGACAGATTTACATAAAGGTGAACAAAATGTATTGAGACAGATTTACATAAAGGTGAACAAAATGTATTGAGACAGATTTACATAAAGGTGAACAAAATGTATTGAGACAGATTTACATAAAGGTGAACAAAATGTATTGAGACAGATTTACATAAAGGTGAACAAAATGTATTGAGACAGATTTACATAAAGGTGAACAAAATGTATTGAGACAGATTTACATACAGGTGAACAAAATGTAGAATGTAAGAACAAAGAAGTATGTGTTAGCACTCGAAAAAATTGACAGACAAACAACAATAGAAAAAACGAAGAACAATATATAGTCCGAAGTGGGATCGAACCGTACTCAGTGGCACGCGCCTTGCCACGAGAAGCCGAACGCTTGGCACACTACCACGCAGCCAACTAAAAAATTGGCTATTGCAGTAGTGTCTTACACGATGACGTTCTCAATGACTATAGCATAGGTAACGATCACAGACCGGAAATAAATTGTATATTTGTACTTTCCTATTAATGCAAGTATCTCCCAGTAGGGCTGAATACTTGTGTTGTAGACAAACATTTATTGGACGAAACAGCACGAATAGTAGTTCCCAGTGTTTATATACTGGGTACAAATAATAATACATAAATATTATTATATGGGGAACTTCCGAGGCGATAATAGGGAATAATAGAACAAAGAAGTATGTGTTAGCACTCGGAAAAATTGACAGACAAACAACAATAGAAAAAAACGAAGAACAATATATAGTCCGAAGTGGGATCGAACCCGTACTCAGTGGCACGGCGCCTTGCCACGAGAAGCCGAACGCTTGGCACACTACCACGCAGCCAACTAAAAAATTGGCTATTGCAGTAGTGTCTTACACGATGACGTTCTCAATGACTATAGCATAGGGTAACGATCACAGACCGGAAATAAATTGTATATTTGTACTTTCCTATTAATGCAAGTATCTCCCAGTAGGGCTGAATACTTGTGTTGTAGACAAACATTTATTGGACGAAACAGCACGAATAGTAGTTCCCAGTGTTTATATACTGGGTACAAATAATAATACATAAATATTATTATATGGGGAACTTCCGAGGCGATAATAGGGAATAATAGAACAAAGAAGTATGTGTTAGCACTCGGAAAAATTGACAGACAAACAACAATAGAAAAAAACGAAGAACAATATAGTCCGAAGTGGGATCGAACCCGTACTCAGTGGCACGGCGCCTTGCCACGAGAAGCCGAACGCTTGGCACACTACCACGCAGCCAACTAAAAAATTGGCTATTGCAGTAGTGTCTTACACGATGACGTTCTCAATGACTATAGCATAGGGTAACGATCACAGACCGGAAATAAATTGTATATTTGTACTTTCCTATTAATGCAAGTATCTCCCAGTAGGGCTGAATACTTGTGTTGTAGACAAATATTTATTGGACGAAACAGCACGAATAGTAGTTCCCAGTGTTTATATACTGGGTACAAATAATAATACATAAATATTATTATATGGGGAACTTCCGAGGCGATAATAGGGAATAATAGAACAAAGAAGTATGTGTTAGCACTCGGAAAAATTGACAGACAAACAACAATAGAAAAAAACGAAGAACAATATATAGTCCGAAGTGGGATCGAACCCGTACTCAGTGGCACGCGCCTTGCCACGAGAAGCCGAACGCTTGGCACACTACCACGCAGCCAACTAAAAAATTGGCATTGCAGTAGTGTCTTAGACGATGACGTTCTCAATGACTATAGCATAGGGTAACGATCACAGACCGGAAATAAATTGTATATTTGTACTTTCCTATTAATGCAAGTATCTCCCAGTAGGGCTGAATACTTGTGTTGTAGACAAACATTTATTGGACGAAATATAATAATATTTATGTATTATTATTTGTACCCAGTATATAACACTGGGAACTACTATTCGTGCTGTTTCGTCCAATAAATGTTTGTCTACAACACAAGTATTCAGCCCTACTGGGAGATACTTGCATTAATAGGAAAGTACAAATATACAATTTATTTCCGGTCTGTGATCGTTACCCTATGCTATAGTCATTGAGAACGTCATCGTGTAAGACACTACTGCAATAGCCAATTTTTTAGTTGGCTGCGTGGTAGTGTGCCAAGCGTTCGGCTTCTCGTGGCAAGGCGCCGTGCCACTGAGTACGGGTTCGATCCCACTTCGGACTATATATTGTTCTTCGTTTTTTTCTATTGTTGTTTGTCTGTCAATTTTTCCGAGTGCTAACACATACTTCTTTGTTCTATTATTCCCTATTATCGCCTCGGAAGTTCCCCATATAATAATATTTATGTATTATTTTTTGTACCCAGTATATAACACTGGGAACTACTATTCGTGCTGTTTCGTCCAATAAATGTTTGTCTACAACACAAGTATTCAGCCCTACTGGGAGATACTTGCATTAATAGGAAAGTACAAATATACAATTTATTTCCGGTCTGTGATCGTTACCCTATGCTATAGTCATTGAGAACGTCATCGTGTAAGACACTACTGCAATAGCCAATTTTTTAGTTGGCTGCGTGGTAGTGTGCCAAGCGTTCGGCTTCTCGTGGCAAGGCGCCGTGCCACTGAGTACGGGTTCGATCCCACTTCGGACTATATATTGTTCTTCGTTTTTTTTCTATTGTTGTTTGTCTGTCAATTTTTCCGAGTGCTAACACATACTTCTTTGTTCTATTATTCCCTATTATCGCCTCGGAAGTTCCCCATATAATAATATTTATGTATTATTATTTGTACCCAGTATATAAACACTGGGAACTACTATTCGTGCTGTTTCGTCCAATAAATGTTTGTCTACAACACAAGTATTCAGCCCTACTGGGAGATACTTGCATTAATAGGAAAGTACAAATATACAATTTATTTCCGGTCTGTGATCGTTACCCTATGCTATAGTCATTGAGAACGTCATCGTGTAAGACACTACTGCAATAGCCAATTTTTTAGTTGGCTGCGTGGTAGTGTGCCAAGCGTTCGGCTTCTCGTGGCAAGGCGCCGTGCCACTGAGTACGGGTTCGATCCCACTTCGGACTATATATTGTTCTTCGTTTTTTTCTATTGTTGTTTGTCTGTCAATTTTTCCGAGTGCTAACACATACTTCTTTGTTCTATTATTCCCTATTATCGCCTCGGAAGTTCCCCATATAATAATATTTATGTATTATTATTTGTACCCTGAACAAAATGTATTAAGACAGATTTACATAAAGGTGAACAAAATGTATTAAGACAGATTTACATAAAAGGTGAACAAAATGTATTTATTGGACAGATTTACATAAAGGTGAACAAAATGTATGAGACAGATTTACATAAAGGTGAACAAAATGTATTAAGACAGATTTACATAAAGGTGAACAAAACAGAACAAAACGACTACGTTTCGGCCAATTGGTCTTCCTCAGAAGCAAAAAATATAAAAAAACCAATAACACACAGTACACGGACATTAGATCTGAGTACATTTATCTTGATTAACCTTCAGGTTAAAATATACAGGCTTCGGACATATATTGTTCTTCGTTTTTTTCTATTGTTGTTTGTCTGTCAATTTTCCGAGTGCTAACACATACTTCCTTTGTTCTATTATTCCCTATTGTCGCCTCGGAAGTTCCCTATATAATAATATTATTTATTATTATTTGTACCCAGTATATAACCACTGGAAACTACTATTCGTGCTGTTTCGTCCAATAAATGTTTGTCTACACACACAATATTCAGCCCTATTGGTGGGAGATACTTGCATTAATAGGAAAGTACAAATATACAATTTATTTCCGGTCTGTGATCGTTACCCTTTGCTATAGTCATTGAGAACGCTTTCGTGTAAGACACTGCTACAATAGCTAATTTTCTAGTTAGCTGCGTGGCAGTGTGCCAAGCGTTCGGCTTCTCGTGGCAAGGCGCGGTGCCGCGGGAGTACGGGTTCGATCCCGCTTCGGACCATATATTGTTCTTCGTTTTTTTCTATTGTTGTTTGTCTGTCAATTTTCCGAGTGCTAACACATACTTCTTTGTTCTATTATATCCCTTAGGCCCGACCATGAAATGATCGAGGTTTAACCCAGCCTGACCTTGCCTCCTGGTCTCTGCTTGAAAATTGAATGAGCGTCTAGCTCGCTCAAAATAAACATAAAATATATGAAGCAGCTGAACTAGTAGAAAGACAAGTCAAACAACAACGTTTTGGAAAAAAAAATAACCTTCATCAGGTTATAACAAACTATTCCAATATAACACTTAATAGACACTATGTAAATTCAAGCCACAGGCTGTATGTATTCTGACCTGGATTTATGTGTATATTTGTTTAAACTGATGAAGGCTTTTGCCGAAACGTTGTAATTTGTCTTGTCTTTCTATTAGTTTAGCTGCTCTTAGCCATTTTATGATCACTTTATATGTTCTGTACAACTGTACTCGCGACCCGCATACCTTTTTACTATTTTGTATATTTGATATTTGTGCTTATCTCTGCCTAACTCGTTGTTGTGGGGAATGTGTTAACATGGAGGAAAAGCACTGGCCCTATCACTTTCAAAATACTGTGTGGCTGGTACGTTAAAGTTTGACACTTCGTTACCGTACGATGTTATATGTTACTAGGCACCCTTTACCATGTCAAGCAATGATTATTTGACATACACTTTTACGGTGTCATCAACTCTGGACAAAGAGGACATCGCCATATTTGTTAATCACTCATTAGAGAAGACGAAGATAATGGGTGGAGCAATGTTGTATATATTGAGAAACTGCTGAGTCTAAAGGCGGAAAAGAGGGTCATGGTAGTTCCACAGTGCTTAATAGGAAAAGCAGATGTTTTTGAAATCAACACCTTACATGAACAATCAGTCAATATATACTCTTCGAGAAATGATGGGACGGGTGGAGGAGCGGATATGGGGATGGCCCAACTGCAATGAAATTTATCCCATGAATAGAATAAAATAGAATAGATATATGTCATCATTTGTCACTGATTTGTGCGAACAAGGCTATCTCGTTTAATTGCTCAAATGTTTACGCTGATATAAGATAATCATGATCCACGTCACTTCTTCGGATGATGGAAATGGGAGTTAAGATGGGCACAGCCAGAAATGAGAAACTTGGTGGCCTTGTAAGAAGACTTATCAACCAACATAGAACTGGAGTCGTCAGTCGCTGGACACTGAGGGAATTGCTGAGGAGGGGATCTGAGCACCTATGGACATGTTCGGAGTGCAATGATGATGACCCGCAAATAACTCAAGAACTCAATAAGATAATCATGACCATCATCAATCCCTTTCGGGAAGTAGGAAGTACACAGGACTTCGACAACTATGAGTCCACGTCACTCCTTCGGATGAAAGAGATGGGAGTTAAGATGGGCACAGAAAACTTGGTGGGCGTATAAGAAGACTTATCAACCAAAACAGAACTGGAGTCGTCAGTCGCTGGACACTGAGAGACTTGCTGAGGGGATCAGGGCACCTATGGACATGTTCGGAGTGCAATGTTGATGACCCGCAAATAACTCAATAACTCAGTCATGACCAGAGATGCAATCTTAATTATTATTTTTATTTTGGTTGGCTCAAGTATCAAAACATTCGTTTACGTGTCTAATATATAAATCATCTCTGAAAGACTTCTCCATCTGTGAAAACGACTGGCAACATCTGGCAAGTGATCGCACATCATGGAGAGCACGTATAAGGAACGGTATAACAACATTTGAGACTGTTCTAAGACAGGACTTAGAAGAGAAGAGACTCATGAAAAAGGATGGTAAACCCTGTGGACCAGCGAGCCTGACCTGTTCTTTATGTGACCGCGTGTGTTTGTCAAACATTGGTAGAATTAGCCACGAGAGAAGCTGTTCGGCAAAAACAATACCTCAAAAAAATACGCAATAGCCTCCACTAGACCGTCTGACAAGACGAAAAGGGCCATAATATATATATATATATATATATATATATATAAAGTACAAACACAAATTGATTGACCTATCACAAAAGCCGGCAACATTAATTGAAACATAAAATAAATACAACTGAGCATGTACAGAGGTGGATTTTTTCTGGGAAAGTAAAGCGGCACGAGCGTAATACCGACCACCACATTACCCCAAAATTGATGCGACGAAGGTCTGTAACAATTATGGTCACCAATACCATATTACCTATATACCACTTGGCGTAACGGGGTTCTTGAGCATTGCTTCTTTTTAGAGTTGAAAATAAAACTAACAGAAAACAAAAAGTAACCAAAAATAGTTGTGTTTATGTTGATCTGTATGTCCAAAAGCGTTTCCTGTAGTTAACAAAGTTGTAATGATTTATCTACCGTTGTTGTGTTCTTCTCCGTTTCGAGTTGCGTTGCAATATGCTGTTCACGTTGCGGCCCAATGGAAAGTCTTCAATATGTATGATTACTTGTTTGGAAACTACTTGTTCAGGACTACCTGTCTCTAGCTTCCTTTGACGATCCAGCGAGACAAAAGTTGTAGCCAGTGTTGCTTCTCCTTCATAAAATAACGTTACCTCACTGACCAGACTGTTTCTCCTTAATAAAGCAATGCTTACAAAATGACAGGTCTTGTTTCTCCTTAATAAAGCAATGTTACTAAACTGACTAGACTTGTTTCTCCTTAACAAAGCAACGTTACCACAATGACTAGACTTGTTTCTCCTTAACAAAGCAACGTTACCACAATGACTAGACTTGTTTCTCCTTAATAAAGCAATGTTACCACACTGACTAGACTTGTTTCTCCTTAACAAAGCAACGTTACCACAATGACTAGACTTGTTTCTCCTTAATAAAGCAATGTTACCACACTGACTAGACTTGTTTCTCCTTAATAAAGCAATGTTACCACACTGACTAGACTTGTTTCTCCTTAATAAAGCAATGTTACTAAACTGACTAGACTTGTTTCTCCTGAATAAAGCAATGTTACCAAACTGACTAGATTTGTTTCTCCTTAATAAAGCAATGCTACCAAATTGACTAGATTTGTTTCTCCTGAATAAAGCAATGTTACCAAACTGACTAGATTTGTTTCTCCTTAATAAAGCAATGTTACCAAACTGACTAGATTTGTTTCTCCTTAATAAAGCAATACTACCAAATTGACTAGACATATTTCTCCTTTATAAATAAAGGTTATTAAACTAACTAGTCTTGTTTCTCCTTGATAAATCAATGTTACCAAACTACCTAGTCTTTCACACACTGGTTCTGATTTGTGAAAAATGAGAGAGCTGGGTAGTTTCAAGTTAAGACATCAGCCTGTGAACAAGAATGGTTCCGGTTCGAATCACATCAGTTAGAATACTTTCAAATCAGTGGTCTCCTCGTGGCTTTATCCTCCCCCATCTCTGGGTAGGAAGTCGAGCTATCACGGTTAACGCAGAAATCATGTTCCCTATCACTTCGCGCATGTTATAGAACGCTCGAGAGTTTGAATGTATAGAGTAGGGGGAAAATGGTCCGCTGCTCAGGGAAAATTGATAGAAAAAAATCTGCACAAAAACATCAAAACTAGAGACGATAAAAATATAAGAGTCGGCCTGAAGTAAGAATATCTGCCTACATGGCGAGGGGTACCCGAGAGCATGGATGCGATGGAAAAATAGGGGGGGGGAGTTATATTCGCTAGAGTTATAAATAATGCTGGTGTACGCAAAACAAGCAATTACATATTTTAAAATACATTTTCTTATGCGCTTTGTTTATCACATTCTTCGTTTATGGATATTGACTTTGCAGTGTGTACTGGCCATGATCTTGTGCAGCATGTTCGACAGTAGTTTTTTCTTCGTCTTATTTTGCATAGGGACCACGCTGAATAAAGCTCACGTGAGAACACGTCATGGGAAACTTGAAGCCAATATTTGATGCACTCTCGTGTTTTAATCAATGTTGAATTAAGGTCATCGAGTATAAAAGATATTTAAATAGGGTCCGTGGTAATGACACGTTTAAGTAGAGCTGATTTAATTCATTACATTTTATAACATTATTGTGTGAACACTGTAGTTTTCTTGGAGGTAAAGGAAAGAATAATGTCATATAAATTATAAAATCTTTCGTGGAAAAAAGCCTTAGAGGTGAAAACAGATCTATACCTATGTTTCATAGATTATACCAAAGCATTTGACAAAGTAAAGCACCAAGAAATAATCACAATTTTAGGAAGCATAAACGTAGACAGCAAAGATCTAACAATAATAAAGAACATGTACTGGCAACAAACAGCGGCCATAAGAACTGAAAACCAATTGGGAATGTTTCAACAAATAAAACAGGGTGTTAGGCAATGTTGTGTGCTGTCACCAGATTTAGTTAATATGTATAGTGAGATTATTGTAAGATCCATAAGGGGCATGTCTGGAATAATAAACGGAGGTCATAATATAAATAATCTAAGGTATGCTGATAATACAGTCTTAATCACTCAGTGTAAAAATGAGTTAAAAATATTTGTTAGATATTATAGTGAAAGAAAGCAAAAATAAAAGACTCAGTCTTAATAGTAAAAAGACAGAAGCAATGGTAGCAACAAAGAAAAATGACTTCACCACAATACACAATAAACACAAGTGAAATAATATTAAAACAGGTAAATGAATTTGAATATCCAGGAACACTGTTAACCTCACGTAGTAGACGTACAACAAAGGTGAAATTCAGAAAGGCTCAGGCAAAAGCATCTTTCCAAAAAACATGAGCAGGATACCGTGCAATCTATTTTTGACAATCATCATCATGTGCCATACCGGTTGGCGTAGGTGATCATGTCCCTCCACAATCTTATATCTACAATGCATCGTATTAGTTCTGTTGTTGACTGTTTTCCATGCCATGACAACAAGCTATCCAGTATTTTCTCTCTTTGTCGTCCACGATCTCTCTTTCCTTTTATTTTGCCAGTTATAACCAAGTATTCCAACTTTCCTCTTCTCATGATGTGCCCGAAAAATGTTGATTGCTTCTTTCTGATGTTTTTTAAGAGCTCCCTTTTTGTGTTGGCCTCTTTGAGAACTTCCTCATTAGTCTTTTTAGCTGTCCAGGGAACTTTCAACATTCTTCTGAGAAATCCCTTCTCTGTGGCCTTTAATCGTCTTTTTATTTGTTTGTCTACTGTCCATGATTTGCTTCCATAGGTCAGAATTGGTTCTATATAGCACCGATGAACTCTCTTTCTCATTTTTATTGACATAGATTTGTTGCATAAGATATTTTTCATTTTCTGAAATGCTATTTTGGCCTGAACTATTCTGCTTTTTATTTCTGTGGTGCATCTCTCATCTGATGTTATTATTGTGCCCAAGTATTTGAAACGTTGCACTTTTTCAGATTTGTCTCGTTTATTTTTATGCTGCATGATGGTGGTGATTGTTTCTTCGATAAAACCATTACTTCTGTTTTCTTACTATTCATACTTTTTTGACAATAGAAACAAGAAAAAGAGTTCTTAAATGTTATGCAGAGCCAGTCTTAACATATGGATGTGAATTATGGACAATAGTGCAGCAAACAAGAAAATCACTGGAGACTGTAGAAACGTGGTTTTACATAAGAATGTTGAGAATACAATGGACAGCTAAGAAGAGTAATGTAAACTTTCTGAAAGGGGCCAAAGCAAAAAGAGAGCTAATTTCCAATATTAGGAAGAAACAATCATCATTTGTTGGCCATGCAATATATTGTAACAACTGGAAAAATCGAGGGACGAAGAGATAGAGGGAAGGAAAGAAAAAAAGATACCAGACAGCTTAAGAGGATGGATTGGCAGAAGGTCAACAACAGAAATGAATAATAACTGTCGAGATAGAAAGTTGTGCAGGAACATGATCACCTATGCCAGTATGCATGATACTTGACGACGAAGATGATTATTATCTAACTTCAATAATTCAACCATCCACTAAACTAATCCACAATAATCCACTCGTTCACTATACACACCCACAATAATCCACTCATCCACTCATCCACTATACACACCCACAATAATCCACGCATCCACTAATCATACCCACAATAATCCACTCAACCACTGTACACCCACAATAATCCACTTATCCACTAAACACATCCACAAGAATCCACTAAACGCACCCACAACAAACCACGCAACCACTAAAAACACCCACAATAATCCATTCATCCACTATACATACCCACAATAATCCACTCATCCACTATACACACCCACAATAAACCACTCATCCACTAAACACACCCACAATAAACCACTCATCCACTAAACACACCCACAATAATAAACTCATCCACTAATCACACCCCCAATAATCCATTCATCCACTAATCACACCCACAATAATCAACTCATCCACTAATCACACCCCCAATAATCAACTCATCCACTAATCACACCCACAATAATCAACTCATCCACTAATCACACCCACAATAATCCTTTCATCCACTATACATACCCACAATAATCCACTCATCCACTATACACACCCACAATAAACCACTCATCCACTAAACACACCCACAATAAACCACTCATCCACTAAACACACCCACAATAATAAACTCATCCACTAATCACACCCCAATAATCCATTCATCCACTAATCACACCCACAATAATCAACTCATCCACTAATCACACCCACAATAATCAACTCATCCACTAATCACACCCACAATAATCAACTCATCCACTAAACACACCCACAATAAACCACTCATCCACTAAACACACCCCCAATAATCAACTCATCCACTAATCACACCCACAATAATCAACTCATCCACTAATCACACCCACAATAATCAACTCATCCACTAATCACACCCACAATAATCAACTCATCCACTAATCACACCCACAATAATCCACTCATCCACTAATCACACCCACAATAATCCACTCATCCACTAATCACACCAACAATAATCAACTCATCCACTAATCACACCCACAATAATCAACTCATCCACTAATCACACCCACAATAATCCACTCATCCACTAATCACACCCACAATATCCACTCACCCACCAAACACACCCACAATAAACGAACCACACATCAAACACAGACAAAGAAACCAAACCTAAAAAAAACACTAAAATTAAAATAAACAAATTTTACTATCAAATATTTGTTTTTATTGACGTTCAGGCCTGGCTCAACTCTGCGAAAATTAAATCAATCATTTGGACAGATCCTCTCCTATGTTACTCACATCTGAAAGAGGTTTTTTATGTTGTGCTGCAATTAACAGCAAGACACAAGGGAAATAACTTCTGTTGTACAGCAATTAAAATCGCCACACATGGGAAATAACTTTTGTTGTCAATGAATTAACAGGGAATCACATGGGAAATAACTTCTGTTGTGCCGCAATTAACAAGGAGTCACATGGGAAATAACTTCTGTTGTGCCGCAATTAACAGGGAGTCACATGGGAAATAACTTTTGTTGTCAAGGAATTAACAGGGAATCACATGGGAAATAACTTCTGTTGTGCCGCAATTAACAGGGAGTCACATGGGAAATAACTTCTGTTGTGCCGCAATTAACAGGGAGTCACATGGGAAATAACTTCTGTTGTGTAGCAATCAACAGCAAACCGATTATTTAAGAACAAAACTGTAGTGCTTATTCCAACAGGCTGGGTAACTTTACCCGTGGACTAGATTACATAGATCGAATAAGATCTTGGTCAATTCTGGTTCATTGCACCGGTGCCAGATGTTAGTTATGAGTAACGACAACAATGAGCTCGTGATTTGCCTATTTCAAACCTGGACACAAATCTATAAATGGACATGTTGCGTGGCTGCTTGGGTAGTCTTACATCAGTAGAGAGAACTCACTCAAGAAAACAGTTTTATTTCTTCATATTTCTACATAGCAACATAACAACTCGTAATAAGAACATCAACAAACCTGTTCTGTTTTGATTGTTCTCGTTTTCTGCAGCTGTCTGGGTTTCCGAGAAGGTTGTTTCTCTGTTGGCTGATTTATCACGCGCCATATTTCCAACGTGAATGATATCACACACACAAAACGTTCACTAAAGTTTGCAGCCAACTATACATGATAGCTTTGATCATCGAACTAGCACAAGAAGAATAACAATTTGTGAACATTCTCAAACACATCCCACCTATCACCGTGCATACGTCAAGCTGGTCCATGCAGTCTCCAAAATATCATGTATACCTTGAACACTTCAGAGACTAAGATCCATTACATGGTCACCAGGACAAAATAATAGAAAAAAGAAACTATGAAGCTTTACAACGGCAATTTCTTCATCTCCTTATAACGGTATTCATGGCGGGGGGTGGGGGGGGCCGGGGGGGGGGGGGGGGGGGACACTCATCTCATGAAGTAGCCGTCTGAATATAGAAAACTATTATGGAATGTTGTTCGATGTTCAATGAGGTAAAGGTAAAGTACGAGACTTGAAGCGGCGTCTTAGCACGCGAGTTACCACCCATATGTGCTCGGCCGCCTATCCAGAAATGTTCGGAGATTTCTTGATAGTGTCGCCTCAAGCATCGAAACTCAGATGCGAGACGACATTCTTTACCTTCCCAGGTTAATACCCTGGTACCCATTTCTGCCAACGGCTGGGTCGACCGTGGGTTTTTTTTTTCTAACCACGAGTACAATTCACACTGCTCCAGCGGGAATCGAACACGGGTTGTCCGAACGTCGGTAATCCAGTCGGGTGGTTTTCCCAACTAGGATACCGAGGCCCCCAATTGTGGATGATCCGGTAACTAACAATCACAAATCGGAAACGATAATGGATGTAACAAAAGTGTATATGTGAAAATGGATGTAACAAAAGTGTATATGTGAAAATGGATGTAAGAAAAGATTATATGAGATCATGGGTGTAAGGAAAGAATACATGTGATAATTCTTCTTATTTCCTTCCTCATTTGCCTTTCAGCATCGAGGAGAGATATAATTTGCGGTCTTTTGCTCTTCTGTTCGCCTCTGCTGCTGTTATGTTTCCTAGTGCTTCTAATATTCCATTAATCCATCGTTTTCGTGGTCGACTATTGGATTCTCACAATGTTTGCTGAAGGCTCGTTGTGTTTTGATCTTTCTGCCTTGTCACGTGGCCAATCCATTTTATATGTTATTTCTTTATATATTCAATGGCCGGGGCTATTCCTAGCTTTTTCCTCAGTTCTTCATTTCTGATCTTGTCTCTCAGGCTGTTTCTTGTCATTCGTCTAACACATTTCATCTTCTATCTATTGTCCTTTCGAGCCGAAGACGGCACATAGGGCTGAACCACAATCTCGAAAACAGAAACCTTGCGCGCCAAAATGGCACATGTTGCAGAGATCACTGTTTCTAAAATCTATGGCTCTGTTTCCATAACAATACTTTTTACAATGACAGCTTGTCAAGCCATCGATCAACCTCCTTTATCGCCTCTTACGACATGCTTGGAAGGTCACAGGTCACATTTCATCTTAGTAGAGGTTATTTTCTTATTGTTCTTGCATCTAGGGTCCAGGTCTGGCATTGATAGCACAGCGTTGGGATGAAGATTGTATTGTATAGTGCTCGTTTTGCTTCTAGAGTTATTTCCTTGTTGGACAATAGTGGTGATAACTGTCCAATGATTTGGCAAGCTTTGTTGCATCTTGATTCTATCTCTGCTGTTTGTGAATTATCGTTTGTCACTAAACTTTCTAGGTTTTTGAAATCCTCTACTTGTTTTAGTTGCTTGCCTTCTACAGTTATGTCGATGTTTTGTTTATTTTTGGCCACATTCATAACTTCTGTTTTGTCGATGTTGATTTTCATGTTGTATTTTGTGCCTGACTTGTTGAGTTTGTTTAAGTGTTCTTGTAGGTCTTCTATTGTTCATATGTGATAATGGGCGTAGGAAACATCAGTGAACCAGTGGCATCGAGATGATCTTGCAAGAGGGTTATGAGCGGTGGCCCTGGCTTCGACCCAGAAAATGTAAAAATCAGATGATTGTGGCTATTCTGTTCCATGTGATTTAAGATATTCTGTTCCATGTGATTTAAGATATTCTGTTCCATGTGACTTAAGATATTCTGTTCCATGTGACTTAAGATATTCTGTTCCATGTGACTTAAGATATTCTGTTCCATGTGATTTAAGACATTCTGTTCCATGTGATTTAAGATATTCTGTTCCATGTGATTTAAGATATTCTGTTCCATTTGATTTACGATATTCTGTTCCATGTGATCTAAGATATTCTGTTCCATGTGACTTAAGATATTCTGTTCCATTTGATTTAAGATATTCTGTTCCATGTGATTTAAGATATTCTGTTCCATGTGACTTAAGATATTCTGTTCCATGTGATTTAAGATATTCTGTTCCATATGATTTAAGATATTCTGTTCCATGTGACTTAAGATATTCTGTTCCCATTGATAGGTTCATAATTTACTGCACTCAAGAGAGCATCCAAAATGGAGGCATCGGCACAGAGCATGGATTGCGAAGTTCTACCGTCCCTAATTTGTTCTTGTCCTATATCCTTTTGATTAGGTGGTGTGGATTGTCGATAAAGTAGTGTCGGTTATATAATGTAACATAATGTAAGGTAGACCTAATGCAGCGTAGCACAATGTAATGCAACGTAATGTAATGTAACGTAACATAATGCAATGAGGCGTCACATAAGGTAATGTAAGGTAATGCAATGTAACATAGTGTAATGTAACGTAATATAGTTTAATGTAACGTAACCTAACGTAATGTAACGTGACATCACCATCATGTGCCATACCGGTTGGCGCAGGCGATCCTGTCCTTCCACAATCTTCTATCTACAATGCATCGTATCAGTTCTGTTGACTGTTTTCCATGCCATGACACCAAGCCATCCAGTATTTTCTCTCTTTGGCGTCCGCGATATCCTTTTCCTTCTATTTTGCCAGTTGTAACCAAGTATTCAAACTTTCCTCTTCTCATGATGTGTCCGAAAAATGTTGATTGTTTCTTTCGTAATGTGGCATAATGTAATGTAATTCTTCAATCCTCGCTGTCTATTTGACGTGCTCGCAACACTATATTTCTTTGTTCAATAACGCATCGAATATATGATACTACCACGGAGAAAAGTTGGTTCTTTTGAACACCTGTTGCTAATAATATCAACGTTGCTGTCCTCTACCTTGGTGAAATAACCTTTCTGATGGTATAAATTATGATTTGCTAGAATCATCACTTTCAATGGACATATCCACAGGCTTAGGGCTCACCCACTGTGATCCATCACATATGTCACTGGTGTAGGAGATAGTTCTACTACTGCTCTCATTTCACGTCGACTTGTAAACTGTCTAGTCTTTTCTGATTTTCCTTAGATCTTTTTCAATTTAAATATCAAGGAAGTCCAGTGACAAACGAAAGTCGAGTGACAAACGAAAGTCGAGTGACAAACGAAAGTCGAGTGACAAACGAAAGTCCAGTGACAAACGAAAGTCCAGTGACAAACGAAAGTCCAGTGACAAACGAAAATATAGTGATAACCGAAAGTCCAGTGACAAACGAAAGTCGAGTGACAAACGAAAGTCGAGTGACAAACGAAAGTCCAGTGACAAACGAAAGTCCAGTGACAAACGAAAGTACAGTGACAAACGAAAGTCCAGTGACAAACGACAATTAACAAAATGCAGAAATAGACTTAAGATGCAATAAAGCTTGTCAAGTCAAGGGCCAGCTATCACTACTATTGTCCAACAATGAAAAAATTCTAGAGGCAAAACGGGCACTCAACAATATCAATCTTTATTCCAACTTTGAGCTACTCATGCTAGGCCTGGACAATAGATGCAGGAACAATAAAAAAAAAAACATATAACGAGATTTCATGTGTTAGACGAAAGGCAGGAAGCAGCCTGGGAGATAAGATCAGAAATGAAGAACTGAGGGAAAGGCTAGGAATAATTCCAGCCATAGAGTAGATAAAGAAACAACAGATAAAATGGTCTGGCCACGTGATAAGGCAAAAAGATAAAAAAAAAACACAACGAGACTTAAATAAACAGTTGCGAGAACACCAGAATAAGGGGCCGACCACTAAAAAGATGGATTGATGGAATATTAGAAACAATGAAACATATCAAAATGACCAACAGAAGAGCAAACGACCGCAAATTATATCTCCCATTAAACGCTGAAATGCAAATGAGGAATGAAAAAAAGATATCTTCAAATCGTCTAGTATTTTCTGTGGTTTTACTATCCTTCTATCCTTGCAGTAGTTACAATGTTAGACGTGTGTAGAGATATACATAATTAAATAGAATAAGTGAGACGTTTGTAGAGATATACATAATTAAATAGAATAAGTGAGACGTGTGTAGAGATATACATAATTAAATAGAATAAGTGAGACGTATGTAGAGAAATACATAATTAAATAGAATAAGTGAGACGTGTGTAGAGATATACATAATTAAATAGAGTAAGTGAGACGTATGTAGAGAAATACATAATTAAATAGAATAAGTGAGACGTGTGTAGAGATATACATAATTAAATAGAATAAGTGAGACGTGTGTAGAGATATACATAATTAAATAGAATAAGTGAGACGTGTGTAGAGATATACATAATTAAATAGAATAAGTGAGACGTGTGTAGAGATATACATAATTAAATAGAATAAGTGAGACGTGTGTAGAGATATACATAATTAAATAGAATAAGTGAGACGTGTGTAGAGATATACATAATTAAATAGAATAAGTGAGACGTGTGTAGAGAAATACAGTATGTAACTAGAATAAGTGAGACGTGTGTAGAGATATATACAATATGTTGCTAGTAAATAGCCTACTATAACCTCTGTTCATAAATGAAAACAAAGAGTTCTTCACTGTTGCTAATATCCTGTCCTCATAGGTAACTAATGAACAAACAATGATATCTCTAGAGGCTGCAAAAATGTGTTCATGCTGGCGAGTATTGAGAAAATCATGGACAACCAAAATGTGTTCATGCTGGCGAGTATTGAGAAAATGATGGACAACCAAAATGTGTCACGGAAGTCTTAAAAGAGAAAAAAAATGTCAGTGTACAACGATAGCATTTAAGTGGAATGGAAAAAGCTTGTGTCGACATGTCATGAGAGGAGATAAAACTGAATCTCACTCATTCTAGTAACATATTGTATATATATATATCTACATACGTCTCACTCATTCTAGTTACATACATATCACATTTTACACGAGCATCAGAGTATGAGTATATGTATATATATACACACACATATCACACTTGTACACACGTCTCACTCAGTCTAGATTATACAGTGTATACACATTTAACACAACTCATTTTCCACACATTCACTTTCATTAACCGAGTCCACTTCTCATTTATCTCCCTTCCAATCTTCATTCTATCTCTCAAATATTGTTTGATATGAATTACTTCCCCTATAAGATAAGCCAAATCTTTCCCCATTGCTCTCTCTCTCTCTCTCTCTCTCTCTCTCTCTCCATATCAAGTAAGTTAACATTGTTTTGACCAGTACTCTCGCCGACACTTTTTCTTCTCCTCTTCTTCTTTTGTTGTGCCCCCCACCTCTCCCTTTCCCTAACGATAATTTACAAGTTTATTGCTGTAGATGAAAGGTATCTCCTCTAGATCAACACTTCAGTGTGTCTCAAACACTAAAAAATGATCTCTATATTCATCTATGTTCGCCACTATCTGTCAATCTATTTTCCTTTCGGGCCGAAGAGGGTACATAGGGCAGAATCACAATCTCAAAAACATAAACCTTGAGTGCCAAAATGGCACATATTGCAGAGATCGCTGCTCTAAAATCTATGGCTGTTTCCATAACAATACTTTTGTTTACAATGACAGCTTGACAAGCCATCAATCAACCTCCTTAGTCACCTCTAATGACATGCCTGGAATGTCATAGATTTACTATTCTTTACTTCCCTCATAGTGAGGCCCCAGTAACACACGGGTATATCCACCACTAGCACATTTTATTTTATTTTTTAGTTGGGGTTTGGCGTTGGGTTAGCAAACATGACTTTACCCTCACGTTGTTGGTTTTTTCCTAAGGGAAAATAACTTTAATTTACGAAACTAAACTCTCTAACGTCACAACCCCAAAAGTGTGCACATTTATACTTTTCACTAAACATAAAATTCTTCCCTTTCGTTCGTCACTTCCCAAGTATTTCTGGTAATAGATATCTATCCTTCTTCAATGCTTTCACTTAACTCGGGTAGCGGTATAGTTTCAAACTAACCTGAATGTTTACGATCATTTAATCTTAAGGACAACTGGTTAATTTAGCCACACAACTTGACCTACTGGTAGACTTCTCTACAAATAAAAGACATTATGATTAAATAAAGAAATTCTCGATCCGCTCAGACGACAATCGTCACACACATTCAAAGCCTCACTCACATCCATCTCAATCTGTCATCAAGAAATAATCTCGCTCTTTACACATGATTAAAACACGATTAATTCCTGTGAAATCACCACCAAGAAGATAACGAACACTGACTATCCTCTGTAATGAGATTCATTAGAACTAAGCGGTTCGGTACCGAAAAAACGGACTGTGCTGACACCGGACTCAAACACAACTTGACACAGGAATCACACACCAAACAGCTGCGACACGCCGAGCGCTCCCAGCCAGGCAGGTAACCACCAGCTGACTGGGGGATGTTAAAAAAAAAGGGCGCGGGTCACGACAATTGACGGAGTGCGCTCTACCTAAAGAAAGAAACCACAAAGAGAATCTGTCAATGACGACGAGCTATTTTAAGATTTTCTCAGAGAGAGAGAGAGAGAGAGAGAGAGAAAGAGAGAGAGAGAGAGAGAGCGTTTTTCATTGTTTGCTTGATAATAATAAAAGAAGGATTTTGTTAGATAGTGGCTTCTTCCTCCTCTACTTTTACTTCTCTACTTCTTCTGCTTTTATTTTTCATCTTCCTCTCTAACCTTTTCTTCTTCTTCTTCTTCAACTTCTCTTGTCCATTTCATCAGCATTTTGTGTACACACTCGAGTGAAGATGTAGTTTGCGATCATTACTCTTCTGTTGGAAGATCGCATTATAAGTCACTTAATTAAAGGTTACAGTATAATTCACTTCATCAAAGATTACATTATAAGTCACTTCATCAAAATCACAATATAAGTCACTTCATCAAAGATCACATTATAAGTCACTTCTTCAAAGATCACACTATAAGTCACTTCATCAAAGATTACACTATAAGTCACTTCATCAAAATCACATTATAAGTCACTTCATGAAAGATCGCATTATAAATCACTTCATCAAGAATCACGCTATAAGTCACTTCAACAAAGATCACATTATAATTCACTTCATCAAAGATCACATTATAAGTCACTTCATCAAGAATCACACTATAAGTCACTTCATCAAAGATCACACTATAAGTCACTTCATCAAAGATTATACTATAAGTCACTTCATCAAAATCACATTTTAAGTCACTTCATCAAAGATCACACTATAAGTCACTTCATCAAAGATAACATTACAAGCCACTTCATCAAGAATCACACTATAATTCACTTCATCAAAGATCACATTATAAGTCACTTCATAAAAAATCACACTATAAGTCACTTCATCAAATATTACATTATAAGTCACTTCATCAAAGATTATATTATAAGTCACTTCATCAAAATCACATTTTAAGTCATTTCATCAAAGATCACACTATAAGTCACTTCACCAAAGATAACATTACAAGTCACTTCATGAAGAATCACACTATAAGTCACTTCATCATAGAACACACTATAAGTCACTTCATCGAAGATCACATTTAAAGTCACTTCATCAAAGATTACATTATAAGTCACTTCATCAAAGATTAAAATATAAGTCATTTCATCAAAGATTACATTATAAGTCACTTCATCAAAGATCACACATGCTGCTGTCATTGTTCGCACAAAATACAAATATCATACGATGCAAAATATTAGGAAAATAGTCAAGAGGTTTGGTGGCTGAAAAGATACATCTAGTGTATGGGGCATACACTGACTGCCGATGGCAGGATAGCAACATGATTTGATTAAATTCTTTGGCAATTTTAGAAGTGACTCTCACGAATGTACAACTCTAACAGGAGAATGGGGAAAGCAAGCCCGTGCACCAGAGTTCCGTTTATTAGAGAACAGAGAGGAATGACCTGATAGATTGGGGGACGTAGCAATTGTTGCCAGTGATCAGTTGAAGGTTATACTGTGGAAACCATGTACTCGGGTTTGGTCACATGATGAAGACTGAGAGCCAATTTCTTAGTTAGGGATTAGACAGTTGGCTTGCCAGTCACTAGGGAGAAAAATGATAGTTATGGATCAGACAGTTGGCTTGGCAGTCACTAGGGAGAAAAATCATAGTTAGGGATTAGACAGTTGGCTTGCCAGTCACTTGAGAGAAAAATCATAGTTAGGGATTAGACAGTTGGCTTGGCAGTCACTAGGGAGAAAAATCATAGTTAGGGATTAGACAGTTGACTTGCCAGTCACTTGAGAGAAAAATCATAGTTAGGGATTAGACAGTTGGCTTGCCAGTCACTAGGGAGAAAAATCATAGTTAGGGATTAGACAGTTGGCTTGCCAGTCACTTGAGAGAAAAATCATAGTTAGGGATTAGAAAGTTGGCTTGCCAGTCACTTGAGAGAAAAATCATAGCTAGGGATTAGAAAGTTGGCTTGCCAGTCACTTGAGAGAAAAATCATAGCTAGGGATTAGACAGCTGACTTGTCAGTCACTAGACTGAAATATCATAGTTAGGGATTAGACACTTGACTTGCCAGTCACTAGAGAGAAAATCATAGTTAGGGATTAGACAGTTGATTTTAGATTAGTCAGAAAGCTCAAATACCACTGATCGAAGTAAACCCCGACAAAACACAACTTCCACGACACATTCATCACCTTCTCAGAGTCAATGACTGACTAAGAGATCTAATGCATAAAAAAAAAATTTTAAAAATAACACGTGACCAACCGTCACGTGACTGAGATACAGAGGTTTGGTCATCTTGTGATAAAGTAGATAATATTCCACAAATTTTATTGTTCACTTATTGGTTAGAGCTTCGGTGGCTGAGTGGTTAGTGCGCTCAGTTTATGATCAAAAGGGTCGGGGTTCGATTCGCAAAAATGAATACATTTTTTAAAGGACAGACAAACAAGGCTCCGGGTATAACCCAGCCTCTAAAAATGGGTTTCAGAGATTTTTTCTGGGAAGTAAAAGTGGTCTGGAGTGATAATCATCAAGTACTCTTATCTGCTGGCGTATCATGTTTATCCTCGATTTTCGGCAGCTATTTATCATTTCATGTTGTTGACCTTCTGACAGTCCATTTTCTTAATCTGTCTGGTATTTTTTCTCTTTGCTTACCTTTATCTTTTCGTCCTCAATTTTTAAAAGTGTCACAATATATCCCAGCTGTTCCCTTCTCATTACATGGCCGAAAAATGGTGATTGTTTCTTCCTAATTTTGGAAAGTAGCTCTCTTTTGCGAACGTTTTCATTACTCTTCTTAGCTGTCCATAGTATTCTCAACATTCTTCTGTAAAACCACATTTCTACAGCCTCCAGTGATTTTCTTGTCTGTTGTCCTTTTTCCCATGATTCACATCCATATGTTAAGAATGGTTCTAAATAACACTTAAGAACTGTGTTTTTGTTGTTTCTATTGTCAAAAATTGATTATATAGTATCATCCTAATTTTTTGGAAAGCTGCTTTTGCCTAAGCCATTCTGCATCTCGCCTCAACTGTACATGGCGACCCATGATTATTATCTGGTATGATACCGACCACATAACCTTAATATGTGCGTAAAAAGAAAAAAGTAAAGTACCCCCGTTACGCCAAGTGGCGTATAATATGATGTTAGTGACCCTATATTTTACAGACCTTCAGCACATGATTTTTGGGGTAATGTGGTCGGTATTACGCCCGTGCTGCTTTACTTTCCCAGAAATAAATCCGGTACCCATTTAAGGCTGGGTGAACCCGGAAGCCGTCGGTTTGGATCGAACCCTACCCCTTGTCCTTTGTAGTCCTGTTCACTAACTACTGAGCTATCGCGGCTCCCTTAATATGTGTGTGGTCATGGAGAAATATGACCACACACCATATTCCCCTGCGCGTACCAAAGTGTATAGGGAACAATTATTACCTAAAGCTAAATTGGTTAGTGTATTATTTAGCATTAGTGTTTATGTTAATGTTTATGTTAATGTTAGCATTTACTCAGCTTAGAAAAACGTAATAACTTTAAACAATATATCCTCCACAACCCTTCCCTCTCAGGCAACGTAACCAACAATCGTACAAAGGCGAGCACTTTGTGTGGCATATATACCAGCAGAACAAGGTATAGCTATGGATACGTTGCTGCACAATTTTGTTATTGTTGATAGAATCACCATTCATGCACACCGGGCGAACTCACAGGTGCTCCGATATTCTCGGAAAATCCGAGGAGAAACCTGGATACGTGCACGAACTCTGTAGCACGGCCTGGGATTCACCATGTGGGTAGGCTTCTGCTGACAATGTTGCCAGGACGGCGGCCATATTTATGACCTACTCATTTCGATTTTAACGTGCGTGAGTGTACTCAGGACCTCCCGTGTATTGCCGTTATCCGAGAGGGCCGGATATCAGATCTCACTACCCAAGAGATCAGAGTTGGGTAACTTTATGAAGAAACAGCTGATTAATTTTTACCAATTTAGAAAACTTACAACCGTTTCAGGTATATTTTGAACCCGAGTTCTTCCAGTCTTGGCCGATATCGTACCTCTAGAGTACCCAGGTGTCACATCTACATGCCATTCACTGGTTATGAGTAGGAGATTCGAACGGAAAGTTCATGCAGACTAGATTCGCAACTATTTAATGCTGGTGGTATAGTCTGACACTATAATCATTCTAGATTCTCAATTATTTAATACTGGTGGTATAGTCTGACACTATAATCATTCTAGATTCTCAATTATTTAATGCTGGTGGTATAGTCTGACACTATAATCATTCTAGATTCTCAATTATTTAATGCTGGTGGTATAGTCTGACACTATAATCATTCTAGATTCTCAATTATTTCATGCTGGTGGTATAGTCTGACACTATAATCATTCTAGATTCTCAATTATTTAATGCTGGTGGTATAGTCTGACACTATAATCATTCTAGATTCTCAATTATTTAATGCTGGTGGTATAGTCTAACACTATAATCATTCTAGATTCTCAATTATTTAATGCTGGTGGTATAGTCTGACACTATAATATGTATAGAGTCTCAACTATTTAATGATGGTGGTATAGTCTGACACTATAATATGTCTAGATTCTCAACTATTTAATGCTGGTGGTATAGTCTGACTCTATAATAAGTCTAGATTCTCAACTATTTAATGCTGGTGGTATAGTCTGACTCTATAATAAGTCTAGATTCTCAACTATTTAATGCTGGTGGTATAGTCTGACACTATAATAAGTCTAGATTCTCAACTATTTAATGCTGGTGGTATAGTCTGACACTATAATCAGTCCGGATATGCTGGTGGTATAGTCTGACACTATAATCAGTCCGGACATGCTGGTGGTATAGTCTGACACTATAATCAGTCCGGACATGCTGGTGGTATAGTCTGACACTATAATCAGTCCGGACATGCTGGTGGTATAGTCTGACACTATAATCAGTCCGGATATGCTGGTGGTATAGTCTGACACTATAATCAGTCCGGATATGCTGGTGGTATAGTCTGACACTATAATATGTCTAGATTCTCAACTATTTAATGATGGTGGTATAGTCTGACACTATAATCTATCCGGATATTACGTGAGCTTTCATGCTGGGACGGAGTAGAGGACCGACGCCTTGGAGTCATGATCAAATTGGAACCTCCCCTCACAGAGATACAAGAAGCTAATAGTCGAAACATTTATTCAGCGTACCACCTCTGATGATCAGATTTCCTTCTGTCGCTAACTCTCTCTATATATAATGTTTTATATAAAATAGTGCCTCTTGCTGCACTTCCCTTATCAAGGGTCTGTTGTAGGCAGGTATGTGGATCACTATGTGAAAAGAAAGTATACAAAATGTCCAAAGTATTATTTTCTTTCAACCCGGATAGACACAATTATCTGACTCTGCCTGAAGTGAACCACAGCCAACTTTAGATTTTCTAAGGCCTTGGAGCTTAAAGGAATTTCCCGGGAAACCACTAACTAGAGTGACGTTTTGAGCTTTGCGATTGAGGATGGTTGTGGGTAGAGTGAAATCAGCTGTCTATAGCTCCTATTGTTGAAAACGTCACGCCAGTTGGTTATTTTTACCGGTTTCATTTTCTGCCCAAGGACATTAGTAAATCTATAGTTGGTTGTGACTGAAAACACTAACGAGGTGATTACTCTAACCACATTAGGCAAACAAAGGCAGGCTCTTGACACACTTTGGTTGAATGAGACGAACATAAGAAAAGCTAACAGAGTCAAATCTCGATTCATTCTTTACTCTCTGCACATTGACGTTTTCAACTGTTACATATTAGATCTTTAATGGACATCATAAAAAGCTATGTCCTGTACAAAACTGTCTTCGACGTCTACATTGTGCTAGTAATCAATTCATTACGTGCAGTTTTGCCTAAAGCCAAGCAATAAAGAAACCACATGACTGCTCGATACTCACAGACCATAAAGCCGTGAATCGTTATCCCATAACAAAGAATCGATATGTTTGCTGTGTTTTATTTAGGTTAAGAAATGTGCGTTACAATGGACTAATCTGAACTATTGCTGGTAAACAAGTCAGTAAGTAAAGTACCCCCGTCACGCCAAGTGGCGTATAGGGAATATGGGGTTAGTGACCCTATATTTTACAGACCTTCAGCACATGATTTTTGGGGTAATGTGGTCGGTATTACGCCCGTGCTGCTTTACTTTCCCAGAAAAAAAAATCCGGTACCCATTTAAGGCTGGGTGAACCCGGAAGCCGTCGGTTGGGATCGAACCCTACCCCTTTTCCTTTGTAGTCCAGTTCACTAACCACTGAGCTATCGCGGCTCCCTGGTAAACAAGCTGTATTCATTTGAGATTTATAATGCACTTAAAGGTTATTTTTGAGCGTTAACCCTTTCCATATGTTTCGACACACTAAATTATGCCGAATTCGGTCGTGTACGTTTCGCCGCACAGTCCGCCACTCTCAATTTATTTAATGTAAACCGTCATTAAATCGTAATCTTTTTACATGTTTTGTATCATCTTGGTATTGGTGAGATCTAATACCTAGTTCAATTATCTAAAATGTTATAAATAATATGTTATATGTTGGATAAATATAAATATGTAGATTGATTTTTAAACCATGAAGACTTTTGTCTCTGAATTCTTTTTCCGTTGCATCGATAAAAACATTCCATACTGGAAAAGTTAAGAAGTATGAGGAATTGTGTTGAGCTCATATTTTTCTGTGTTTTTTTTCTTCTCCACGCAGCCGAGCCCTTGCAACACGTTTATTCTCGCCACAGCCGAGCCCTTGCAACCCGTTTATTCTTCCCACAGCCGAGCCCTTGCAACACGTTTATTCTCGCCACAGCCGAGCCCTTGCAACACGTTTATTCTCGCCACAGCCGAGCCCTTGCAACACGTTCATTCTCCCCACAGCCGAGCCCTTGCAACACGTTTATTCTCGCCACAGCCGAGCCCCTGTAACACGTTTATTCTCGCCACAGCCGAGCCCTTGCAACACGTTTATTCTCGCCACAGCCGAGCCCTTGTAACACGTTTATTCTCGCCACAGCCGAGCCCTTGCAACACGTTTATTCTCGCCACACCCGAGCCCTTGCAACACGTTTATTCTCCCCACAGCCGAGCCCTTGCAACACGGTTATTCTCCCCACAGCCGAGCCCTTGCAACACGTTTATTCTCCCCACAGCCGAGCGATCCAAAGGTCTAGCAGGGCAAGAGCAGTTTGGTGCCAACTGCGTCGCAGGAGTTGCCAGAGCAATGTTGAAATGAACACTGAATTGCCTAAGGGACTCCATCTCCTGAATTTTCCTCAGGATTTACTCCCGAAAAGGTAGACACTAGGTTAAGAAATGAATGATTGATGGAGTGACAAGGAAAAAAGATAAACAGTGGAACATTTACATAGCGCACAAGTTAAGAATTATGGAGGCACATAATATCCAACCGTCTTAGCATGGCCCATAATTGACTTGCACCAGGAATGAGACAGCTCATCAAGATTTTTTTTCATGTCTTCGGTTGCTCCGGTCAGTGACTAACTAGTCGACCCAAACGGGTAGGAATCTAGAGGGAAGGCAATATGGTACTCAAAATAGCTCACGTAAAGTCGGATGTGTTAGCCGAAAGTCGCAGATATCGCAGTGTGTTGTAAATCACAATAGATCGCAGCTACGGACAGCTAAGGTTATTTTTAATGACAGAAGACAAAGAGGAGTAATCGTCGGGTTGATCAAGAAGAAAACACACAGTGACCTCCTCCTGTAGTTTGGTCTTGCGTTCAACCATCCCATTGGGAGCCTTCATTTTATTTCTATTTGTCCTTACATTTAACTTGTAGCACACGCTGGGGGATCTTGTTTGCAGCGGTTCGTTTGTCCATAACTCACAAACCCCAGGATCGATGGTGTTTGTGCTTGAACATTTTACATAAACTTCACAAACACAACCAACACCACACACACCCACCCAATCCCACACGCACGCAAACACACACCCATATACACACACACGCACGCACACAGACACACGCACACACACACACACACAAACCATTACTAACATAACCTATAGTACACAGAACTTCACCAACACAATATACAGTACACATAACTTCACCAACACAATATACAGTACACATAACTTCACTAACACAATATACAGTACACAGAACTTCACTAACACAATATACAGTACACAGAACTTCTCTAACACAATATACAGTACACAGTGTTCAGAGAGCACAATATACTAAATACCAAATGTAAAAAATCTGTGACGGTGAATGGGGCGGAAGAATCAGAAATGATCAAAGGCCCAGAAAGCGAAAACAGCAAAGTGTGTGGTACACATGAGGCATATCCAGGACATGAAAGACGAATATGGCAGACCGCCGAAAAAGAGATTGGCGCCTCATCACGTACCATTCGAAAGTAAGCCATGGAGAGAGCTAAAAACAATAACGTTCATTGCATTGCCTAAAAAGAATGGGGCAGTTGAATGCAATGATTTTAGAGCCATAAGCCTAATGAGCCAAGTAACACAAAAAAGCGAGGTACTAAAGTTATACAGGGAAGAATTCTGAATTAAATTAATACTGAATAAGATGACAAGCAATTTGGACAGCAAAAACAGTGTGACAAAAGAAGTCATATTCTGCATGGAGATTGATTGGAAAGTACATAGAAGTAAACAAACCAATATATGTCTGCTTCATAGACTACACCAAAGCTTTTGACTGAATACACCATAATCAACTTATAGACTGTCTAAAAGATATAAATCTAGACGACACAGACTTACGACTAATATGTAATTTATACTGGGAGCAAACAACAATAATAAAATATAACAAAGAGAACTCTACACAAATTGTTATACAAAGTGGAGTAAGACAAGGATACATCCTATCACCAAGCTTGTTCAATCTACACACTGAGCAAATCTTTAAAAACACCACAGAGATGCCAGGCCTAAACATTAATGGAAAGATAATCAATAACCTAAGATATGCTGATGATACTGTATTACTAGCAGAAGATCCTAAAGACCTACAACAATTACTCAATGAAATAAACATGACAAGCAAAAAAATATGGACTAGATATGAATATCAAAAAGACTAAAACTATGATTATAAGGAAAGAAAATTATCAAGACTTAAACTAAATATCACAGTTGAAGGAATACATCTGGAGACAGTTCAGACTACAACTACCTGGGACATACTATAACCAGTCCTCATCAAGGCCAGCTCCTTGTCGTGGGGATGGGGCTTAACAGTCACCAGGGACTGAAAACTAAGACTGGCCAGGCCTTCCTACAACTGAGCAAGACCACAGTCTGCTCTAGCAAGTTCAAGTGCTGAAGTCGGAGGCAACCAGCCAAAAGGCGCACAACAATCATGATGCCACGCACTCAACGCATATGGAAGTATGTCTATAACCGCAAATCGATATGGCACTCGCCCTGTGATGGGCACTCAGGCAGGTGCAGCGCCGGGCCCTCAGCCTCGAAAGGGCCCAACCCCTATTACTGGATGTCCTTCTCAACCGCTCTGTGGAGTCAGGGGGCGAGAGAATAGAGCTACTGGCCAATCCAAAATAAGACCACTTAAAATAATGCACTGGAATGCTGAAGGCATCAACAGCAAAAGAGATGGGTACAGTAAAAAGATAGAATTAGAAAATATCCTGCATGAAGAACAAATAAGCATATGCTGTTTGCAGGAAACCCATCTAAACAACGACATAGCCTTGAAGATTAGGGGATACCAGTGCTACCGATCTGACAGAATAAATAGACAAAAGGGTGGAATACTGACTCTTGTAAGGAACAACATTAATGCATGTCAGATTGAAGTGTATATGGATGGGGCGGAATATCAAATACTGCACCTCAGGACAGGAAATACAGACTTCCACCTACTTAACTACTACTGTCCGAGTGACCGCCCACTAGCACTAGACACAATTACATTAAAAGAAAGAATAATTGTATGTGGAGACTTTAACAGCCACTCACAGAGCTGGGGCTATGAACATATGGACAAGAGAGGTGAAGAGCTTGAAAATTGGCAGGATGACAATGGGCTTATACTATTAAACCAGACAACAGATCCACCAACATTCTACTCCAGATCATGGCATACCACATCTACACCAGACCTTGCTTTCCATTCACCAGACCTGGATTGGAATATCACACGAATTGTTGGGAAACAACTTGGAGGCAGCGACCACCGACCAGTCTTTTTAGTGGTGCAAAATGAGGCCATCAGGGAGAGCAGCACTCTCTCCAGATGGAATTACAAAGGCAGACTGGAAAATGTATCAACACTACACCAGTGTACTGACTAAAGATATAAATACAGATAGAGACATCAACAAAATAGTTGATGAATTCAGTAGACTAATAATACAAGCTGCCAGTGAAACAATACCTAGAGGGGACGGAAACACTACAAACCATACTGGAGTAGTGAACTAGAGGAACTGCACAATGACATGGAAACATCTCGAAAGCAAGCAGAAAATAACCCTTGCCAAGAACACCACAACAACTACCAGCATGCTAAAGCCAAATTTCAACGGGCTAAACTACAAGCCAGACGGAGAAGCTGGAAAGAGAAAACAGAGTCCTTGAATCTTGAACGAGACACAAGAAAAGTGTGGAAGCTTGTAAAACAGCTGAATGATGAGGTACAGAAAGGAACACCAAAATTACACTGAAGAAGGATGGAAACATTCTAACAGGTAAACATGCAGCAAATTACTTTGCAGACTCCTTTGCAAATGACAATAATATTGAAATTAGCCTAGAAAAACGACAAGAGACCCGTTTAAAACAACAAAATGCAAGACAGAAGAGACCACACATGAAGTAATGGAAACACCCATTACACAAAGAGAGCTAGAGCTGGCAATATCCAAATTAAAAATGAAAAAGTCACCAGGCAATGATGGAGTGTCCAATGAAATGATTAAGAACTTGGGAACTGCAGCTAAAGCAAAACTACTGCAGATCTACAACATTTGCTGGATCACAGGTAGAGTGCCACAGGCATGGAGAGAAGCAATTATGATACCATTACTAAAGCCAGGAAAAGATGGTTCAATGACATCCAGCTATAGACCAATCAGCCTTACAAGCTGTTTGTGTAAAACAATGGAACGTATAATCAATCTCAGACTGCAGTGGTACCTGGAAAGTGAAAATCTCCTTGTCCCACAACAAGCAGGCTTTAGACAGTGTTACTCTACCGAAGATCAAGCAACCTATCTTTCCCAGGAAATTGAAGATGCGTTTCAAGAAAAGAAACTGGTACTAGCAGCATGGATAGACCTAAAGAAAGCATTTGATAAGGTATGGAAGGAAGGGCTTTTGAAGAAACTGAGAAATTATGGAGTAAATGGCAGGATGTACAAATGGGTCAAAGCATACCTGCATAACAGGAGAGCCAGAGTGCAACTGGATGGTCTTAAGAGTAAGAAGGTCTTATTGCGCCAGGGCGTTCCACAAGGAGGGGTACTATCTCCAACACTTTTTCTGATCTACATCAATGACCTAGTTACTGAACTACCACATGGCATCAAAGTGGCAATGTATGCAGATGACTTGGTAATGTGGTGCACAGAGGAGTATGCAACAGTGGCCTCCAAATTGCTACAAAGAGCTATGAATGCACTGAATTCATGGACAAATAGATGGTGTATCAGCATCAATACAGACAAATGCAGTACTACACTTTTCACACTCTCCCCAAAACAAAAAGCAGGAGCCATCTACATAAACAATGAGCCTGTGAAAGAAGACATACAAGCTACATATCTCGGAGTTACATTTGATAACAAACTATCTTGGAAACAGCAGATAAATAAGGCAACCCAAAAAGCAAGGAGGAAATTGGCTATTCTAAGAAAGTTGTGTGGAACCACATGGGGTGCGAGTGGGAAAATACTCAGTAAAGTTTACCAACAGAGTATACGCCCACATTTAGAATATGGATCATCCGCATGGTGCTCAGCATCAAACACCACATTGCAAGAACTGGATAAAGTACAAAACCAGGCACTTAGGGTCATCACAGGAGCAATGAAATCAACACCAATATTGGAGATGGAGAAATTGTGGAGGATACCAGCACTGAGAGAACGGAGAGACACAAAGGTGCTGATACAGGCAGAAAAATTTGTATGCATGCCGAGACATCCAATGAAGGACAGATTCCAAAATCTTGCATTGGGACGACTTAAGAGAAGCAGCTTTATCCACCAAGCCAAGCGTATTAGTAGACAAACACCAGACATGCCAAGAGTTGTTAAACCCCTTCTGCCCATACCAGAACAGACTCCCTGGACAGATGAATCAGGATTATCAGTTCAAATACGGACAGAAGTGAAAGGAATAGTTGACAAAGAGGAACAAAATAGTCTACAGCGAAAAACAATAACTCTCAGTTTCCTGGATGAAGAATACCAAAAGACCTATGGATTCGTGTGTACACAGATGGATCAGCACAGAATGCAGTAAAGAATGGGGGAGCAGGTGCATATATAGAGTACCCAAATAACACTAGGGATATGAATAAAATAGCAACAGGGAAATATTGTCACAATTATGATGCAGAAATACAAGCAATAAAGTTGGCAATAGAAAAACTGCTGAACAGTAATCTTAGCCCACAGCCTGTAGTGTTTTTGACAGATGCAAGATCAGTACTCCAGGCACTACAATCCAGAAAATTACCACATCTGCAGACCTTATTGACTGAACTCTGCAAGCACCACAGGGTTGCCCTGCAGTGGATCCCGTCTCACTGTGGAATACCAGGAAATGAGAAAGCAGATCAGTTGGCAAAGGAAGGTTCAACAGGCACACAACTAGATACACCAGTTACATACCATCATAAGAAACAGATAATCAAATCAATCAGAGGACCACAAGCCCCAAATCAGGATGCCTTTCATAATATGAATAGATATGAACAAGTTATCATTATACGCCTAAGAACAGGACACAATCGACTCCATAGTCACATGTATACAAAATTCAAGATCGGCACATCAACTACTTGTACATGTGGACAGGCACCCCAGACTGCTGAACACAACTTCAAGACTGCACTGAATATAGTAGACTGAGGAAAATCCATTGGCCCATAGATACAACACTACAGACAAAACTATATGGGCCACTGCAAGAATTACAAAAGACAGTAAAATTTATACAGGAAACGACATTGCAGATATAGACAATACTTCAGGCGAACGAAATTAGATAGATAGACTATAACCAGTGATGGACAATGTAAAACTGAAATAAACAAAAGAATAGGAGAGGCAAAAAGTAATTTTAATGCCATGAAAAGTATACTAACAACAAAACAAATAACACCAGGGCTAAAACTAAGAACAGCAAAATGTGATATCTTCACAATATTCCTGTATGGTGCAGAAACATGGAATTTGGACAAGCAAACAGAACAGAAAATTGAAGCCTTTTAAACGTGGATTTATTGAAGAATAGTAGAATTTGATGGAAAGAAAAGAAAACAAACAATGAAGTTTTAAAACAACTAAAATGAAAAGAGAACTACTAAATACAATTAGAACAAGACAAATGAAATTTTTGGGGCATGTTAAAAGACACAACAGCCTAATAAAAGTAATATTGGAAGGGAACATACAAGGTAAAAGAGACAGCGGCAGACAATGACTAACATGGACGAGTAGCATGAAAAGATGGACAAACCAGCCTATGACAACCTGCACCATCAAAGCAAGAGACAGAGCAGAATGGCCTTCCATGTTAGCCAACCTTCGATGCAGAGACGACACTCAATGGTGATGGTGATAAATACACAGCTTCCTATAAAACGACTTCTACGAAATGATCATGAATCCGTTTAACATTTACAATTCTTGTACTTATATCACAATACTTGAAATGGTATTTGCTGTGTAAATAATGAGCACCAGTGAGAACAAATAAATCCTAGTGCCGCTTTCTTCGGTAATATTGTATACAACCTGTGCTTGGTTAAAAAAAATATATATATATAAATTAGAGTGCCTTCCTGGCCAGTCTAAACTTTAGATCGTGATTGGTTGACTGGCCAAGCGGTGTTCTGCCCTGGAGGGAACAGGTTGACCAGTTGACCCTGAACTGTTTCTGAGGGCATGTTAGGCATGTTGCTGTTCTCAATTACTGATTTACGTCCAGTGCAGACTGAGAGCACATTTCATAGGGATTGAATTATGAGCTGGCAGAAACGGTACATAATGGGGGCGGTTCAGAAATATGATATCGTGATAAGGAATATGTGAAATTTTAATAATGAGAGAAGGACATATAGGGAAGTGTTTAGGTGCGAGTTTAATATGGAGAATGAGAAAAGTAAGATCGGTATGAGAAATGGTAATGATTAGGTTAGAGCGGGTGAGGGGAGTAGAGAAAAATAAAGGAGAAATAAAGGGATAAAGGAGAGTTTAAAATGGGAAAGAGAAACACGGCATTTTGAAACTGAGATGAAAGAAGAGCCAAATTATTATTGAAAAGGGGGTGGGGGGTGGGGGGGGAAGAGGAGAAATACGAGAACAAGGAATAAGAGATCGTCTATTTTTTTTAAGAGGAAGGAGATGTGTGGTTTATAGGTAAGACATCAGCCTCTCGACTAGAGAATTCTGGTTCGAATCTCGACTAAAGCGGTTATATTTTTTCTCTTAAAATCAGTTATTTCTTTGTGGCTTTACCCTCCATGGCTGTCTTGGTATATTGAGACATGATGTCTTGGTATATTGAGACATGATGTCTTGGTATATTGAGACATGATGTCTTGGTATATTGAGACATGATGTCTTGGTATATTGAGACATGATGTCTTGGTATGTTCAGACACGATGTCTTGGTATATTGAGACACGATGTCTTGGTATATTGAGACATGATGTCTTGGTATATTGAGACACGATGTCTTGGTATATTGAGACACGATGTCTTGGTATATTGAGACACGATGTCTTGGTATATTGAGACATGATGTCTTGGTATATTGAGACACGATGTCTTGGTATATTGAGACATGATGTCTTGGTATGTTGAGACATGATGTCTTGGTATATTAAGACATGAAGTCTTGGTATATTGAGACATGATGTCTTGGTATATTGAGACATGCTGTCTTGGTATATTGAGACATGCTGTCTTGGTATATTGAGACATGAAGTCTTGGTATATTGAGACATGATGTCTTGGTATATTGAGACATGCTGTCTTGGTATATTGAGACATGATGTCTTGGTATATTGAGACATGCTGTCTTGGTATATTGAGACATGATGTCTTGGTATATGAGACATGCTGTCTTGGTATATTGAGACATGATGTCTTGGTATATTGAGACATGGTGTCGTGGTATATTGAGACATGATGTATTGGTATATTGAGACATAATGTCTTAGTATATTGAGACATGGTGTCTTGGTATATTGAGACATGGTGTCTTGGTATATTGAGACATGGTGTCTTGGTATATTGAGACATGCTGTCTTGGTATATTGAGATGAAAAGTTAGAGATGAAGAAGAGAAATTACTGGATAGCTTAGTGTCATGGCATGGGAAACAGTCAACAACAGAACTGATACGATGCACAGTAGATAGAAGTTTGTGTAAGGACATGATCGCCTACGCCAGCTGGTATGGGACATGATAATGATGATTATGATGAGAGATGAAGAGAGAGAGAGAGAGAGAGAGGGAGAGAGGGAGAGAGAGAAGACGCTAGCATAAGAGAGTGAGTTATTAAAGATATAGAAGATATTACATGAACAAAATACTTAACAAACTGCCTTTATGACTCTGAAGAAAGTACACAATTAGAGGAAAATATCTAACATTTCATAAAGGGAGTGGACGTATGTGCTTAAGAGAGAAAGAGAGAGAGAGAGAGAGAGAGAGAGAGATAGAAAGAAAGAAAGAGAAAGAGAGAGAGAGGTAGAAAAAAAGAGGGAATTAAAGATATAGAAGTTATTAAAATGAACAAAAATACTTAAGAAACTACCTTTGTGTCTTCAAAGCAAGTACAACATTGCAAGGACATATTTAACACTTCATAAAGGGAGTGAAAGTATGTGCGAAAAGAGTGAGAGAGAGAGAGAGAGAGAGAGAGGTGAGGGAGGGATACACACTAAACAATATACCCTTTAAAACATCCAAGAAAGCCAAATTAAAACTCTCAGGTAACACCCGAGACATATAAAAAGTAAAATGCCTTTATTGTCTATGAAATCCATAATTAACGACCTAACAATGAGCATTGTATTAACAATGACTGCACAGAACATTAACTTTTAATAAAAGCAAACGCATCCTGCTAATAATAAATGATCGCTTTAGCACGGACATAACTTGTAAAGGAACGGTAGAGTTCAAGGACTTGAAACGGATGCTCAGGTAATCCGGACAGAATTGTGAAGGTAACACGAATAAGGGTTAGGTCAATTTGTGACGAACGTGACGAGGAATTGACTTAAGAGGCCAATTAACGAAGGCAGCTTATATTTACTGGAATGAGTCAGAACAAGATCAACTCTTGTACCTACCAGTTAGTTTACCCTTCTGTTTAGCGTTGATTACATATTCCAACATTCGTACTTTCTTTTTGCATCAAATACGCACATTCGGTGAAATATAATTTAGATCAAACAGTCTTCTTTATTGCTATCATTTTTCTCATCTTATCTTCATAGTTTTCTAATCTTATCTTCATACTTTTCTCATCTTATCTTCATAGTTTTCTCATCTTATCTTCATAGTTTTCATTATCTTGATCTTTATCGCTTTTTTTCTCGTCTTGGTCTTTTTCACGTTTTCTTATTCGTCATCGTCATAATCATCGACATCATCTCATTCCTTCATGCTTTTCTTTTTTTTTTCTCCTTTTGTCATCCACCGCGCCTTTTTTCTTCTTTTCCACGTCTTTATTTTTCTTCTAATTAACTAATTATTTGATTATTTCTGTTTATGTTGTTCTATTTGCTGCTATTCTTCCTTTTATTTCCCCTTCTCATCTGTTTCCTCTGTATCTCCGCTCTCCACCTTCCGGTCAATATCGCTACCAAAGTTCAGTGTTTCACAAAGACGTTTAGAAGAGAAGAAGCAACTAGAAAGGAAACCACCGGAAGTCAAGTCAATGTGGTTCCGCTTTTCATTTGTAACGAACATAGGAACCAGAAAACATATTTACAATAGCATTTATTTAGTCTAATACAAATCTGAATGTAAAATAGCATTTATTTAGTCTAAAACAAAACTGAATGTAAAATGACAACATTTATTTAGTCTAAAACAAAACTGAATGTAAAATGACAACATTTATTTAGTCTAAAACAAAACTGAATGTAAAATGACAACATTTATTTAGTCTAAAACAAAACTGAATGTAAAATAACATTTATTTAGTCTAAAACAAAACTTAATGTAAAATGACAACATTTATTTAGTCCAAAACAAAACTGAATGTAAAACAACATTTATTTAGTCTAAAACAAAACTGAATGTAAAACAACATTTATTTAGTCTATAAACAAAACTGAATGTAAAATAACATTTATTTAGTCTTAAACAAAACTGAATGTAAAATAAAAATAGCTTACATTAAATCTAATAATATAAAATATAGTCTAAAATAAAAAAAACAGCATATATATGTCTAATAATATAAAATGTAATCTAAAATAAAATTTAGAAAAGATCACTCTAGCAACGAGTAGCTGATATCACTATTTAAACAAAATACTCTAAATCTTACCACCACTGTGTGTCTATATGTTTGGAATTGGAGTCATCACGATGGCCTAACATCATCAAGTGCTATGACGATCATCATTTTCGGGAGGACGTGAACTCCCATGGTATATGGTGGATAGGCGGCAGGAACCATTGAAGGCTATGTCTGAAAAGTGTTCCTTGTTACAGTTTCCTCATATTCCAAGTCCGGCTTGTTGCAGGAGCTACTGAGTTAAGTGCTCTGTGCACACCGTGAGCTGTGTGTCTCATCCGTTTTGATCATGCTTCGATATCCCGCTTGCTTACGATGAATGATGATATCGTATGACAGGGAACAGTTGGCTGTGTTCACTTTCTGCGCGGTTTCGCCTTATGTCTTTTGGTGTGTGCTGAGACTGCTACGATGGGGACTACAGTTACCTTTCTTTGTTTGGGAGATGAATTAGTAATTCGGATGATTCCACTGGCACGGGCGGTTGAGCAATTATGGATTTTAATTCGTTTGCTGTGATACCGGGGCCTTCCATAACCAATAACAATAACAAATAACTCTAAATCTCTCTCTCTCTCTCTTTCTCTCTCTTCTCATATAAATGTGTGCGGTTATAACAGAAAAGAACGAAATAGGAGGAAACAAAACAAAAACAGAAGCGACAGTGAGAAAACACGCTATGAGAAGGAACAAATAAACACAACGAAAAATAAACACACAAATAATGATGTTTACAATGATTGTTTTATTCTCAAACTGTTATTTTGTACTTCATAAACGCACCCATTTACAAACTGCCCCAGGTAGAGCATAATTTCAAGTGACTATTATTTGGTCGACTCCACTCTATTATCCCGTCTCTCTAAACTGCTTCAGATCCTCCAATTATATCTTGAATGATCACACGCTTTCGACATTAAAGCGGTGTAATTTATTCTTTCTTCCTTGCATTTCTTAGGACAATCAAAGACAGAACAGTCACGCCAGACATTTAAATCACGTGAGAAGTGACGTCACCAGCGAAGGGACGCCTGGTAAAAGACCGACATGTTCTGACATTTAATGGCAGGTCACTGATGACGTGTTGTCTTTGAACTGTTCCACACTTTTGATCTATTTTTACTTATAGATCATTTAATAATTTCCACTTAGAACAAAACAAGAATAATCAGATTGTTTTCCCTTCTTACTTCCTTCCAGTGGCGTATTCTCTATGATACCGGAGCTACCACCGGTAGCCTGAACATATCAAAGAAATACAAAAGGAAATGATAATTTATTATATTTTTTAAAATAATTATATTACAAATTTTCGAATATTCTATTACACATTTCGTAGGCCAATATGATTTATTTCTTTGATTTGCATTTATTAAAGCAAGGTTTTCCTCTGGCCACTATCACGTTTGTGAATGTTATAACTTTTCTATATTGAAAACTCTAGGAGCCAGCGATACATTTTTCCTCTATCCGGACCAAGTATTACCGACCTTGACATTCAAAAATGGGAATCAAAATTTATTTAGCGGGTTTTGCCGCTAGATGAATGCTGTTTCATGGGTTATTTTTAGCTCTAGCCAATCAGAATCGTCACAAAGTGAAAGTGAAACTATGTCTCATTACCGGAACTTCCTTAGCTATTTATAACTACGTTATGTGCATCAGCATCTGTAGAAAGAACTTTTTCTGCTCTCAAGAGAATCAAATCTTATTGTCGCTCAACTCAGACACAAGAACGCTTGTCTGGTTTGGCATTAATGCCCATTGAGAAATCATTCCCTCAGAAACTTAGAAACCAATCCAACAGTACTTTCAATGATAAAGTCATCAAGACATTTTCGTTCCAAACAAGACGGATATAATTAACATAAATAAGTAAGTAATTTAAAATGTAGTGAAGTCATTAGAAAATATTAGTTCATGTTAGCCTACTGAATATAATGTTTGTTTTTATTTATTATGTCAGCGGTAGCCCAGTCCCCAAAACCAGTATACGCCACTGCTTCCTTCCTGATTAACCCTTCCGTCTATCAATTCCAAACCAAATCCAGCCCTTCAAAATGTATTTGTCCTTCTTTCCGAAATTCCTATTTTTTCCTTTATTGATGCTTTCTTTCCTTCCTCCGCAAATTCATTTTTCATTCCTTCCACCGTGAGAGAAAAAAATCGGCAAGAGAAAAAAAAAGAGTGTTTATCATTGCATCAAATAAGAGGTTAGAATCTCTTCATAAAATAGTGACAAATAAGAGTAGAAATATAATTTTAAAAGTCACAAATAAGAAATGTGTTTCTTAAGCTCTTTTCTCTTCAACGGCAATGACAGTCTTATAAGATGAAGGATAACACCGGGGCTTCAAACTATTGAAATTATCACACCTCTCTTATCAATATTTGTCGACGGCCAAGCCACACGGTTGCAGGACGGTACATATTTACAACTGAGATCATTGCAGTATAATTAAGATGAAGGTAGCCCTATAGTAGTTGCCGTAGTGTATAAGGTGTTAGTGACTTCATTGTACTAAGTCTTAGCTTGAAGGATGGGTGACCAGTTTCCTTCCTCGATGCCTTTCCTTGCCTTAGAATTCTCACTGTATGTAAATAGACACAACAAAGATCTGCAAATTTGAATCGATATTTAGTGAAAATTCAACGAAATTCATAGTACCAATCAAGTGTGACTTTTGAGAAAGAAAACTAAGAGATAAGATTAGTTAGCTTCGTGTAGGTTGAGTAGATGTTGCCTGTAATGTGACAGTGACGAACATAAAACTAAGAGATAAGGCTAGTTAGCTACGTGGAGGTTGAATACATGTTCCCTATAGTGTGACAGTGACGAACATAAAACTATGAGATAAGGCTTGTTAGCTACGTGTAGTTGAGTAGATGTTGCCTATAGTGTGACAGTGACGAACATAAAACTAAGAGATAAGGCTAGTTAGCTACGTGTAGTTGAGTAGATGTTGCCTATAGTGTGACAGTGACGAACATAAAACTAAGAGATAAGGCTAGTTAGCTACGTGTAGTTGAGTAGATGTTGCCTATAGTGTACCAGTGACGAACATAAAACTAAGAGATAAGGCTAGTTAGCTACGTGTAGTTGAGTAGATGTTGCCTATAGTGTGACAGTGACGAACATAAAACTAAGAGATAAGGCTAGTTAGCTACGTGTAGTTGAGTAGATGTTACCTATAGTGTGACAGTGACGAACACAACATGAATGATTCTAACAGCACGAACACTGAAAAGCCGCATCCTTCAATAACATTTGATCCCTACACTGACTGCGATGACTCGCATAGTCATCACTATGTGATAACTGTGTCATAACTATGCATCGTAGTTGAGAAACACAGCTCTTTAGTTACACTTTACAAATTCATCTGTTTAATTATCTTGCTTGCATTTATTAGTCTCTCATCATCATCATCACGTGGTATACCGGTTGGTGTAGTGTCCTACAACAATTTTCTTTCCACAGTGCATCTTTTCAATTATTATTATCACTGTTTTCCATGCCATGACAGCAAACTATCTATAGTTCGTTCACAAATTCGTGACCACAGAGTTGATAAATTATCTCGGAAACTGTTTGATGAATTTCTGTAATTCTTTTCATGAAAATTTATTTTTTTCACCGACCTTCAGATTTTATAACATTTAAGTATAAAAGTAGTTTGCATTTTGCACAAATCGGTTTTGTGTTATATAATTTTAGGAAAATATCAAACCGCGTGCTCTAAACATGAGATTTTACTGTAAGTTTTGCTAATTTTCTAACAATGCCAGCCAAATGCGTGTCCGTATCACATTGAATAGGACAACATTTTTCATTTGATTTTATATCTTCGGTAAAACTATAGGTAAACTTTGTCCAAAGTAGCAAACACACATATTCGCCAAATAGCTGGCTTGTCATCAACAAAATATATGGAACAACTAGAATATCAAACACTCATAGTCAACAAATAGTAAGAGTACAAAAAAAAAAAAAAAAAAAAAGTAAATTACCCCCGTCACGCCAAGTGGCGTATAGGAAATATGGTTTTAGTGACCATAAAATGTACAGACATTCGGCACACGATTTTTGGGGTAATGTGGTCGGTATTACGCCCGTGCCGCTTTACTTTCCCAGAAAAAAAATCCGGTACCCATTAAAGGCTGGGTGAACCCGGAGCCGTCGGTAGAGATCGAACCCTATCCCTTGTCCTTTGTAGTCCAGTTCACTAACCACTGAGCTATCGCAGCTCAAATAGAATGAGTGTCATCAACACAATTGTGCACATATCATACATACCTCATTGCGAATCAGAAGTCTATAAGAGGTTAACAAATTTCACGTCTAATAACATCTCAAAATCATCAATTTTCATTTTTCTTCCTTGCTTGACCGTCGCTACTGCAGAGTCAAAGTTCTGTCCTATCCATCGATTGAAAGACTTTCTATCTATATTTAGAGCTGTCCGTATTCTGTTTTCTCTTTTTTAATGTCGTAATATAACGATTTTAGATTCATTGCAAAGTGCCTGTACAATAACACGGTTACCTTTTGAATAGTGATGAATTTACACTTTAAACTCTTCATGGTTTTAAAAATCAAGTAGTCACTTCACAACAGAGTACAAATTATCACATATACATGAATACACATTAATAGTAAATATTTTGTCAAAATACGACTCTGGACTAATTTAACAAAAAACTGGATATGAGATGACAAGAAAAAAAAACCTTGTAGTGGCGCGTATCTTACAAGTTACGAATGCGAAACGGTGCTAAGATTGTGTGGTGTGCACATGAAATTTGCCTTTTTAAATGGTGAGTTGATTACAACAAATGTGGGTTTTGTAAAATCCTAAAATTTAGGACAAGGAAGAAAATCATATTTTTATATACCTCAAATAAGCAACAATCTTTCCTAAATCCATAACAGTAGGGCAACAAATTAGACTGAAGGTCGGTGAAAAAAATAAGATTTCATGAAAAAGAATTATAGAAATTCATCAAACTGTCTCCGAGATAATTAATAAACTCCGTGGACACGAATTTCTGAACAGACTATATTATCTTCTGTCTTTGTCTAACAGGAAGTCCCGTGTACACTTGCGCACGGTAAAGAAAACCTGACAGTTAAAGAGAAAAGAGTAGGCCTTAAATATGACCGTTGCCCGGGCAACATTGTCAGCAGAAACCTACCTCCACCGTGGATACCACGACGTGTTACGGAGTTCGTGCACATATGAGCCAGGATGCCCCAGATGAGTCAGGATCTCCAGATGAGCCAGGATGCCCCAGATGAGCCAGGATCACCAGATTAGCCAGGATGCCCCAGATGAGCCAGGATCACCAGATGAGCCAGGATGTCCCAGATGAGGAATAATAGAACAAAGAAGTATGTGTTAGCACTCGGAAAAATTGACAGACAAACAACAATAGAAAAAAACGAAGAACAATATATGGTCCGAAGTGGGATCGAACCCGTACTCAGTGGCACCGCGCCTTGCCGTACTGAGTACGGGTTCGATCCCACTTCGGACCATATATTGTTCTTCGTTTTTTTCTATTGTTGTTTGTCTGTCAATTTTTCCGAGTGCTAACACATACTTCTTTGTTCTATTATTCCCTATTATCGCCTCGGAAGTTCCCCATATAATAATATTTATGTATTATTATTTGTACCATGTCCCAGATGAGCCAGGATGCCCCAGATGAACCAGGATGCCCAGATGAGCCAGAATACCCCAGATGAGCCAGGATGCCCCAGATGAGCCAGAATGCCACAGATGAGCCAGGATGCCCCAGATGAGCCAGGATCGCCAGATGAGTCAGGATGCCCCAGATGAGCCAGGATGCATCAGATGAGCCAGGATCAATAGATGAACCAGGATGCCCCATCTGAGCCAGAATGCCCCAGATGAACCGGGATGCCCCAGATGAACCAGGATTCCCCAGATGAGCCAGGATGCCCCAGATGAACCAGGATGCCCCAGATGAACCAGATGCCCCAGATGAGCCAGGATGTCCCAGATGAACCAGGATCACCAGATGAGCCAGGATGCCCCAAATGAACCAGGATGCCCAGATGAACCAGTATGCCCCAGATGAACCAGGATGCCCCAGATGAGCCAGGATCACCAGATGAACCAGGATGCCCCAGATGAACCAGGATGCCACAGATGAGCCAGGATGCTCCAGATGAGCCAGGATGTCCCAAATGAGCCAGGATGCCTCAGATAAGTCAGGATGCCCCAGATGAGCCAGGATTCTCCAGATGAGCCACGATGCCCCAGATAAGCCAGGAAGCCCCAGATGAGCTAGGATGCCCCAGGAGAGCCAGGATGTCCAGATGAGCCAGGATCACCAGATGAGCCAGGATGCCCCAGGTGAGCTTGGATGCCCCAGATGAGCTAGGATGCCCCAGATGAGCCAGGTTGCCCCAAATGAGCCAGGATGCCCCAGATAAGTCAGGATGCCCCAGACGAGCCAGGATGCCCCAGATGAGCCAGGATGCCCCAGATGAACCACGATGCCACAGATAAACCAGGATGCCCCTCGGATTTTCTCGTGGAGAATATGGGAGCAGCAATGGATTATCCATTGTGTTGTGGTGATGACAACAAACAGCAAATAAACAATTGTGTCAACTGACCACTATTGATCAGGTGTGAAGTTTGTCCCAACACGTATCTGCATTACATCATGCTCAAGCCACACTACTACAGTAGAGGGGAAGATTGAGTGAAACAGATAGTGCGTGCTATATGGGCAAGCTTATAGCTCAAATTAGTAGTGATGTAGGCTCCTTGGAGACAAGCCGACAGAGGCTTGGTCACAGCAACATCCAATGATGGTCTTGAGTTTTTGATAAACAAAGAAGGGACATGGTAGATCAGACAGTTACAGATGACGAAGTAAACAAACTGGTTCAGAAGACAGCCCGACTAGTTCAGAAACAGCCCAACTGGTTCAGAAAGCTGCCCATTTGGTGCAGAAGGTTTAATGGACGAATTGGGATCGTGTGTTGTAACAATGACTAACATGCAATGACACAAATGTTGTCCTGTTTTATAACAAATGACATGTACTCTATGACATATTTGACTATTAACTCTTTGGTTCAGACAGATCACACTGAATGTTTTTTTTTTGTTCATTTTTTTAATCACCCCACTGTAGTGGCAGGGAGCCGCGATAGCTCAGTGGTTAGTGAACTGGGGAGCCGTGATAGCTCAGTGGTTAGTGAACTGGGGAGCCGCGATAGCTCAGTGGTTAGTGAACTGGGGAGCCGTGATAGCTCAGTGGTTAGTGAACTGGGAGCCGTGATAGCTCAGTGGTTAGTGAACTGGGGAGCCGTGATAGCTCAGTGGTTAGTGAACTGGGGAGCCAGCGATAGCTCAGTGGTTAGTGAACTGGGGAGCCAGCGATAGCTCAGTGGTTAGTGAACTGGGGAGCCAGCGATAGCTCAGTGGTTAGTGAACTGGGGAGCCGCGATAGCTCAGTGGTTAGTGAACTGGGGAGCCGCGATAGCTCAGTGGTTAGTGAACTGGGGAGCCGCGATAGCTCAGTGGTTAGTGAACTGGGGAGCCGCGATAGCTCAGTGGTTAGTGAACTGGGGAGCCGCGATAGCTCAGTGGTTAGTGAACTGGGGAGCCGCGATAGCTCAGTGGTTAGTGAACTGGGGAGCCGCGATAGCTCAGTGGTTAGTGAACTGGGGAGCCGCGATAGCTCAGTGGTTAGTGAACTGGGCTACTAAGTACAAGAGGTCCTGTTCGATCCTGATCGTCGGCTTCCAGGTTCACCCAACCTTAAATGGGTATCGGATTTTTTTTTCTGGGAAAATAAAGCGGCCCGGGCGTGATACTTTCCACATTATCCGCCCAAAATAATGTGCTGAATGTCTGTAAAAATTGTGGTCACTTGTACCGTATTCCCTATACGCCACTTGGCGTGACAGGGCTCTTTACTTTACTCTTTTACTGTCGGGGTTAAGGATATAAGTAAACATTTATTGCATTGAGTCAGGATAAGTGTAGAGAGATGGAGACACTGTACGGGTTTTAATAATTGGTTTTACAGTGTGGGGAGGGCAAAACTAGATTAATAGTAGGCAAATATATGGGAGCTATGCTACTGGTGAATAACTTTAGGTTAATCAAATAAAGAAATATATTAGCTAAAGTGCCGCTTTATATTGCCTTTGTGGATCTCACAAAGGCATTCGACACAGTAAACAGAGATGGTCTCTACAAGGTGTTAGAAGGCATAGGCTGCCCTCCTAAATTACTTAGGCTGATAATTTCCTTCCATGAAGACATGAATGGCAAAGTCCATTTTGATGGGAGTCCATCAGAGAATTTCAAAGTCAACAAAGGAGTGAAACAGGGATGTGTCCTCGCCCCCACCCTTTTTGGTATATTTTTTGCTGCCCTCCTAAATTACACCTTCGAAAACAGCTCAGGAGATATTTACATTCGCACTAGACCAGATGGCTCACTGTTCAACCTAGCACGACTAAGAGCAAAAACCAAAACAAATGTTGCCCTACTTAAAGAATTTTTATTTGCTGACGATGCAGCCCTAGTCGCTCATAGTGAGGCCACCCTACAGTCGCTGATCAACAACCTGGATAAAGCATGCGACCTTTTTTCACTGTCAATTAATGTTCAGAAGACAGTAATACTAAAACAAGGTGACTTCAAACCTCTATCTATTACTCTAAAAGACTGCCCACTAGAATCAGTACAGAAATTTACATATCTTGGATCCACAGTTACGCAAACCATCTCTCTTGATGAAGAAATAAACTGTTGAATTGGTAAGGCAGCTACGACCTTCGGCAAACTCACAAAAAGGGCATGGAACAACACGAAACTAACTCGAAAGACTAAACTCCTAATATATCAAACATGTGTGCTTAGCACACTACTATATGGATCCGAAACCTGGACAACATACTCAAACCAGGAAAAAAGACTAAATGTCTTCCACATGCGATGTCTCCGCAAAATAATGCACATCAAATGGCAGGACAAAATAACCAACTTAACTGTCCTGCAACGTGCTAAGACCCTAACAATCATGTCGATGCTCAGAAGTCGAAGGCTAAGATGGCTGGGGCATGTCCAACGGATGGAAGAAAAACGCATTCCTAGGCAAATACTATATGGTGAGCTAAAACACGGAAAACGACAAATCGGCAGACCTAAACTACGATATAGAGATATCTGCAAATCATCTCTGAAGACTTCTCCATCTGTGAAAACGACTGGCAACATCTGGCAAGTGATCGCACATCATGGAGAGCACGTATAAGGAACGGTATAACAACATTTGAGACTGTTCTAAGACAGGACTTAGAAGAGAAGAGACTCATGAAAAAGGATGGTAAACCATCTGGACCAGCGAGCCTGACCTGTTCATTATGTGACCGCGTGTGTTTGTCAAACATTGGTAGAATTAGCCACGAGAGAAGCTGTTCGGCAAAAACAATACCTCAAAAAATACGCAATAGCCTCCACTAGACCGTCTGACAAGACGAAAAGGGCCATATATATATATATATATATATATATATATATATATATATATATATATATATATAATCAAATAAAAGCTAATTGTTTAATAGTGAGGTAATAAGTAATTGTTTAATAGTGAGGTAATACCTAATTGTTTAATAGTGAGGTAATAACACATTTTAATAGTGAGGTAAAAACTAATTGTTTAATAGTGAGGTAAAAACTAATTGTTTAATAGTGAGGTAAAAACTAATTGTTTAATAGTGAGGTAATAAGTAATTGTTTAATAGTGAGGTAATAACTAATTGTTTAATAGCGAGGTAACAAGTAATTGTTTAATAGTGGAGAAGTAAAAATAAGTAAAGTACCCCCGTCACCCCAAGAGGCGTTCAGGGAATATGGTGTTAGTGACCATAAATTTTACAGACTTTCGGCACATGATTTTTGGTGAGGTAACAAATAATTATTTAACAGTGAGGTAATAATTTATTATTTAACAGTGAGGTAATAACTAATTGTTTAATAGTGAGGCAATAACTAATTGTTTAATAGTGAGGTAATAACTAATTGTTTAATAGTGAGGTAATAACTAATTGTTTAATAGTGAGGCAATAACTAATTGTTTAATAGTGAGGCAATAACTAATTGTTTAATAGTGAGGTAATAACTAATTGTTTAATAGTGAGGCAATAACTAATTGTTTAATAGTGAGGCAATAACTAATTGTTTAATAGTGAGGCAATAACTAATTGTTTAATAGTGAGGTAATAACTAATTGGTTAATAGTGAGGTAATGACTAATTGTTTAATAGTGAGGTAATAACTAATTGTTTAATAGTGAGGTAATAATTAATTGTTTAATAGTGAGGTAATAACTAATTGTTTAATAGTGAGGCAATAACTAATTGTTTAATAGTGAGGCAATAACTAATTGTTTATAGTGAGGCAATAACTAATTGTTTAATAGTGAGGTAATAACTAATTGTTTAATAGTGAGGTAATAACTAATTGTTTATAGTGAGGTAATAACAAATTGTTTAATAGTGAGGTAATAACTAATTGTTTAATAGTGAGGTAATAACTAATTGTTTAATAGTGAGGTAATAACTAATTGTTTAATAGTGAGGTAATAACTAATTGTTTAATAGTGAGGCAATAACTAATTGTTTAATAGTGAGGTAATAACTAATTGTTTAATAGTGAGGCAATAACTAATTGTTTAATAGTGAGGCAATAACTAATTGTTTAATAGTGAGATAATAACTAATTGTTTAACAGTGAGGCAATAACTAATTGTTTAATAGTGAGGTAATAACTAATTGTTTAATAGTCAAGAAAAAATCTAATCTGTTAAAATTCAAATAAAAAGTGGTTGTCTAAAAGTCATGTAAAAACAAGTAATCTAGTAATGGAATAAAATCTATCCTGGTGGCGCGATATCTATTTATGATCCTGGTGGCGATATCTGTTTATGATCCTGGTGGCGATATCTGTTTATGATCCTGGTGACGATATCTGTTTATGATCCTGGTGGCGATATCTGTTTATGATCGTGTTGGCGATTTCTGTTTATGATCCTGGTGGCGACTTCTGTTTATGATCCTGTTGGCGAATTCTGCTTATGATCCTGGTGGCGATATCTGTTTATGATCCTGGTGGCGTGATATCTATTTATGATCCTGTGGTGATATCTGTTTATGATCCTGGTGGCGATATCTGTTTATGATCCTGGTTGCGATATCTGTTTATGATCCTGGTGGCGATATCTGTTTATGATCCTGGTGGCGATATCTGTTTATGATCCTGGTGGCGATATCTATTTATGATCCTGGTGGCGATATCTATTTATGATCCTGGTGGCGATATCTGTTTATGATCCTGGTGGCGACTTCTGATTATGATCCTGGTGGCGATATCTGTTTATGATCCTGGTGGCGTTATCTGTTTATGATCCTGTTGGCGATATTTGTTTATGATCCTGTTGGCGACTTCTGCTTATGATCCTGGTGGCGATATCTGTTTATGATCCTGGTGGCGATATCTGTTTATGATCCTGGTGGCGATATCTATTTATGATCCTGGTGGCGATATCTATTTATGATCCTGGTGGCGATATCTGTTTATGATCCTGGTGGCGATATCTGTTTATGATCCTGGTGGCGCGATATCTGTTTATGATCCTGGTGGCGCGATATCTGTTTATGATCCTGTTGGCGACTTCTGCTTATGATCCTGGTGGCGATATCTGTTTATGATCCTGGTTGCGATATCTGTTTATGATCCTGGTGGCGTTATCTGTTTATGATCCTGGTGGCGTTATCTGTTTATGATCCTGGTGGCGATATCTGTTTATGATCCTGGTGGCGATATCTGTTTATGATCCTGGTGGCGTTATCTGTTTATGATCCTGGTGACGATATTTGTTTATGATCCTGTTGGCGACTTCTGCTTATGATCCTGGTGGCGATATCTGTTTATGATCCTGGTGGCGTTATCTGTTTATGATCCTGGTGGCGATATCTGTTTATGATCCTGGTGGCGTTATCTGTTTATGATCCTGGTGGCGATATCTGTTTATGATCCTGGTTGCGATATCTGTTTATGATCCTGGTGGCGATATCTATTTATGATCCTGGTGGCGTTATCTATTTATGATCCTGGTGGCGTTATCTATTTATGATCCTGGTGGCGATATCTTTTTATGATCCTGGTGGCGTTATCTATTTATGATCCTGGTGGCGTTATCTATTTATGATCCTGATGGCGTTATCTATTTATGATCCTGGTGGCTTTATCTATTTATGATCCTGGTGGCGATATCTATGTACGATCCTGGTTGCGATATCTATTTATGAACCTGTGGCGATAACTATGTTTGATCCTGGTGGCGATATCTATGATCCTGGTGGCGATATCTATTTATGATCCTGGTAGCGATATCTTTTCACGATCAAGGATACCGTGTTGTGATTTTACAATATGTTGCGAAATGTGTAATTTTCAACCAAACATATCCGTCTTTGGCATGATGTTTTTGAGTCTCAGATTGCTTTCTCCCTCGATCCCTTCATGATTGGTAAGATTGGTTAAGGGCACTGCACGGAAGTGGAGTAGAATATGTATAGTTCTGGCTCACCGATCCTGTGTATGCAATCAGCTATGAGTTACTCATCACTCTGATCCCTGGCGTTGACAGGCGCTTTAGTCCTTGCCGCAACGTCCTTTCAGAAACAGGCGATGAAGAACATCAATTGTCAGGAGATCGCAGCGGCAGAAGAAGCAGATTTTACTATAGGTCCTCGGTTTCAAAGATTGATTCTGGCAGAAAAATATACGAACATTGAAGGGACCTCACTCTGACACTGACATTAACGAACAATGGAGCGCAGTCAGCATTAACGTTACACGCTTGACAATCTCACACACACAAAATATTTGTAGAGAAATGTGATGACGTAAGATTCAATACAAAAAAAAAAAAAAACAAATTAATCGCAAGATTTGGCACAAACTGTGGCAGGGGACATATCAAGGTGTGGCAGCAACAAGGGGACAATATGGTGTGTGATATAACAGCCGATAACAAATGGCGGTTTATATGAAACTATGTAACACATCGACGAGATAAAATGTATTAGACGAGTGGCAGGAAATAGCATGAGAGACAAGTCAGAAATGAAGAACTGAGAAAAAAGCTAGGAATAATCCCCGCCATAGAATACATAAAGAAACAACAGATAAAATGGTTTTGTCACATGATAATGCAGAAAGTTCAAAACACAAAGAACTTTCAATAAATGTTGCGAGGGCACCAGACACTAGGGCCGACCGCGATAAAGATGGATTGATGGGATATTAAAACACTGGGAAACAATAACAGTAGCAGCGGCAAACAGAAGAGCAAAGACCGCAAATTATATCTCCTCTCGACGCTCAAAGGCAAGTGCGGAAGAAAAAAAGGAGAAGATCGATTGTTTTCTTTTCTTTCTATCCAATTGTTCCTATTCTTCTATAAATCCAAATTTAAAATGTAAATTATTACAAAGTAAAAACTGTCAAGCATCATAAGAATAAATATTATAAGACATCCCACGATCACACGCTGACATCACATCTCATGGATATGACTTCTGAAAACGTCGTGCTGAATATGGCGCTGGTAAAAAAGATAGAAAACTGACAACGACTTTACTGTAGACACGTTTTGTTTTTTGTTCTGTATAATACTCATAAAGCTGTCACAATTTTAGGTAGTTGCGTGTGACGTACTTCTCTATGAGAATCCACAGCACACATTTAGTCTCACAGGGCGGAAGTTGCGTCACTAAAGGTTAATTTTGCAGACCGTAATGGTTTAAATTGACAGCGTAATTATATGTTGACACCCTAGGCTCATCCGACGTGTAGGATTTATGTTGAGAATTTATTGTGATGGGGGCAAACTTCACAGATCTGTTTGTGATGGAGATTTTCCAAAAGTTGTATTAGGTGTGTTGGAAATAATTGTATTCTTAGGAGTTCAACATGGCTGGCAGGAAAAAAACCGACCATCACGCAAAATTCAGGTCCTTGTCTCTAGGGCCTCGCCATAGGTAAAAGCTGACAAACGCATTAAAAAAAAAATATAAAATAATATTTCAATGTCTGACTAAAGGCGTTTAAGACCGGAGAATAAAGACAACATTTTCAGTGCAACCGCTACAAGGTGCTCGGGTCACTGTTTTTATTTTACTCTCGATAGAGTAAAGTTTCGACCCTATCGTGATTCGAATCCGCGCTCTCCTGATTTGGAGAACGAGCAGTTATCCACTCGGCCACACGCTCACCATTGAGCAACCATGAGATCGATAATAAGCGTGGCAGTTGAACAAGAATGGAAGGATTCAACTAAAGGCAACCGAGAAACATTACTGTAGAAGAAAGGCACACACAGAAACATATATAAGATATTAAATACAATGCGGGGGCAGCGAGTAGAGTTGTAGAGAATATGTACAATAAACATAAAACGGTATGAAGCAGTTAAACTATTAGAAAGACAAGACAATCTCCAACGTTTCAACAAAAGCCTGCATCGGGTAAACTTACTGTACTCTGAAAAAGAGAAGGAATAAAACAGTTGAAGAATTGTAATCTTTTGCCGTGAGTACAAGTGAGAATGTTACTGGAATAGAAACACTAGAGACTAACATGAGCAAGGATGGAGGGAAGGTTCCCAACACTCAACAGAAACGAATATTGGCTGTCTTTTCGGTCTGTGGCTAAGGAAGAACGGTTTGCTGTGAAATAACATCCCTGCAGTTAAGTTTACCTAAAACACAGAACTAGAAAAGCTATTAAAGAGAAGTGCTACAGTAATCCTGTGGTTTACTCGTCAGAAATCAAATTAAAAGTGAGAATTTTTGTTAAATCTCAAGCAGTGACTGACGTGTACATGAGGAGTGTTTGATATCAATAAAGGAAATGATGTTATAACAGTGCTGGAATGTCATACTATCTCACGACCTGACCAAAACCATCTTATAAGGAACAGCTAGGGGTGGTTATCTGTCTACCATAACACCACATAATATTATACACTATGGTGAAGGCAGGCCAAAAATAAAGTTTGTAATCTTAAGTGTGTTGTCTAAGTTTGTGATCTGAGACTGCTGTGTCTAAGTTTGTGAACTGAGAAAGCTGTGTCTAAGTTTGTGATCTGAGAAAGCTGTGTCTAAGTTTGTGAACTGAGAAAGCTGTGTCTAAGTTTGTGAACTGAGAACTGTGTCTAAGTTTGTGAACTGAGAAAGCTGTGTCTAAGTTTGTGAACTGAGAAAGCTGTGTCTAAGTTTGTGAACTGAGAACTGTGTCTAAGTTTGTGAACTGAGAAAGCTGTGTCTAAGTTTGTGATCTGAGAAAGCTGTGTCTAAATTTGTGATCTGAGATTTCAGAGAGCAGTGAAGTCTGACTGAGAATAAAGTCGATGAAACTGACGATAAAGAAGATTGCAAATGTCAGGTTAGTACATTTTGACTTGAATCTGTGTTAGTCTCCGAAAGCAGAATCATTATCAAATACTCTGATATCAGCGATTACTATAGGAGTTATTTAAAAAAAAGAAGCAATTGCGAAATAATCTTTCCAGCCGGTACCGTACCATGGCTGGCACATCAACAATTTGCTACATCTATCCCGTATACATGGAGTTCCCAGACGCAAAAATAAAGATCCATGGTAGACAACCGTGAAAATGTTTCTCTAGGGAATTGTTTTTTTCGAGTTGCCGTTCCTTACAGTATGTAACGTCTTGACGTGTACAGGTCAGTTTCAACAAATCAATCATTACTTTTTTTTCGCTACACAGTTTTCCAGCAGATGACAGATTAAACATTTTTGATCAATAAAACTATTCGTGCTTCTTCAGCTTTAGTTTCTAATCACATGTACAGCTTCTCAAAACTGTTTTCTCGAAAACTATTCATAATTAAATGATTTCCTTGAATATATTAGGAAGATTATTAGGAAGAAACAAGTATCATTTTGTAACAATCCAGTGAGAAGGAACAGTTGGAATATATTGTAGCAACTGGGACAATTGAGGGACGATGAGATAGAGGAAAGCAAAGAGAAAAGATACCAGACAACTTCAGAGAATGGCTTGGTAGAAGGTTAACAGGGAGCCAATGGTAGGGTGTGCTAAACACTCCAAGGTATGGTGACAGCTTTACAAATAAAGAACACAACACAATACTGACGTTTCGGCCTGTGGCCTTCTTCAGAATACAGGGACAACGACAACAAGCGGTGAAGCACAATTACTACATGTTAGATGATCAAGTGGAGGGAGAGGAAAGTAGGATGCAGAAATAAGAAAAGAGAGAAATGAATATTACATGATGAGAGGTATGATGGGCGTCAAAATATATAAAATAGAAAAAGAGAAAAATGTATAATAAATTGTACTTAGCTGAGCTCAGAGCAGGAAATCTGTAATCCGTTCTGAAACAAGACAGAATGACTAGAAGCGCAAAGAATTTGTATAGAAAGCAACCCGTGACCAAGACAGGTCAGTATAGAGGGCAAACGGATCTAATATCGGAAAACCAAGGGGGGGGGGGAAGAAAAGGGGGATAGACGAAGACACTCCTGGGACACAACAAGCAATACATATAAATCACTCAACAATGGAAGTGAGAGATCACGCGAGAGGTTAAGAGAAAGAAATTGAATGACACGACAAAGTAGTGAACTAGGCAATGGGTGAGAGAGATGGACTCTACAGAATGGATGGCCTCGAACTGAAAGAGTTGAGAGGTAGGTCAACGAAAGGAAGAATTGGGTACTGGAGGAAGAGATAAGGAGAGGAAGAATAATAAAGCCGGTATAATGAGAAGGGCGATAGAGGGGTGGTCCGGAGGAAGTTAGTCTATCGGGAGGTAGGGAAGTATTAGAGGAGGAGGTATGGAGAGGAGGATAAGAAGCAGGTATGTGAAAACTGGTTAGGGGGAGAGGCGGTAGGTCAGAAGTGAATGGAAAAAGATCAGAGAAGGTTAACAACAGAAATGATAACTGTCGAGATCGAAAATTGTGGAGAGACATGATCACCTACGCCAGCAGGCATGGTACTTGATGATGATGATGAGCTTAATTATTTTTTCATATCCCATTATCACTTAAGCTTCTTCTTTATTCTATATCTTTAACGTCACCACCTTCTTCTTCACATTTCACTCCTTACCACTAACAAGTAGTTAATGACCAACAACAGCATCTTGTACGCCGATAATATCTGTTCCCATAGTTAGTGATCAGCATCAGCATCTTGTACGCCGATAATATATGTTCATATAGTTAATGACCAACATCAGCATCTTGTACGCCGATAATATCTGTTCCCATAGTTAATGACCAACATCAGCATTGTGTACGCCGATAATATCTGTTCCCATAGTTAATGACCAGCATTAGCATTTTGTACGCCGATAATATCTGTTCCCATAGTTAATGACCAACACCAGCATTTTGTACGCCGATAATATCTGTTCCCATAGTTAATGACCAACATCAGTATATTGTACGCCAATAATATAAGTTACCATTGTCTAAAATCGGTCCTGTATCGTGCACTCTCCACCTCAGTTCTGAGCCAGAGGGTCATTACTGCACTGACACTCATTCCTCATCTACATCATTATTTCACTGACACTCATTCGTCATTTACATCATTATTGTACGGACTCTCATCCCTATTCTACATAATTATTGTCACGACAGATTCCATTATTATCAATCACGTATGTTAAGTTAATAACCTCATTAACTGAACATTCATCTCGTAAAAAAATAAACAAATATATATGTTGCTACTGTTCTCATACAATTTCTAATATTACGCAGATGTGTGGTATCCGCTACAATCTTTAACATAGAAGACTAGGTTACCCCTTTGTTTCTGACTTATAAGCGTTCTTATTTGTCGAGGTGATCAGAATTAGTCAGTAATACAACTCTAGATGGCTTAGCTGTAGAAACTACAAACATCTCAGCTGATTAACTGCACCAAAGTCAGGAAATAGAATATATTGAATATCTAGAAAACGGAACTTCATTAAGAGCTTTCTACATTCAAGAACAAGCGATAACGAGAGTGTGGTCAATGTTTACACAGTTTTTATAGAGTTGCGGTCATCCACTCGAACTTCTTATTGAGTCGCTATACCAATTTGAGCAGCTTGTGTCAGTATCATATACACACAACCACACGCAACAGTATTCTCCCATCCAGATTATAATATACTGCTTTAAAGTAAAGATTCCTCCCTTGTCTTGCTAAAGCGTAATCGGAATATGCTCTTCTACCGCTTTTCTCTTTTCACTGGTAACGAAAAGGTGTGGTTTATATCATTTGTCGTTCTTGCGCTGCTCGAACTGTCTGAATTAGTGATTTTCCTTTGTTGTATGTTATATGTCTCTGTCACTGCATCTATCCATCTTCTTCTAGGTCTTCCTCTTCGTCTTTTCTCATGCATTATGGAGAAGAATGCCCTTGATGGTGATAGGTGAGGATTCATTCTGACCAGGTGGCCCAACCATTTAAGTTGCTGTTGTTCTATATATTCTTGGCAGAGTTTTATTCCTAACATTTTTCTAATATGCTGTTAGTGATCATATTTTTCTATGACCACGGCACATTTTTAGTTTATCTGGTCGGTATCACGTCAGGCTGCCGATGTAAAAGGTCTAAGTATTGAGAATGACCTACAGCAAACACTAGGGAGTAAATGATACAAATAATAATAAATGATGGAGGGAAACTTTCAAAACGAGACATTAGCTAATTATTTCAGGGGACTAGGTAAGTTTACAACAATCAGAAAAAAGTCACACAAAATTAACAACAGAAAAAGTCACAAAAAATTAACATCAGAAAAGAGTCACAAAAAATTAACAACAGAAAAATTTCACAAATTAACAATAGAAAAAAGACAAAGAACAATACATGGTCCGAAGCAGGATCGAACCCGTAATCCTCGGCACAGAGCCTGCCACAAGAACCAAACGCTAGAACACACGGCCAACTCAGCTATCTAAAAAGATAGCTATCATTGGCGATGTCTTTCACACATGCGTACTCATGACTATAGCATGGGGTTAAGAACACAACAAAGGAATACATTGTATATCTTATTTTCCTATTAAGACAGGTATCTCCCATATAGCCTAGGGCTGAATACTTATGTCGCAGACAAACAGTTATAGGACGAAACAGCACGAGTAGTAGTTCCCAGTTGTTTAGACTGGAGACAAATAATAATAAATGAATATTATTATGGAGGTAAACTTCCGAGGGGATAGATCAGCGAGTCACTTCAGGGGAAGAAGTTTGTTTACAATAGAAAACAAATTAGAAATAATCAAAATCAGAAACAAAACAGAAACAAAAACAGAAAAAAGAACAATTAATGGCCCAAAGCAGGATCGAACCCTGATCCTCGGCACAGCTCCTTACTACGAGAACCAAACGCTAGAGCACACGGCCAATTCGACTACCTAAATGATAACTATCATTGGGAGTATCTAGAAAGTAAAGTAGACCGTTTGAAAGAGTAAATCACATAAGTACTATGTTCATGTAACGGTCCACCTTTCACTTTCAAACTTATTGCGGTGATCCTGGCGGATGTCAGTGAAGTCCGTGCGGAAAGTGAGTGATCAGGCAAGAGATCAAAGTGCTAACGACACAACTCTATTGCAAAGATAATGGTCGTGTATGGCCTGCTTTAGATGTGGTGAGGAGTGCGGTGTCAGCTCGATTGATTCTGTGGCGCGATAAATGTACTCTTGCAAACAAAACAAGAGGCGAACTTTTATTCGTGCACAACACAAGTGGCGAACTTTTCCATGCCATGACACCAAGCTATCTAGTATTTTCTCTCTTTATCGTCCGCTATCTCTCTTTCCTTGTATTTTGCCAGTTGTAACCAAGTATTCCAACTTTCCTCTTCTCATGATGTGCTCGAAAAATGTAGATTGTTTCTTTCTGATATTTTTTAGGAGCTCCCTTTTTGTGTAGGCCTCTTTGAAAATTTCATCATTGGTAGGATTTCATCATTAGGAGCGCGTGGCCGTGCGGCTAAAACCACTGTTCCGCTGGCTGAAAAGCCGACGTTCGGTGTTCGAAGCCCGCGGTAGACAGAAAGGATTTTTTCTATCGGGGGTGAATAAAAATCCTGAGTCTCACACTTCGTGGCGACTGCTTTGACCAAGCGGCCTTTATCCCTCTGGTTCTATCGTTGCCCCCCCGTCATACACCAGCAATGGTACTATGTGACGTAAAGATAGATAGATAGTGAACTTTCAACACTCCTTTGAGAAATCCCATCTATGTGGCCTCTAATTGTCTTTCTATTTGTTTGTCTACTGTCTATGATTCGCTTCCATAGGTCAGAATTGGCTCTATATAGCACAGATGAACCTACTTTCACACTTCTATTGATATAGACTTGCTGAATAAGACGTTCTTCATTTTCTGAAATGCTATTTTGGCCTGAGCTATTCTACTTTTTATTTCTGTGGTGCAACTTCCATCTGATGTTATTATTATACCCAAGTACTTGATACATTGCACTTATTTCAGATTTATCCTGTTTACTTTTATGTTTTACGCCGGCAACAGTCCCTTTTATGACAAATCAAGTGTTGTGAATGCGACCTTCCACCGGGTAGGGTTGATCTGCGCTTTACGTCACATTGGTGCTGTTCATGACCGTTATTGGAATTGCTTGACGCAAGTTATTTACATGTTACTCATTTATGTGAGCTGCTTCGTCAGCAGCAGTTTTATCTCTTTGGGGAATTTGCACAGTGTTTTATTCGTCATAGGCTGCATTCACTAGAGCAATCAGGAATCTAAAAGGAGCGAAATTGTTGTGTGTACGACATTGTTGTGTGCTACGTCATCGTAATGGCTCATAGTACAGCCCTAGACCGGCCGTACGCTAATATTTCGGTCTGTTGTTTGATGTACGTCGGCATTAATCTGACGACTAACATTGTGTCTATATGTTCGGAATTGGAGTCAACAACGATGGCCTAACATCATCAAGCGCTATACATTTGTAAGAAAATATGACGATCATCATTTTCGAGAGAACGTGAACTTAGGCGGCGGGAACAATTGAAGGCTATGCATGAAAAGTGTTCCTTGTTGCAGTTTCCTCATGTTCCAAGTCCGGCTTGTTGAAGGAGCTACTGAGTTAAATGCTCTGTGCACACCGTTAGCTGTGTGTCTCATCCGTTTTGATCATATTTCTATATTCCAATTGTTTACGATGAATGATGATATCGTATGATAGGGAACAGTTGGCTGTGTTCACTTTCTGCCCGGTTTCGCCTGATGTCTTTTGGCGTGTGCTAAGACTGCTACGATGTGGACTACAATTACCTTTCTTGTTTGGGAGATGAGATATTCAGATGATTACACTGGCACGGGCGGTTGAGCAATTATGGATTTTAATTCGTTTGCAGTGATATCGGGGCCTTCCATAACAAAATAACCAAAATAACTTTTATGCTGCAAGATGGTGATGATTGTTTCTTTGATATGACCATTACTTCTGTTTTCATACTGTTCAGAAATACAAACTACTTCATAAAATAGTTGGAACTTCTTAAAGATACGATGATCTAACTCAGGTTTGAATAGCATTGTCTTTCATGAGAACGTTTAAGTGGTGCGCCTGTTGTCTATATATATATATATATATATATATATATATATATATATATATATATATATATATATATATTTATGTTTTTGTCTATGGCCCTGGTTGAAAGCCTACTGAGCTGTAACGCCGTTTTGCATTTGTTTGTTCTTCACCTACGTAAAGCTATAACCATGCGTCTATTTTCATTTTCATTTGTTACATTTTCATTAATTAATTAATGCATTCATGAGAAAGCTTAACCAGGGCATTCAAGAAAAGGTAAGTTAATTAGAAAGTAGAACCTGATCGTTATGGAAGTCCCATGGGAGTGTCTTACCTGGCTCTGGGCCTTCACTTCATACCACAGATGCTGTCTAGTTATAATTATCATTAGGATCATCATCATCAACATCATCATCATTATCATCATCATTCGTCCAGGATAGTCACACATCACACAGGACTCGCCCTAAATGTATATTCCGTGCGAGTTTCTCAGTCTCAGTGAGGGAATCAATGCCTGCTTTTATTGTCTCTCATCTTAGTTTTTCTCCAGGTCAACATTTTTTCCCTATTTCCCTGTTGTTTCTAATCTGAGGGTTTTCTTTGTGATTCTCTTGTTATTTCTTCTCGTTACAAGGCCGACATGTGTCCACATTTTTTTTCTCTCTTAAATTACTGCAGACAGTTCAGAGCTACAACTACCTTGGACATGCTATAACCAATGATGGAAAATGTAAAATTGAAATAAAGAAAAAAATAGGTATGGCAAAAAGTAATTTTAATGCCATAAAAAATTTACTAACAACAAAACAAATAACAGTAGGGTTGAAACTAAGAATAGCAAAATGTTAATTTTTTAAATATTTTGCTTTTCGCCTATCGAAAGCTTAATAAAGATGCACATATTAAGTTGAATATCCAAAACCTTGTTTTCATTGTTATGATTTTTTACATTGCCATTTTTCTCACACTTTCCGAACGTTATATTACCTTTATGTTTTATTCTGTTTATATTTTACCACATAAAAAAAAAATAAATACAAATTGAATCCGATGTTTCTTCGTGGCTTCTCTCCCCTTGTCTCTGAGTAATGCGATAGCCATCTCAGATAATGGATCTGGATTTTATCAAAAATCAGGAGGTCCCGTGTGCACTCTCGCACGTTAAAGAACCCTTGACAGTTACAAATCGAAAAGAGGAGGTCACAAAATGGCCGCTGCCGGGCAAAATTGTCAGCACAAAATCTACCCAGGCAGATATATCGCTGGTGATGCTATGGAGTTCGTGCACGAGGGTTCTCATCAGATACTCGATATTTGGAGGGAACAATCAGAGCACCTATGAGTTCGTCTTGTGTACAGTGATGATGATCCTATACAACATAATATAACATAACTATATATCATAACTTAACCCTATAACGTAACATTTTACCATAATATTTACCATACAGTACCCTAGAATGAAAGTGCCATGTAATGCTTTGTTATATACACCCACACACATACATAGGATGTTTCTATTTCTAGTCGCCCCCAACCCCATTTTCCCCTCCACACACACACACACACACACCCACACACACGTTCATGTACAAACTTACGTTCAGTCGCTGGTGTCTCCTCCGATGGACTTATCTTCTTTCCATTCGGCATCTTCCTCCCGAAAACTGAGCAGAGGTTACTTAGTACACACGTTATCGTACTACACCCAGCCTCCAGTGGGATGTGCTCAAGCAAGCAGATTTCTTATATCCAGTGTTTTTAGTGTCAATCTTTCTGAGTTAAGAAACAGACAAACTGGTTAAGGTAAATGATATCAAATAGTTGAACTTTGCAACATTAATTTGTTTAGTTTCGATATATGTAACAGTCTGTGGTTTAACAATATCATTGTGAGATTTGACAATAGTATCGTTGTGTATTATAATAATAATGTCTTCGTGTGATTTAACAATAATATCATTGTGTGATTTAACAAAAATATTGTGTGATTTAACAATAATATCATTGTGTGATTTAACAAAAATATTGTGTGATTTAACAATGATATCATTGTGTGATTTAACAAAAATATTGTGTGATTTAACAATGATATCATTGTGTGATTTAACAAAAATATTGTATGATTTAACAATAATATCACTGTGTGTGATTTAACAAAAATATTGTGTGATTTAACAATGAAATCATTGTGTAACTTAACAAAAATATTGTGTGATTTAACAATAATATCATTGTGTGATTTAACAAAATATTGTGTGATTTAACAATAATATCATTGTGTGATTTAACAAAAATATTGTGTGATTTAACAATAATACCATTGTGTGATTTAACAAAAATATTGTGTGATTTAACAATAATATCATTGTGTGATTTAACAAAAATATTGTGTGATTTAACACAAAATATTGTGTGATTTAACAATAATATCATTGTGTTATTTAACAAAAATCTTGTGTGATTTAACAAAAATATTGTGTGATTTAACAATAATATCATTGTGTGATTTAACAAAAAATCTTGTTGTGTGATTAAACAATGATATCATTGTGTGATTTAACAAAAATATTGTGTGATTTAACAACAACATCACTGTGTGATTTAACAAAAAAGTTGTTGTGTGATTAAACAATAATATCATTGTGTGATTTAACAACAATATCACTGTGTGATTTAACAAAAAATCTTGTTGTGTGATTTAACAAAAAATCTTGCTGCGTGATTTAACAAAAATCTTGTTGCGTGATTTAACAAAAAATTGTGTTGTTTGATTTAACAAAAAATCTTGTTGTGTGATTTAACAAAAATCTTGTTGCGTGATTTAACAAAAATCTTGTTGCGTGATTTAACAAAAATCTTGTTGCGTGATTTAACAAAAATCTTGTTGCGTGATTTAACAAAAATCTTGTTGCGTGATTTAACAAAAATCTTGTTGCGTGATTTAACAAAAATCTTGTTGCGTGATTTAACAAAAATCTTGTTGCGTGATTTAACAAAAATCTAGTTGTGTAATTTAACAAAAAATCTTGTTGTGTGATTTAACAAAAATCTAGTTGTGTAATTTAAAAAAAAATCTTGTTGTGTGATTTAACAAAAATCTTGTTGTGTAATTTAAAAAAATCTAGTTGTGTAATTTAACAAAAATCTAGTTGTGTAATTTAACAAAAAATCTTGTTGTGTAATTTAACAAAAAATCTAGTTGTGTAATTTAACAAAAAATCTTGTTGTCTGATTTAACAAAATCTTGTTGTGTAATTTAACAAAAAAAATCTTGTTGTGTGATTTAACAAAAATCTTGTTGCGTGATTTAACAAAAATCTTGTTGCGTGATTTAACAAAAATCTTGTTGCGTGATTTAACAAAAATCTTGTTGCGTGATTTAACAAAAATCTTGTTGCGTGATTTAACAAAAATCTTGTTGCGTGATTTAACAAAAATCTTGTTGCGTGATTTAACAAAAATCTAGTTGTGTAATTTAACAAAAAATCTAGTTGTGTAATTTAACAAAAATCTAGTTGTGTAATTTAACAAAAAAATATAGTTGTGTAATTTAACAAAAAATCTTGTTGTGTAATTTAACAAAAATCTTGTTGTGTAATTTAACAAAAAAATCTTGTTGTGTGATTTAACAAAAATCTTGTTGCGTGATTTAACAAAATCTTGTTGCGTGATTTAACAAAAATCTTGTTGCGTGATTTAACAAAAATCTTGTTGCGTGATTTAACAAAAATCTTGTTGCGTGATTTAACAAAAATCTTGTTGCGTGATTTAACAAAAATCTTGTTGCGTGATTTAACAAAAATCTAGTTGTGTAATTTAACAAAAAAATCTTGTTGTGTGATTTAAAAAATCTAGTTGTGTAATTTAAAAAAAAATCTTGTTGTGTGATTTAACAAAAATCTTGTTGTGTAATTTAAAAAAATCTAGTTGTGTAATTTAACAAAAATCTAGTTGTGTAATTTAACAAAAAATCTAGTTGTGTAATTTAACAAAAAATCTAGTTGTGTAATTTAACAAAAATCTAGTTGTGTAATTTAACAAAAAATCTTGTTGTGTAAATTAACAAAAAATCTTGTTGTGTAATTTAAAAAAAATCTAGTTGTGTAATTTAACAAAAAATCTTGTTGTGTGATTTAACAAAAATCTAGTTGTGTAATTTAACAAAAATCTAGTTGTGTAATTTAACAAAAAATCTTGTTGCGTGATTTAACAAAAATCTTGTTGCGTGATTTAACAAAAATCTAGTTGTGTGATTTAACAATAATATCCTGCATGTAAGTTTTGTGTGTGCCAAGCTAAGAAAATGCTTTTGTTACAATTGTTGTTTATCAAAAGTACTTTTTTTCTGTAAATTTTATTGTATTTGTTTGAAGCAAGAAAACACGAACCATGACATCTAAATAAACAGCAAATAAATGCAAATTTTTTCAAAAAATTATAATGCACTTTTCACAAAGATAACAATCGGATAATTAAGAAGAAAAAGCATATTAAAATGACATTACAAAAGTAAACCATAAAATTAGTTTTAAAGAAAAGGAGCCATTTAAAATCACAAAACCAAAATAAACATCACTATTGTAGACTATTATGAAAAGAAATACATTATAAATATCATAGTAGTGTATAGGCTACGTAAATAATTTCTAAGCGATATAAATATATAAAGCACTAAGTTAATCTAAATACTGAAAATATCTCCAATCAACGCTGAAAGGTAAATAAGAAAGGGAAAAATAAGTGTTCTATAAAACACTTCTTATTCTTCTTATCTTTCCTTCCTAGGTTTGCTTTTCAGCGCCAAGACACATTTTGCAGTGTATTGCAACAATCTATCTATCTATTGACCTTTCGAGCCGTAGCCGGCCCATAGGGCGTAGACCAAAACACTCATTTTCTTATTTATTTTTTTTTACTCTAGCAGTTTTCAATCAGATAAAAACGATGCAGTCAGATAAAAACGATGCAGGAAAACACAAATGAACTATCATCAATAGCCAGCAAAATTGGGCTTGAGGTCAATCATGAAAAGACTAAAGTCATGACTAGTTTAATTCCAACAGGTGACAAAATATACATGGAAAACAAACCAGTAGAAGAGATCGATCACTTTATCTATCTTGGAAGTCACATTGATCGAGAAGGGGATACGAGCAAAGAAATTAAAATCAGAATAGCTAAAGCAGCAATGTCTTTCAGAAGCCTTGAAAAGTTGTGGAAATCAAAACTTATCAGCACAAACACAAAACTTAGGCTATTCAAATCAAATGTACTATCAACCCTTACGTATGCGTGTGAAAGCTGGAAAACAACAAGAGATATAGAAACAAAGTTGAACGCATTCGAAAATAAATGTCTAAGGAAAATACTTGGTATAGCATGGAACGAATTCAAAACAAATGAGGAAATTAGAGAAATCGCCAATCAACCACTAATATCTTCAGTAATAAAGAAAAGACGATGGTCATACGTTGGACATGTGATGAGAAGAGATAATAACCGAATAGCAAAGCAAGCCCTCATATGGGAAACAACAGGTAAAAGAAAAAGAGGAAGACCCAGGGAGACACTGAGAAGAACATTGATGAGAGAGGCAAGAGCAGCAGGAGTCGGCTCCCTCAATGAGATAGAACTGCTTGCACAGAACAGAGACAGATGGCGAGATTTGATAAAATATCTTTAAAAGAAAACTGCTAGAACAAAAAAAAATCCATATAGGAGAAGGTGTATCTTGGTCTACGCCCTATGGGCCGGTTACGGCTCGAAAGGTCAATAGATAGATAGATAGTTTTCAATTCTTTTAAAGATATTTTATCAAATCTCGCCATTTGTCTCTGTTCTGTGCAATCAGTTCTATCTCATTGAGGGAGCCAATTCCTGCTGATCTTGGCTCTCTCATCAATGTTCTTCTCAGTGTCTCTCTGGGTCTTCCTCTTTTCCTCTTGCCTGTTGTTTCCCACATGAAGGCTTGCTTTGCTATTCGGTTATTATCTCTTCTCATCACATGTCCAACATATGACCATCGTCTTTTCTTTATTACTGATATATTAGTGGTTGATTGGCGATTTCTCTAATTTCCTCGTTTGTTTTGAATTCGTTCCACACTATACCAAGTATTTTCCTTAGACATTTATTTTCGAATGCGTTCAACTTTGTTTCTATATCTCTTGTTGTTTTCCAGCTTTCACACGCATTCGTAATTTGTTGATAGTACATTTGGTTTTAATAGTCTTATTGCAACAATAAACCACATAAATAATTTATCAACAGCAAAATCAATATCCAAACTACTGAAGTAATCTGTAGACTGCAAACATAATTTATAAACAGCAGAGAAACATAGAGACCACAAAAATAGCTTTAACCACATAAGCCACCTATAGCAACATAAATAAAGTCTACAGTTGAAACTTATATTTGAATGTAAACTGCTCACACAATGAGTTCTTTGAGAGATGAGAACTTTCTGCACCATCCAACAACTTTCTGCACCATCCAACAACTTGCTGCACCATCCAACAACTTTCTGCACCATCCAACAACTTTCTGCACCATCCAACAACTTTCTGCACATCCAACAACTTTCTGCACCATCCAACAACTTGCTGCACCATCCAACAACTTTCAACAACTTTCTGCACCATCAACTGGACAAAGTGTTAAGTTGAAGTGATTTACAAATGGGAAAACTTCAGATCATTGACGTTATCTCTTACTATCATTTTATAGTTGATTGCTTGAAATCTTTTTGAAATATAAAACAACGTCAATCAATCAATCGATCAATTAATCGATCAATCAATCAATCAACCAACTAAAGCCCGCTAGAACACTGCATCACAAGTCACTAGCAAGGCTTTCCATCCCTCCATGTTCTTAGAATTATCCCTTCTTCTTTCCATCCATATTCTTGAAATCACCTCTTCATCTTTACTCTTCAGGTCAATATTCCTGAGCTTCCGTGATTTCTCTTTTTCCATGTATTCCCGGACCTTCCCTGCTTTCTTTTTCTCTGTTGGTTCCACAACAGTGCCTGTCTTGCTATACTGACATAATATTTTTTTAGTGTGTGTGTAATCCATTTTCATTTTATATTCATAATCGTTTGGTCCTTGTTTTGCTATTTCCCAGATACCTCTCCTTTCTGATCTTGTAATGGCATCGGATGTCCAGAATTGTCCCCAAACGCTTCTTTACAAAAGTCTGTAACCTTTGTTTAATTGTATTACTCCACACCCTTAACTGCCGACCATATAACAGGACTGACTAAACATTTTGTATTTAATAATCTTATCTTGGTGCTAGTTGTTTTTAATGCTTTTTGCTGCACACACTTTATAAACCTGGATGACAGCTGTTCCTATTTTGTTATTCTCTGCCCCTTCCATGTGCCATGTCGATAATGCTGCCCAGGTATGTAAAGTAATCCACTTCGTCGATTGGCGCTCCTTCAATTTCTAGCGGGCTAAGGTATGTGTTGTTGCACTTCCCTATCTTTGTTTTATGAATACAAAATATGCAATCTCATTTTGGCAGAGTAGAACGATTGTCATGTTATATTATAGTTCACTCCAAAACTCATGCTCCTCTTCCAAATGCTACAACTTAATAACCGTTTGGTTTCAATTGTTAACATTTGGTATGTAACCAACCTGTTTATTATCATGACATTATATAAAAAAAAATCATTGGAAAAAAACAAACAGATGGTTTTTATTTTGCCTTATTTGCAGTATAGATATAAAACACACGCACATAACTATACTAGTGTAATGAAAATAATAGAATATTTACAGCTTCAACTCACCAATAGTACATACCCATTGAAGAAAATTAATTTGCGCAAAATTAAAACTTATGTTGAACAAAGTGGTGCAACCTTAGTGTCTATTACTTTGGCTTATCAAAGTCTATAAATTATTAAATTACTGTAAAATATATTTTTTCAGAGACACAACAGTCACTAAACCGAGAAAGATATAAAAAAAAGTTGTTGCTTTAAGGAAACCTTATTACCAGCAGTAAATCATGTAGTTATGGACAATTTAAGACCACATGTAACATTCATGGCTATCTGTACCTGGGTTTTAGAGGTATTTAATAAGGCTTACTCAGGTCAGGTCAGGTAATTTTACCTGCTACTGTATGCAGTAAACAGTACATCCTGTGGCTGTCCTGCTGCCTTGCAGGTAAGCTCGGGAGAGTAAAAGGCTAAGGGAGGGTACCCCGAAATAAAACCAACCCCACTGCCTTGTGGGTGAGACTTTTTAGTCCAAGGCTAGCGGAGACAACCGTAAACAAACCGACGGAAGGCAACAGAAAACCACCGTCGTAACTTCTTTGTACAATCATGAATCGCCACAATAATGAATTTAAATATTTGGGAACTTTGTTAACCTCAGACGGAAGATGTACAAAAGAGGTGAGATGCAGAATGGCTCAGGCAAAAGCAGCTTTAAAAAAAAATTAGGAAGATACTATGCAATCCATTTTTGACAATAGAAACAGGAAAAAGAGTTTTTAAATGTTATGTAGAGCAAGTCTTAACATATGGATCCGAATCATGGGCAATAGGACAACAGACAAGAAAATCACTGGAGTCTGTAGAAATGTGGTTTTACAGAAGAATGTTGAAAGTACCATAGACAGCTAAGAAGAGTAATGAAGATGTTCTGAGAGAGGTCAAAGCAAAAAGAGAGCTAATTTCCAATATTAGGAAGAGACAATCATCAGTGTTTGGCCATGTAATGAGAAGAAAACAACTGGAATATATTGTAACAACTGGAAAAATTGAGGGACGAAGAGATAGATGGAAGCAAAGAGAAAAAAATAACAGACAGCTTAAGAGAATGCTTTGGCAGAAGTCAAAACAGAAATGATAAATAGCTGCCGAGATCGAAAGTTGTGGAGAGACATGATCACCTACGCCAGTAGGCCCGGTACTTGATGATGATAAGGCTTAATATCGTAAGTTTTGAAATGAACTACCAATCTATAACAATATGTGATTGTGTTTTCTGCTGCAGACGTTGGGAAATGATTGTAAACGATTATATATAAAGGAAATTATATATAACTCGATTATATATATTGGGGGCCTCGGTAGCCTAGTTGGGAAAACCACTCAACTGGACTACCGACGTTCGGACAACCCGTGTTCGATTCCCGCTGGGAGCAGTGTGAATTGTACTCGTGGTTTGAATAAAAAAAATACCCCCACGGTCGACCCAGCCGTTGGCAGTAATGGGTACCAGGGTATTACCCTGGGAAGGTAAGGAATGTTACCTCGCATCTGAGTTTAGATGCTTGAGGCGACACTATACAGAAATATCCGAACATTTCTGGATAGGCGGCCGAGCACATATGGGTGGAAACTCGCGTGCTAAGACGCCGGTTCATCTCTCGTACTTTACCTTTACCTTTATATAAAGGAAAATAAAGTGAAGATGGAAGCAATGGAGGGAAACAAACTGAGATATAGAGAAAGAAAGAGATAAATATTGAGGTATTAGCTTGAGAGAGAGAGAGAGAGAGAGAGAAAGAGAGAGAGAGAGTAAATAAATGAGGGGAAAGAAAAAAATAGAGACAGAGGGTTTTCTTTTTCGTTCGCCAGCTTTTACCTCTGACGAAGTCCCTAGATACTAGGAACTGAACTTTGCGTGTTAATCCATTTTTCCCTGGTAGCCGTGTGCACAGGAGTCCCTCGCCCAACAGGCAGATAACTCCGACTTCGGTGATACTCATATTTTTTCCGTTGATGAGTAATTGACGTTTCAAGCCGGGCCTCGCTACTGAGACCAGTGGTGGTTGCCGCAGAGAGAAATCATAAATAAAAATCCAACCGGTGCAGCCGATATTGAACCCACAACCTCTCTGTCTTGAGGCCGGCGTCTTGCCTCGAGACCACCCAGTCCCCCAGACAGAGTGGGTAAGAGGAAAATAGCAAGGCAAAGGGAGGAATAGAGAATAAATACAGAGAAGTAAATAGAGTAAAGATCATAGAAAGATGAGGAGGGAATGAGAGAGAAAAGAGCAGCGAAAGATATACTTACAAATGTAGAGAGATAGAGGAATGAAATGAGAAGGATGGAAAAGGTGGATAAAGTCTGTATATATATATATATATATATATATATGAACATAAAGAGGAATATTAATAAATGTATAGAGAGATGAGTGTATAAATGAATTTGGAAAAGACGAAAGGGACAAACAAATAGAAGAAGGAAGAGTAAAGTGTTAATGAACGAACATGCAGAAAGAGATAATATTCAACATTAAAAAGCGAACCCATACTTGTGTTTCATACCTAAAGTAAAGAGGTTCAAGAATGTAAAATATAAGAGGAATATTAATAAAAGTAATATATGAATTATAGTGTTTTTATTGACAACAAACTGCAGATGTGTGGGTCGACAGCCAAACTGAACACTTCAAGTAACGAAAACATTCTGTGGTTGTTATTTTGATGCTATCATTTATCGATCCAGTGAAAAACAATCTAATGTACCCTAAGCCTATGACAGCTCTTACGAAATGCATGACAAAACTAAATTATAACTTCAACAGACATGAAACACTTTCATGTGAAAAATGAAGTCGAGACCATGGCTGCAGGGAGAACAGATTTTTGGCATTTGCAATCAGACCCGTCCACCATAACGAGAACACATAATTAAATAGGGTTGATAATGGCGCGGTAAAAGAGAGCAAGAAATGAAACGTTTGTACACATTATATAGAATCACAATGTGCCATACGGGTTGGCGTAGGCGATCATGTCCTTTCACAATCTTTTATCCACATTGCATCGTGTCATTTCTGTTGTTGACTGTTGTCCATGCCATGATACCAAGCTATATAGCATTTTCTTTCTTTCCCTGTATTTTGCCACGTGTAACTAAGTATTCCAACTTTCTTCTTCTCATGGTGTGTTAGAAAAATTGTAATTGTTTCTTTCTGATGTTTTTTAAGAGCTCCCTTTTTGTGTTGGCCTCTTTGAGAATGTCCTCATTGGTCTTTTTAGCTGTTCAGGGAACTTTCAACATTCTTCTGAGAAATCCCATCTCTGTGGCCTCTAATCGTCTTTTCATTTGTTTGTTTACTGTCTATGATTCACTTCCATATGTCAGAATGTACCCTCTATAGCACCGATGAACTCTCTTTCTCATTTCTAATGACATAGATTGGTTGCATCAATTGTTTTCATTTTCTAAATGATATTTTAGACTGAGCTATCTCCGATGCCTCTAATCGTCTTTTAATTTGATTGTCTACTGTCCATGATTGATTTCCCAAGGTCAGAATTATATATAGTGCTGAATACAAATGTAGACTGAGACACAAAAGACATAAAATAATGCTTAGAATTATTTATAAAAGTAATAAAGGTTCTCCCCCACCCAGACACACAAACCTTATGACGTATATAAAATATGATGTTAATGACAGCATTTGTCATTTCCCAAATACACATTTTGATGAGATGTGCTTGTTATCAAGCCAGCAGAACTATATCTACAGAGAAATAAAACAATAACAAAATTCTACCTAGTAACCATTTTCGGATGTTGCTCTCTAAAAACTCCAGGTAGAAAAAAGTTTAATGTCCTCAAGGCGAACATACGTTTACTACCATCACAGCGAACAAAAATTTCACTACCCTCAGGGCGAACAAAAAGTTTACTACTGTCTGGGGCAAACACTACATTTACTACTCTCAAAGCGAAACAAAATTTACTACTCTCAAAGCGAACAAAAAATTTAATAATCTCAAAGCGAACAAAAAATTTACAACTCTCAAGGCGAAAAACAATTACTACTCTCAAAGCGAACACAAATTTACTATTCTCAAAGCGAACACAAAATTTACTACTCTCAAAACGAACACAAAATTTACTAATCTCAAAGCGAACAAAAAATTTACTACTCTCAAAGTGAAGACAAAATTTACTACTCTCAAAGCGAACACAAAATTTACTACACTCAAAACGAACACAAAATTTACTACTCTCAAAACGAACACAAAATTTACTACTCTCAAAACGAACACAAATTTTACTACTCTCAAAGCGAACAAAAATTTTATTACTCTCAAAACAAACACTAAATTTACCACTCTCAAAACTGAAAAAAAATTACTACTCTCAAAACGAATACAATTTTTACTAATCTCAAAGCGAACAAAAATTTACTACTCTGAAGGCGAAAAAAAATTACTACTCTCAAAACGAACACAAAATTTACTATTCTCAAAAGCGAACACACAATTTACTACTCTCAAAACGAACACAAAATTTACTACTCTCAAAACGAAAACAGAATTTACAACTCTGAAAGCGAACACAAAATTTAGTACTCTCAAAGAGAAACACAAAATTTACTACTCTCAAAACGAAAAAACAAATTATTACTCTCAAAACTAACACCTAATTGACTACTCTCAAAACGAAAAAAATAAATTTACTACTATCAAAACGAACACAAAATTTACTACTCTCAAAACGAACAAAAAATTACTACTCTCAAGGCGAACACACAATTTACTATTCTCAAAGCTAACACAAAATTTACTACTCTCAAACGAACACAAAATTTACTACTCTCAAAACGAACACGAAATTTACTACTCTCAAAACGAACACAAAATTTACTACTCTTAAAAGAACACAAAATGTACTACTCTTAAAACGAACACAAAATTTACTACTCTAAAAACGAGCACAAAATTTACTACTCTTAAAACGAACACAAAATTTACTACTCTCAAAATTAACACTAAATTTACTACTCTCAAAACGAACACAAAATGTACTACTTTCAAAACAGACACAAAATTTACTACTATCAAAACCAACACAAAATTTACTACTCTTGAAACGGAAAAAAAATTACTGCTCTCAAAACGAACACAACATTTACTAATCTCAAAAAGAACACAACATTTACTTTTCTCAAAATTAACACAAAATTTACTACTCTCAAAACGAACACAAAATTTACTACTCGCAAAACGAACACACAATTTACTACTCTCAAAACGAGCACAAAATTTACTACTCTCACAACGAACACAAAAATTACTACTCTCAAAACGAACACAACATTTACTAATCTCAAAACCAACACAACATTTACTAATCTCAAAAAGAACACAACATTTGCTAATCTCAACGAACACAAAATTCACTACTGTCAATGCGATCAAAAAGTTGACTACCCCAATGCTAGAAAAGATTTATTTCAATCAAGCAACTAATAATTGTTTACTGTTAAATCCGGGCAGTAACATTTGTTTACTGTTCAATCCGAGCAGTAACATTTGTTTACTGTTCAATCCGGGCAGTAACATTTGTTTAATGTTCAATCCGCGCAGTAACATTTCTTTATTGTTCAATCCGGGCAGTAACATTTGTTTACTGTTCAATCCGGGCAGTAACATTTGTTTACTGTTCAATCCGGGCAGTAACATTTGTTTACTGTTCAATCCGGACAGTGGCAATTGTTTACTGTTCAATTGGGGCAGTAACATTTGTTTACTGTTCAATACGGGCAGTAACATTTGTTTACTGTTCAATCCGGGCAGTAACATTTGTTTACTGTTCAATCCGGGCAGTAGCATTTGCTTATTGTTAAATCGGGGCAGTAACATTTGTTTACTGTTCAATCCGGGCAGTAACATTTGTTTACTGTTCAATCCGGGCATTAACATTTGTTTATTGTTCAATCGGGGCAGTAACATTTGTTTACTGTTCAAACCGGGCAGTAACATTTGTTTACTGTTCAATCCGGGCCGTAACATTTGTTTACTATTCAATCCGGACAGTAGCATTTGTTTACTGTTCAATTGGGGCAGTAGCATTTGTTTACTGTTCAATCCGGGCAGTAACATTTGTTTACTGTTCAATCGAGGCAGTAACATTTGTTTACTGTTCAATCGAGGCAGTAACATTTGTTTACTGTTCAATCCGGACAGTAACATTTGTTTACTGTTACATCCGGGCAGTAACATTTGTTTACTGTTAAATCCGGGCAGTAAAATTTGTTTACTGTTCAATCGAGGCAGTAACATTTGTTTACGTTCAATCGAGGCAGTAACATTTGTTTATTGTTCAATCGAGGCAGTAACATTTGTTTACCGTTCAATCGAGGCAGTAACATTTGTTTACCGTTCAATCGAGGCAGTAACATTTGTTTATTGTTCAATCGAGGCAGTAACATTTGTTTATTGTTCAATCGAGGCAGTAACATTTGTTTACTGTTCAATCGAGGCAGTAACATTTGTTTATTGTTCAATCGAGGCAGTAACATTTGTTTACTGTTCAATCGAGGCAGTAACATGTGTTTACCGTTCAATCGAGGCAGTAACATTTGTTTATTGTTCAATCGAGGCAGTAAATTTGTTTACTGTTTAATCCGGGCAGTAACATTTGTTCACTGTTTAATCGAGGCAGTAACATTTGTTTACTGTTCAATCCGGGCAGTAACATTTGTTCACTGTTCAATCGAGGCAGTAACATTTGTTTATGGTTGAATTGAGGACATAGATACCATGAAGTATCGCTACAGTCACAAAAAAGCATTGTTGTTGAAGCAAAAGTGCAGGCCGTGATTGTCGAGAATTGTCCAGACTGTGGCGCAGTCCACCAATAGGTTTGTTATTCAGCACGTGCGTAGCTCACGGACTTCCGTGGCTCATGTTGGAGTTAGAACTGTGAAGAAAATCTGTGGTGCTTTTGCTTTGAGTGCAATTAGATCCCAAGACCATGGCAATTTTGGCTGTCACTAAAGCATTAGCATGGCTCGAAACACAGACTTATACACATGCGAGTTTCCTCAGTGACTCTGTCATTATGCTGAGAATGATCGCAACTGGCTGGACTCGACGACAGTTTTAGAATCTCTTAGAAGGTCTGGTCTATTCAAGTGGTGACCAACTTAAGGCTGACCGATAGCGAAGGCCAGGACCAAAGAGCCAAACTTAAGAGAATCATAAAAAATTAATAATGTGATTTAGTAATTAAAAAAATGTTTGGATTTTGATGGCATATTTTATCATTTGTAACAAGACGTGTGATTATTTATTTAAAAATTACCTCTATGATATTTTTTTAAAAATCGACTGGAATGTTGGTTTTGTTAGATATATAATATAGTAGCTTCAGTTGAGGCTTCATGGGCCAAGACAAATAGACTGGTGGGCCGAATCGGGTCCGCGGGCCATCATCACTGGTCTAGTCTAATAAAAGTTGTTTCATTTTCCTGCCAAAACACGCGAATGTAAGAGATAATGAACAGGCTGACAGATTTGCCAGTTTGGCTGATGTGGAGTGGGCAAGGGCAATTGGCCAAGTAGATATTCTGAATGCCATCAAGGACATTGAACGAGAAACCAACTTTAGAAATGACTCCACAACGATGAAAAGACTGCACAAATATCTTGTCGAGGTAGAGAGCGCCATACGGAGCGCTACGCAGCAAGAGAAAGAAAAGGAGGAGGGGAGGGGGGATTGTAAACCAACACAACCCGGAGCTGTTAGTGGCCGCACGGAAATGGTTCGGTGAGATCTGTGAACTTATAGACTTGTCCGATATACAGGTTGACCTGTTTACAGTAGTGAGACAACATATCTTTAATGCTTCAGCATCAGAACAAATTACAGCAACCTTGATTATTATCGTAAAGATGAAATAGATGTTGAGCTCGCTAACGATTAGAAATGACATGGAACTGAGGGAGTAATTCTAATAGTTCTGAACGCAAAAAAAAAAAAAAAAAAAAAATAATGGCATTTATATTTATTTATATTTTCATGTACAACTGGAAAAGGAGATAATCTACCGAACGCTTACTGAGTTATTGAGTTATTGAGTTATTTGCGGGTCATCATCATTGCACTCCGAACATGTCCATAGGCGCTCAGATCCCCTTCTCAGCAATTCCCGCAGTGTCCAGCGACTGACTCCTCCAGTTCTATGTTGGTTGATAAGTCTTCTTACACGGCCACTAAGTTTCTCATTTCTGGCTGTGCCCATCTTAACCTCCATTTCCATCATCCGAAGAAGTGACGTGGATCTGTGTTTGTCGAAGTCCTGTGCTCTTCCCACATCTCGGAGGGCATTGATGATGTCCGCCCGATCCATTGGTTGCCCGTCCTCAACGATAGCGCAGCTAGCCAACCTGTCCGCTCTTTCATTTCCCCGTACTCCCGCATGTCCAGGGACAAGACAAAGGTGACCTTACGTATTTTGGATTTCTGCAACGACTCTACCCATTGCATGCGTACAGAGCCCGCCTCCACTTTTTTTTATCATGCTCATCGAATCACTCAGTATACATGCGTGGGTGTAGTCTTGTGACTCTAACCATTTGAATGCCTTGGTCACTGCCATCGCCTCCAATGTCATGCTACTCGTGGTCATGACGTATGCACCACTGTCTTCCTTGACTATTCTGCCTGCCGAGCGTACTGTAAATGCCCATGCACTTCTTTGGTGTCGTCTTACAGATCCGTCTGTATAGATGACTGCATCTTTCTCATCGGTGTTATCGCAGATGAGACCGTTGACCTCGCATTAACCACGACCGGGTTCTGTTCCCTACTTTTCCTGTCGAGTGTGACAATACACGAGAATGTCCCATTGAAAGACGTAGACACCGGTATCCATTCCTCACCAACGCTGATATTGGTAAGCCCACAGACTTGTTTGATGACATCTTCTGCTCGGTCCACCCATAATTTGCCTCTTTTTTAGCCTGGCACCTTTCCCTGTGTTGAGTACGTGGTGCAATGGATGCTCTTTATATGTACTAATCTTCAGGTATGCTCATACTCTTCAGATCTTGATTATGTCATCCATGGTTGGAAAGTCAAGAAGATACCTCATTGCTACACAAGGAGTGTCCCTTGTATATATATATATATATATATATATATATATATAGATATATATATATATATATGGCCCTTTTCGTCTTGTCAGACAGTCTAGTGGAGGCTATTGCGTATTTTTTTGAGGTATTGTTTTTGCCGAACAACTTCTCTCGTGGCTAATTCTACCAATGTTTGACAAACACACGCGGTCACATAATGAACAGGTCAGGCTCGCTGATCCACAGGGTTTACCATCCTTTTTCATGAGTCTCTTCTCTTCAAAGTCCTGTCTTAGCACAGTCTCAAATGGTGTTATACCGTTCCTTATGCATGCTCTCCATGATGTGCGATCACTTGCCAGATGTTGCCAGTCGTTTTCACAGATGGAGAAGTCTTTCAGAGATGATTTGCAGATATCTCTATATCGTAGTTTAGGTCTGCCGATTTGTCTTTTCCGTGTTTTAGCTCACCATATAGTATTTGCCTAGGAATGCGTTTTTCTTCCATCCGTTGGACATGCCCCAGCCATCTTAGCCTTCGACTTCTGAGCATCGACATGATTGTTAAGGTCTTAGCACGTTGCAGGACAGTTAAGTTGGTTATTTTGTCTTGCCATTTGATGTGCATTATTTTGCGGAGACATCGCATGTGGAAAACATTTAGTCTTTTTTCCTGGTTTAAGTATGTTGTCCAGGTTTCGGATCCATATAGTAGTGTGCTAAGCACACATGTTTGATATATTAGGAGTTTAATCTTTCGAGTTAGTTTCGTGTTGTTCCATGCCCTTTTTGTGAGTTTGCGAAGGTCGTAGCTGCCTTACCAATTCGACAGTTTATTTCTTCATCAAGAGAGATGGTTTGCGTAACTGTGGATCCAAGATATGTAAATTTCTGTACTGATTCTAGTGGGCAGTCTTTTAGAGTAATAGATAGAGGTTTGAGGTCACCTTGATTTAGTATTACTGTCTTCTGAACATTAATTGACAGTGAAAAAAGGTCGCATGCTTTATCCAGGTTGTTGATCAGCGACTGTAGGGTGGCCTCACTATGAGCGACTAGGGCTGCATCGTCAGCAAATAAAAATTCTTTAAGTAGGGCAACATTTGTTTTGGTTTTTGCTCTTAGTCGTGCTAGGTTGAACAGTGAGCCATCTGGTCTAGTGCGAATGTAAATATCTCCTGAGCTGTTTACATCCCTTGTACATCCAAGATAATGCTCATGGCTTCATTTTGTATTTTCTCCAGCCTATCAATTTGAGTCGTACTGACAGTAAGAATTGCCAGGGCATACTCGATTGGTGCGAGGACTAATCCCTGGAACAGAAGAGTAAGTAGCCTCTGCTCGATGTTGGCAGCTGCCATGACCTTCAAGGTGGCTAATCCTTTGCGGGATTTTGTTATTACATGGCCGACGTGGTTCCGAAAACACAGGCTGCGATCAAACTTAACTCCGAGGTATGTCATCAACTTGTCCCTGGTCACCTCATCAGCTCCCTTAAAGAGGTCATGTTGATAACAAGCCATACGAAGTAAATAGTAATCTACAGACAGCACAAGTAATTTATAAACAACAGAGCAATATATAAACAATTAAAGTAATCTACAGACAGCACAAGAAATCTATAAACAACAGAACAATATGTAAACAATTAAAGTAATCTACAGACAGCACAAATAATGTATAAAAGGCAGAGCTATATATAAACAACTAAAGTAATCTACAGACAGCACAAGTAATTTACAAACAACAGAGCAATATATAAACAACTAAAGTAATCTACAAACAGCACAAGTAATTTACAAACAACAGAGCAATATATAAACAACTAAAGTAATCTACAGACAGCACAAGTAATTTACAAACGACAGAGCAATATATAAACAACTAAAGTAATCTACAGACAGCACAAGTAATTTATATACGACAGAGCAATATATAAACAACTAAAGTAATCTACAGACAGCACAAGTAATTTATATACGACAGAGCAATATATAAACAACTAAAGTAATCTACAGACAGCACAAGTAATTTATATACGACAGAACAATATATAAACAATTCAAATAGATTTCAACCTCAGAAACACTCTATGTACGAATATAAGGAGGTATCGTATAACAGGAAGCAGTTCAAATAACAGGAAGTGGACAAACCCGCTTTAGCAGGTAACCTTTTGGACTGTGAAGATTATACAAACACACACATATCAGATAGAAGGAGACTGTTTGTTGAAAGGGGGATCTAAGAGCGGCTGGAAGAAATTAATTAATGAAAAAAAACAGCAAACAAAATGTACATTTACTCAAAGATTACACAGAACTAGATTCTAGTTACAATAGATTAAATGAAAATGATGAGTCTTTTGACATGGAAACCACACATTGAAGGTAGTAATTGTGTGTTAGGCAATGAGGATATTAATTAAAGGGAAAAAAAGCTATATAACACAACCTGCGGGGTGTAGAACCTAAGAGGAGAAATACTAGACGAATGGGGCCAGTCCTAGAGTTAGGGTATTGCAACTTCGTCAACATAAACACAGTGAAACTTGTCAAGATGAACAGACAAAAGCAAGCAATGTAAAGGTCTAGGGTCAATATTTATCCTAGAATGAAAAAAGTAAAGAGCTCCCGTCACACCAATTGGTATATGGTGTTAGTGACCATAAATTTTACACATCTTCGGCACATGATTTTTGAGGTAATGTGGTCGGTATTACGCCCGTGCGCTTTACTTTCCCAGAAAAAAATCCGGTGCCCATTAAAGGCTGGGTGAACCGGGAGCCGTCGATTGAGATTGAACCCTACCTCTTGTCCTTTGTAGTCTAGTTCACTAACCACTGAGCTATCCCTATTTATCCTAGACTTTTACGTAATTCCAAACAATAGAAGAAACAATAGTCAACAATATAGAACACATACAGGAGGAACAATGATGATGACCCGCAAATAACTCAATAGAACACATACAGGAGGTACAATGATGATGACCCGCAAATAACTCAATAACTCAATAGAACACATACAGGAGGAACAATGATGAACGCTGGTTCATTAGTCTATCCATGTGGGAATACTGCGGGAAGAAGATATTTAATGGAGATATTTGTGTCAACTCAACAAGTGAAAACAATCACACACAAATCATGTATCTTACAGATTTACAAGTGTAAGACGACGAATACAACGTCTTGACTACACACACACACGTCTTTCATTAACAAATTACGAGTCCAAAATGTTTTGGGAAAAAAAAAAAGTGTAAATAAATTACAACTACCTACAAATACAAAAAGGGGGGCGGGGTTTACAGGCAGACTAGTTCCAGGAATTGTTAAAAGAAATACCCAAAAGAATCAGAGATGAAAGTGGACAAATATAGATTTAAAGACGAATGACGTCATGCAGCTATCACCTAATAAAACCGCTCATTGGACCTACGATACAATGGCTGTCCCAGGTTCTGTTCTAGGTAAGTTTTATAGAGATGACAAATATGCCTTTTATTGTTTGTGAAAGAGAAAATAAGAAGAGAAAAGGAGATCAAGAGCAAAATATGAAATAAGAGAAAGGAAAGGATAACTATAGAGTATAATATAACTATACTTTTACATAAACAGCTTTTTTTCCAAGTTTTGATATTGAAAATGTAACTATACTTATAGCATAGATATTTAGATTAGCATATACAGCAAATATACTCAACCCGATCTTTATATTTAAACACAATTACTTTCTGTAAATTGCAGGAATCACTAGCACACGTAAACATGAATTACCTTCTGTAAATTACATGAATCACTAGCACACGTAAACATGAATTACCTTCTGTAAATTACAGGAATCACTAGCACACGTAAACATGAATTACCTTCTGTAAATTACAGGAATCACTAGCACACGTAAGCATGAATTACCTTCTTTTAAATTACATGAATCACTAGCACACGTAAACATGAATTACCTTCTGTAAATTACAGGAATCACTAGCACACGTAAACATGAATTACCTTCTTTTAAATTACATGAATCACTAGCACACGTAAATATGAATTACCTTCTGTAAATTACATGAATCACTAGCACACGTAAACATGAATTACCTTCTGTAAATTACATGAATCACTAGCACACGTAAACATGAATTCTTGACTGAGATCTATCGTGTTGAACAACTAGATACTTCAACACGAACAATAACTCTGACAGCAAACTGTAAGAGTTGTCCTTTTTAACGTTTAATTGAATCTGCGAGGAGCGTTACACTGATGTAGCAGGCGAAAATCTATAACACGAATGTTCTGTACCCATGTGTATATCGTATCACATTGTTATCACACATCTGTGACGAGGCCTTGTCAATAAGTTGATGCGGGCGAATATATTTTATAAGAAGGGGGATAGGGATTGTGGGATAGGGAAAGATGTCAATTTTTCTTTATGTTTTACATACACAAGGCAATTTGTTGAGATGGCGTCTCTGTAGAATAAACATCAGCTGTCAATTGAAACAGTGCTCAATGAGCAAAAATCTTTCTGTTGTGATAACCAGTGAGTCCATGTTATATATTTGTTAATTAACCATTTCTTCTTCGTTTTTCCTCTTTTCAACTCCATGTGGAGCATAGATCTTCAACACTTTCCAAGCAGTTCTGTTTTTTGTTTTTGCTATATCTTAAGATCGTTCAATGCCTATCCAACCCTCTATTTCTCTGCTTCGACCTGTCCACCCCAAGTAATTTTCAACCTTCCTCTTTGTCTCCTTCCCCTGGCAATTCCAAAAAATTACTTGTCCTGTAACATTCTCTTTTGGTTTCCGCAGTATGTGTCCTATCCAACCCTGTCGTCTTTGTCTTATCTAATAGTTAATCCCACAGTTACACCCTTTTTTTATATCTCAAATATTATCAGAATTGAAACTACGAATAGTAAAATGTTATATTTACTCAACCTTGCTGTGTGGTACAGAAATATGGATATTAATTAAGAAAAACAAACGAATTTGAAACCTTTGAAATGTGGGTCTTTTGAATAAAAGGGAGAATTAAGTGGAAGGAAAACAAAAGATAAACAAGGAATTTCTGAAACAGCATAAAACGGAATTTTTTTTCGTTCGCCAGCTGTTACCTCAGACGAAGTCCTTAGAGACTAGGAACTGAATTTTGTGTGTTCATACATTTTTCACTGGCAGCCGTGTGCACAGAAGTCCCTCGCCACACAGGCAGATAACTCCGTCTTCGGAGATATTCATAATTTTTCCGTTGATGAGTAATTGCGGTTTTAAGCCGGACCTCGCTGCTGAGACCAGGGGTGGTTGCCGCAGAGAGAAATCATAAATAAAAATCCCAACCGGTGCAGCCGGTATTTGAACCCACAACCTCTCTGTCTCGAGGTCAGCGTCTTGCCACGAGACCAACCAGTCCCCCATAAACGTTAAATAATAAATTAACTCAATTCGAAAAAGACAGATGACATTGTCTGGACGTGTGAAAAGGTATCCCCTTCTAACAGTTTTCTTGGAAGGAAAGTAAAAGGTCGACGCGGTAGAGGCAGACCAAGAAAAAATGGTACTGTTAACATCAAAAGGTGGACCATCAAGACACTAGATAGAGTAAAATGACGCTCCGTGGTAGCCAACCTCCGATGTAGAGAAGGCACAGAATTAATGAAAAGTTTTCTTGTCTGTCCAGTTACATTTTGGGTCTTTTATCATTTAACAACGTCCGTCTGCCCATATATATTTATATCAATGTGTGTGCTTGAAATATGTAGTCTCATCTCTTTGAAATCTGCCCCTATCTGTAGTATAGATATATCTACTACATCGTGAGTAATGCCCAACTGTTTATTATTTATCCAGTTATTTGTCTACTCTTTAATTATTTAGCCACATCACAATAAAATCACACACACACACACACATACAAACAAACAAAAATGTACAAGTGAGAGGTGAGAACATAAACACACTGTTATTTTCGAGAGATGGTAAAAACTTCTTCGCTATTGTAATTACAATAAGGAAAGTTAATTTTAAAAAAAAGGAAAAAGTGGTATGGCAACAGCTTGAGGCAGATGAGAAACAAAACACAATTCGAACGTTTCGGTCTAGTAGGCCTTCAGTTATATCACTTTTTCTTTTTATTAATTTCCATGATTACCATCATCTTTACAGCAGCTTCGCTTGTACATGCATCTTGATGCCTTTATTCCAGTAATTACAATACCCGCGTGGTTACAAGGTCCCTGATTAAGGTCAGGGGAGAAAAGGATAGCGACATATAAAAAGGACACCTACTCACCTGCCTGCCTGGCTGTCTGTCTATCTGTGTATCTATCTGTGTATCTATCTGTGTATCTCTCTGTCTGTCTATCTGTGTATCTATCTGTGTATCTATCTGTGTATCTATCTGTGTATCTATCTGTGTGTCTATCTGTGTATCTATCTGTGTATCTATCTGTGTATCTATCTGTGTATCTCTCTGTCTGTCTATCTGTGTATCTATCTGTGTATCTATCTGTGTATCTCTCTGTCTGTCTATCTGTGTATCTATCTGTCTGTCTATCTGTGTATCTATCTGTGTATCTCTCTGTCTGTCTATCTGTGTATCTCTCTGTCTGTCTATCTGTGTATCTCTCTGCCTGTCTATCTGTGTATCTCTCTGTCTGTACATTGCCCTTTGGACCCGAAGACAACATAATATTACAGGAAATGTAAACTACCTACGTCGTACTGTCTTTGTTATCAAATGTCAGACACTGCACCCACATTGTACCTCGCCAAACGTACCTGTTCTGGGTAAGCGGCTCAATCTAGGCAAGGAAGCTGATGCCTGCTGTTGCTGGCACTCGCTTTAGAGTACTTTTTTAGTGTTTCTCTATGTTTACCTCTTTTCTGATTTCCTGTTTGAGGTTGTCCTTTGAGATTCTACCGTTGTCTCTTCTCATCACATGGCCAACATATTCTCTAGATCACAATTATATTTTTGATACTTTATCATTTCTCTCATTTCTGCCCCCCCCTCCCCCCACCCCCCGGATATTTTGTAGGCCTCGTGTCTATAGCTCATTTTCTCGATTGCTCTACGGCGGACAGTCAAGTTTTTCCAGCTAAGTGTTTGAATTTTCTTATATGTTTTATACATTATCTTCGTTGTACTTTTGATATTTCTATCTCTTCCTCATTTTTCCTATCTCTCTTTTCTACACATCTTGACTCTCATTCTACCTCCCCTCATGTAGCCTCCTTTCTTATTTCTAAATCCTACTTTCTTCTCTTCTTTTCTGTCCACCTCTCCATTCTCCATATCATCTAACATGTAGATATAGATAATTGTGCTTCATCGTTTGTTGTTGTTGTCCTTGTTTTCTGAAGAAGGCTCCTAGCCGAAACGTCAGTATTGTATTGTGTTCCCTATTTGTAAAGCGGTCACCATACCTTGGAGTGTCTAACACTCCCCATCACTGGCTCCTCTCATTTCTGCACTAATCTTGAACACATTCCTTGGTATACGAAGCGTTTCTCTGAAGGCATTTGTTTCCAAATACGCCCAGTTTAGTTTCTATTTCTTTAGTTCCTTTCAAGCTCACGCTAAGTAAGGGTGGATACAAATAATTTGAGAAACCTGAGCTTTGTTTTTGTTCTTAGTAATTTTGATGTCCATATTTTATCAAGTTTTCTGAATGTCATTGCTTCCTTCGCTATTCTGATTCTAATTTATTTATTTGTATCTCTATACTTTGATCTATACAACTTCTAATATTTTCAAAGTGATCTACATCTGCCACTTCTTTTTCTTCCATGAACATTTTGTTTCTAGACAAATTTGATTTTTCATTACTTTCGTCTCTTCTTGACTGATCTCACTTATTATTTTTCTAGCCTTCAATGACAGCTTACATATAAAAAGATGTCAAATATGCAAGGCGCCTATAACAGATAATTGCTGATATAGACTTCAGTGTGACATTTATGTAGCGGCATGTAAGTGAATATCGTGACTAATGCCACGTTTTTAATTCACGTCACGTTTCGAGTTTCATGACGTCAAATGTAATTCTGTTTTGTTGTTTTTGTTTAATATGAGATGTTGTTTAACGTGCCAAATTAATTAATTCCAAATCTGACTTCAATTATTTGACAGGCCTGTTTCATATATTTAAAGTCATGAACTAAGCTCAATAAAGAAAAAAATTACTTCCAGGTAATTGAGTTATTGAGTTATTTGCGGGTCATCATCATTGCACTCCGAACATGTCCATAGGTGCTCAGATCCCCTCCTCAGCAATTCCCTCAGTGTCCAGCGACTGACAACTCCAGTTCTATGTTGGTTGATAAGTCTTCTTACACGGCCACCAAGTTTCTCATTTCTGGCCGTGCCCATCTTAACTCCCATTTCCATCATCCGAAGAAGTGACGTGGATCTGTGTTTGTCGAAGTCCTGTGCTCTTCCCACATCTCGGAGGGCATTGATGATGTTCGCCCGATCCATTGGTTGCCCGTCCTCAACGACAGCGCAGCTAGCCAACCTGTCCGCCCTATCATTTCCCCGTACTCCCGCATGTCCAAGGATATAGACAAAGGTGACCTTACGTATTTTGGATTTATGCAACGACTCTACCCATTGCACGCGTACAGAGCCCGCCTCCACTTTTTTATCATGCTCATCGAATCATTCAGTATACATGCATGGGTGAAGTTGTGTGACTCTAACCATTTGAATGCCTTGGTCACTGCCATCGCCTCCATTGTCATCTTACTTCCAGGTCTGTGGCAAAACAAAAGTAATTTAAGATGATGGGAATTCAGCCATTTTTCAAATTTGTAAACAAAACGAAAACATGATGAAGACATGTTGGTCGCCACGTGGAGACTCTCCAATGTTAAGGCCAGTCAACAATGTTAGGAAATCCTTAAAATAAATCAGATATTCTTACATTGAGTAACATATGCTTACACTGAGCAACATATGCATACACTGAGCAACATATGCTTACACTGTATAAGATATTCTTACACTGAATAAGATATTCTAACAGAGAATAAGACATTCTAACATTGAATATTAATTCTTACACTGAATAAGATATTCTTACACTGAATAAAATATTATTATAATGAATAAGATGGTTTTACATTGAATCAAATATTCTTATTCCGATTAAGATATTTTTACAAAGAATATTATTCTCTTACAATGAATATGACATTCTTACAATGAATATGACATTCTTACAATGCATATGACATTCTTACAATGAATATGACATTCTTACAATGAATATGACATTCTTACAATGAATATGACATTCTTACAATGAATATACCAGATTGGATTTTGGACCCTCCGTCAATTTCAAATGCAAAAGAATCTAAAAAAAATGCAAGAACAGATAAAACTAGCAAAACACGAATAATTTTAATGTAAATTTGAAGGCTGCCAACAACAATTCTGGCTACAAAAGCAGATGCCACAACTTTATCTTGGATTATGAACTACAGTACACGAGTTGTAGGTTGCATTTCCTTCATGATATTTAGTGGAACGTGGATTCAGTGCGATCACAAATCAATTAAACTAGTGCTAAACAATTTCTATGCTCAAAAGGGGCAATGGACCAAAACAGTTTGAGAACTATTACTCTAGAGGTTTCGTCGACCCACGTGTTGTTCTAGACCTCTTCTGTGTGGTAAAACAATTCCTAAACTCAAAAGGGGCAATGGACCTAAACAGTTTGAGAATTATTAATCTAGATGTTTCACCGACCCGTGTGTTGTTCTAGACCTCTTCTGACCCTCTTCTGTGGGTAAAACAATTCCTAAACTCAAAAGGGGCAATGGACCTAAACAGTTTGAGAACTATTAATCTAGATGTTTCACCGACCCGTGTGTTGTTCTAGACCTCTTCTGACCCTCTTCTGTGTGGTAAACCATTTCCTAAACTCCAAAGGAGGAATGGACTAAAACAGTTAGAGAACAATTAATCTAGAGGTTTCGTCCACTAACGTGTTGTTCTTGAGCTCTTCTGCCCCTCTTCTGTGTGGTTTTCCTCGTTGCAGTTGTCTGATAGTGTTTAAAGCTGCTTACATTGGACAATGTCCTGTACGCCTCCTCGTCTGTTGCTGATCATATCTAAGTTGTTTTTGATGTTCATCTTTCCTAACATTGTCTAGCCAGCTGGTCTGGGGTAGTCTTCATAAGCAGCTTATATGTGCCTACAGTTTCAATAAAAATTGAAATTAGGGAAGAACACTCAGATATAATCCAAGTGCACTGTGGGATTAACTGCCATGGATGGTATCCACCTACGAGAAGAAAACTTCTACCTCAAACTAAGATCAAGTCTGTCGAAGACGGAGTGTGTCAGCCACGGCGCACGTTTAAGTGAAAAATCAGGACACACACGTACATACACGTATCGACCATATGACCAGGTCATCAAGTGTCCTGATATTGTTTCAACCCATCCATCGTGAAACGGAGTCTAGTTCACGTGATCACACGCCTTGAGCACTGAAGAAGAAAACCTATATATTGTGAATATATAAACACACAACTAAATAACATGTTTGTTATTTACGGATATATAAGACGTGCCCATTGTGTACAAGAAAATGTTGACATTTTACCACAAACATTTTGATTACAATGTGAATATATATTCGGATTTTGGTTTAAACAGTCTTAACTTTGCGGACAGTGCAAACAGCTTTTTCTGTATGTGTACAATAGATGATTTAATGTTTCTATAAGATCTGATGATTGTGTTATGTGTACAATGAATGATTTAATGTTTCTATAAGATCTGATGATTGTGTTATGTGTACAATATTATGATTTTCCCGTGTGCAATTTTTTAACTCTGGTGTAAGTTCAGCATGCTCGTTTTGTGCATAAAAAATATGATTGTCTTGTGTGTACAATATCATTTTGTGCATTTTATTATTCTTTTTGATATGGGCAGATTATGTTTGCCGGGACTGATATTGTGTCTTGTAAATACAACTACGTAAACAAGTTCAACAGAGACTCATACAACACGTGCGTTATTACAAATAAATTAGAGTTGCATTATATATGTATGTAGCGATAGACAGAGATACAATAACAACAAAATGTTTTTTATATAAAAAATAATGGGGAAAAAATTACCATCATCGGGATGCATGTCTTTTGCAGAAAGTAGCACTAGTCACAGGCTGTCGTGACGAATCGCTGTCTCTAACCAGATCTTCCACAGAACGATGTTCTCATCATAGCCATCGGAAAGAATCTCTGTCTCTAGCCAGATCTCCCACAGAACGATGCACTCATCATAGCCATTGGACAGAAGCTGTCTCTAGCCAGATCTCCCACAGAACGATGCACTCATCATAGCCATTGGACAGAAGCTGTCTCTAGCTAGATCTCCCACAGAACGATGCCCTCATCATAGCCATTGGACAGAAGCTGTCTCTAGCCAGATCTCCCACAGAACGATGCACTCATCATAGGCATTGGACAGAAGCTGTCTCTAGCCAGATCTCCAACAGAACGATGCACTCATCATAGCCATTGGACAGAAGCTGTCTCTAGCTAGATCTCCCACAGAACGATGCACTCATCATAGTCATTGGAAAGAATCTCTGTCTCTAGCCAGATCTCCCACAGAACGATGCCCTCATCATAGCCATTGGACAGAAGCTGTCTCTAGCCAGATCTCCCACAGAACGATGCACTCATCATAGCCATTGGACAGAAGCTGTCTCTAGCCAGATCTCCCACAGAACGATGCACTCATCATAGGCATTGGAAGAAATCGCTGTCTCTAGCCAGATCTCCCACAGAACGATGCACTCATCATAGCCATAGGACAGAAGCTGTCTCTAGCCAGATCTCCCACAGAACGATGCACTCATCATAGCCATTGGAAGGAATCGCTGTCTCTAGCCAGATCTCCCACAGAACGATGCACTCATCATAGCCATTGGAAAGGATCTCTGTCTCTAGCCAGATCTCCCACAGAACGATGCCCTCATCATAGCCATTGGACAGAAGCTGTCTCTAGCCAGATCTCCCACAGAACGATGCACTCATCATAGCCATTGGACAGAAGCTGTCTCTAGCCATATCTCCCACAGAACGATGCACTCATCATAGCCATTGGACAGAAGCTGTCTCTAGCCAGATCTCCCACAGAACGATGCCCTCATCATAGCCATTGGACAGAAGCTGTCTCTAGCCAGATCTCCCACAGAACGATGCACTCATCATAGCCATTGGACAGAAGCTGTCTCTAGCCAGATCTCCCATAGAACGATGCACTCATCATAGGCATTGGAAGAAATCGCTGTCTCTAGCCAAATCTCCCACAGAACGATGCACTCATCATAGCCATCGGACAGAAGCTGTCTCTAGCCAGATCTCCCACAGAACGATGCACTCATCATAGCCATTGGAAGGAATCGCTGTCTCTAGCCAGATCTCCCACAGAACGATGCACTCATCATAGCCATTGGAAAGGATCTCTGTCTCTAGCCAGATCTCCCACAGAACGATGCCCTCATCATAGCCATTGGACAGAAGCTGTCTCTAGCCAGATCTCCCACAGAACGATGCACTCATCATAGCCATTGAACAGAAGCTGTCTCTAGCTAGATCTCCCACAGAACGATGCACTCATCATAGTCATTGGAAAGAATCTCTGTCTCTAGCCAGATCTCCCACAGAACGATGCCCTCATCATAGCCATTGGACAGAAGCTGTCTCTAGCCAGATCTCCCACAGAACGATGCACTCATCATAGCCATTGGAAGGAATCGCTGTCTCTAGCCAGATCTCCCACAGAACGATGCACTCATCATAGCCATTGGAAAGGATCTCTGTCTCTAGCCAGATCTCCCACAGAACGATGCCCTCATCATAGCCATTGGACAGAAGCTGTCTCTAGCCAGATCTCCCACAGAACGATGCACTCATCATAGCCATTGGACAGAAGCTGTCTCTAGCCATATCTCCCACAGAACGATGCACTCATCATAGCCATTGGACAGAAGCTGTCTCTAGCCAGATCTCCCACAGAACGATGCTCTCATCATAGGCATTGGACAGAAGCTGTCTCTAGCCAGATCTCCCACAGAACGATGCACTCATCATAGCCATTGAACAGAAGCTGTCTCTAGCTAGATCTCCCACAGAACGATGCACTCATCATAGCCATTGGAAAGAATCTCTGTCTCTAGCCAGATCTCCCACAGAACGATGCCCTCATCATAGCCATTGGACAGAAGCTGTCTCTAGCCAGATCTCCCACAGAACGATGCACTCATCATAGGCATTGGACAGAAGCTGTCTCTAGCCAGATCTCCCACAGAACGATGCACTCATCATAGGCATTGGAAGAAATCGCTGTCTCTAGCCAGATCTCCCACAGAACGATGCACTCATCATAGCCATCGGACAGAAGCTGTCTCTAGCCAGATCTCCCACAGAACGATGCACTCATCATAGCCATTGGAAAGAATCTCTGTCTCTAGCCAGATCTCCCACAGAACGATGCACTCATCATAGCCATCGGACAGAAGCTGTCTCTAGCCAGATCTCCCACAGAAAGATGCACTCATCACAGCCATCGGAAAGAACCTCTGTATCTAGCCATATCTCCCACAGAATGTTCAACTCATAACTTCCTATATGAAATAATCTGTCTCTGGTCAGATCTCCCACAGAACATTGCATTAATCACAGCTCACTTTAAAGAATTTCAATCTCCAGTCAGATAGATCTCCCACAGAACATTGCATTAATCACAGCTCACTTTAAAGAATTTCAATCTCCAGTCAGATAGATCTCCCACAGAACATTGCATTAATCACAGCTCACTTTAAAGAATTTCAATCTCCAGTCAGATAGATCTCCCACAGAACATTGCATTAATCACAGCTCACTTTAAAGAATTTCAATCTCCAGTCAGATAGATCTCCCACAGAACATTGCATTAATCACAGCTCACTTTAAAGAATTTCAATCTCCAGTCAGACAGATCTCCCACAGAACATTGCATTAATCACAGCTCACTTTAAAGAATTTCAATCTCCAGTCAGATAGATCTCCCACAGAACATTGCATTAATCACAGCTCACTTTAAAGAATTTCAATCTCCAGTCAGATAGATCTCCCACAGAACATTGCATTAATCACAGCTCACTTTAAAGAATTTCAATCTCCAGTCAGATAGATCTCCCACAGAACATTGCATTAATCACAGCTCACTTTAAAGAATTTCAATCTCCAGTCAGATAGATCTCCCACAGAACATTGCATTAATCACAGCTCACTTTAAAGAATTTCAATCTCCAGTCAGATAGATCTCCCACAGAACATTGCATTAATCACAGCTCACTTTAAAGAATTTCAATCTCCAGTCAGATAGATCTCCCACAGAACATTGCATTAATCACAGCTCACTTTAAAGAATTTCAATCTCCAGTCAGATAGATCTCCCACAGAACATTGCATTAATCACAGCTCACTTTAAAGAATTTCAATCTCCAGTCAGATAGATCTCCCACAGAACATTGCATTAATCACAGCTCACTTTAAAGAATTTCAATCTCCAGTCAGATAGATCTCCCACAGAAAATTGCATTAATCACAGCTCACTTTAAAGAATTTCAATCTCCAGTCAGATAGATCTCCCACAGAAAATTGCATTAATCACAGCTCACTTTAAAGAATTTCAATCTCCAGTCAGATAGATCTCCCACAGAAAATTGCATTAATCACAGCTCACTTTAAAGAATTTCAATCTCCAGTCAGATAGATCTCCCACAGAAAGCATTCGCCACAGACCGTCTAAAAGAAGCTCTGTCGCTAACCATATCTCCCACTTCTGTTGTCATGTTCAAAATCTCGCTGATGTCCTGAAAACACCTTTTTCTTGGTTCTTGTTTCTTTTCCAGGAACCATGCTTCTATTACTTGTACTTTCCACTCCACTGTGCTTTGACGTGGTCATAGTATCTTAGTTTCCTCTGCAGAAAAGGCTTTACAGGCCGGTTCTTTCTAATGTTTAGGTATTTTAATTTGTCTTCTTTGCTTTTCTAAATATTCAGTGACTATTAATGATTTTTCAGTAACATCTTCTTTCGAATAAATCAATTTTTCTTTCTGGCAAGATTCTCCATGATTTACAATCGCATCTTGTCATAACCAACGCACACACCATTTTTATATATATGAAACTACATCATATATCATCATCATAACCAGTCAGATAAAGTTACATTACCCAAAGAACACGAGATCTTATCATCAAAAGCCAGATAAGGTTTTATCATGAAAGAATTCCTTCATCTTCAAACCGAAACTAGAGGATGTTTCATCATCTGCAGAATCCAGATTGCGACATTAACATCATCAAGACTTTCACCCGCTGAAACCCACATCTTATCATTAATTTCAAGAGAATGATTCTAGAGAAATTAGATTGTATCGTCATTTCTCAGATAATGTTTCTAGATAACGGTTTTAGAGGAGAAAGGAATAGAGCCACTGCTACCTGCCAAGCATGTCGTAAGTGGCGACTAAGGAGGTTTGGAATCGTTTCCTGTGCAATCGAGTAGGACGTGCACCGAGAGATATTGTCAACGGAATTTACCGATGAGTTTCGAAAAATGCTGTGACAAGTGATGGAGCGGATATGGGGAATTATTGATTGCAATGAAATGGGTTCCATTTATCGAATAGAATAGAATAGAATAGAATAGAATAGAATAGATTTTTGAGAGGAATTAAACCTTCTTCTGGTTCTTGGGAAATTAGATCTTATATCAACAACGAAATAAGGTTCCGAAAGGAAAGGCACATCTTATTTTTGGCTTTCAGACAAGGTTGCATCGCGAAGACTTTGACATCTTATAATAAGTAACCAGACATAAACCATAGGGGGAACCGAAGTCTTAGTGTCTGTCAAATAGATCAAACTATCATCAAGTGAGATTCAACTTAAAATTACTTGATTAGGTCATTTACCATTTTCACTGAAATGGTGAAAACAAATAAAAAATCTGAAGTATGTTGATGATACAGTCTTAATCGCTAAAGTGAAAATAAATTGCAATAAATGTTAGACATTATAGTGAAGGAAAGAAAAAAAAAAGGCTTGCTGCAGGAGCTACTGAGATTAGTGCTCTGTGCACACCGTGAGATGTGTGTTTCATCAGATGGTGTTTCTATATTCAGATTGCTTACGATGAATGATGATATCATATGACGAAGGACAGTTCAGTTGCCATCACCTTTGGTGCTACAATGACTTATGTATTTTGACGTGTGCTATGTTTTGCTACGATTGAGACTGCAACCTCCTTTTACTGTTTGGATATTTGATGCAAGTGTTAGTTCTGATGATTCCACTGGCTCAGTGGGTTGAACAGTAATGGAATTTAATTCGTTTGCAGTGATTAAAGGGCCTTCGACTAACTATAACTATAACTGTAGCTATAACTATAACTATAACTACAACTGTAACTATAACTGTAACTGTAGCTGTAACTGTAACTGTAATTATAACTATAACTATAACCATAACCATAAATATAGATATATCTATAATTATAACTATAACTATAACTGTAACTGTAACTGCAACTGTAACTATAACTATAACTATAATAATAAATAACTATAACTATAACTATAACTGTAACTGTAACTATAACTATAACTATAACTATAACTATAACTGTAACTATAACTGTAACTATAAATATAAATATAACTATAACTATAACTATAACTAAGTATAACTGTAAGTGTAACTATATCTATAACTATAACTATAACTGTAACTGTAACTATAACTATAACAATAAGTAACTATAACTATAACTATAACTGTAACTGTAACTGTAATTATAACTATAACTATAACTATAACTATAACTGTAACTATAACTATAACTGTAACTATAACTATAACTAACTATAACTGTAACTGTAACTATAACTGTAACTGTAACTATATCTATAATTATAACTATAACTATAACTATAACTATAACTGTAACTGTAACTATAACCACAAATATAACTGCAACTGCAACTATAACTATAACAGCAACTGTAACTATACCTATAACTATAACTATAACTGTAACTATAACTGTAACTATAACTATAACTGTAACTGTAACTATAACTATAACTATAACTATAACTATAACTGTAACTGTAACTATATCTATAATTATAACTATAACTATAACTATAACTATAACTGTAACTATAACCACAAATATAACTGCAACTGCAACTATAACTATAACAGCAACTGTAACTATACCTATAACTATAACTATAACTGTAACTATAACTACAACTGTAACTATAACTGTAACTGTAACTATAACTATAACTATAACTATATAACTGTAACTATAACTATATCTGTAACTATAACTATAACTATAACTGTAACTATAACTATAACTGTAACTGTAACTATAACTGTAACTATAGCTATAACTCTAACTATAACTATTACTATAACTATAACTGTAACTATAACTATAACTATAACTATAATAATACATATAACTACAACTATAAATGTAACTGTAATTGGAGCTATAACTATAACTATAACTAACTGTAACTGTAACTATAACTATAACTATAACTGTAACTATAACTATAACTATAATTGTAACTAACTATAACTATAACTAACTATAACTATAACTAAATATAACTATAACTATAACTATAATTATAACTGTAACTGTAACTGTAACTGTAACTATAACTATAACTATAACTATAACTATTACTATAACTATAACTATAAATATAACTACAACTATAACTGTAACTGGAGCTATAACTATAACTATAACTAACTGTAACTGTAACTGTAACTATAACTATAACTATAACTATAACTATAACTGTAACTATAACTATTACTATAACTATAACTATAACTGTAACTATAACTATAACTATAACTATAACTATAAATATAACTACAACTATAACTGTAACTGTAACTGGAGCTATATCTATAACTATAACTATAACTATAACTAACTGTAACTGTAACTATAATTATAACTATAACAGTAACTATAAATATAACTATAATTGTAACTAACAATAACTATAACTAAGTATAACTATAACTATAATTATAATTATAACTATAACTAATTATAACTACAACTAACTAACTCTATAACTAACTATAACTATAACTAACTATAACTATAGCTATAACTATAACTAACTATAACTATAAATAACTATGAAAATAAAAGACACAGCTTCAATAACAAAAGAGACAGACGTAATGGTAAATGCAAAGGTGTGGTTCTCGCCCTTCGTCCATTGTCAATGGATGCTGTTATAAAGTGACTTTGATGTTGTCTGTCCCTCTTACTTTTAGTCTGCCTTATGCGCTTCTCCCTTCTTCTCTTTTAATATATGCTTTGTATGGTAAGTAATCCAAGGTCAAGTGGTAGCTTTCGATCCTGATCGACGGCTTCCGGTTCACCAAGTCTTAAATGGGTACCAGATTTTTTTTCTGGGAAAGTAAAGCGACATGGGCGTAATACCATATTACCCCAAAAAATCATGTGCCGAAGGTCTATACAAATTATGGTCACTAACACCATATTCCCTATACGCCATTTGGCGTGACGGGGGCTCTTTACTTTACTTTGGCATGTAATCATACAGAATTCTTTCTATGTGGGCAAACCAGTTTATTTGTTGCTTCAGTTTAAGTAGCATTATCAGTATCAACTACCATGCCTGCTGGCATAAGTGATCATGTCGCTCGATAACTTTCGATCTCGACAGTTATTTATCATTTTTGTTGTTGACCTTCTGCCAAGCCATTCTTTTAGCAAGTTCCTTAATTTTCCAGTTGTCATAATATTTTCAGCTGTTCCCTTCTCATTACCTGGCAACAAATTATGATCGTTTCTTCCTAATATTGGAAATTATCTCTCGTTTTGCTTTGGCTTTTTTCAGAACATTTTCATTACTATTCTTAGCTGTCCATGGTATTCTCAACATTCTTCTGTAGAACCACATTTCTACAGTCTCCAGTCTATCTAATTATCTTTTGTTCATCTATTGTCTATATCTGTCGTTTATAATGTCGTTTCCGGTACAAATGTTACTGTCTTTTGCAATTTTTGCAGTGGCCCATGTAGTTGTGTCTGTAGTATTGTATCTATGGGCCAATGGATTTTCTTCAGCCTCCTATATTCAGTGCAGTCTTGAAGTATGTGTTCAGCAGTCTGGGGCGTTAGTCCACATGTAGTTAAGGTGCCGATCTTGAATCTTGTATACATGTGACTGTGGAGTCGATTGTGCCCTGTTATGAGGCGTATAATGATAACTTGTTCATATCTATTCACTTTATGAGAGGTATCCTGATTTGGGGCTTGTGGTCCTCTGATTGATTTGATTATCTGTTTCTTATGATGGTATGTAACCGGTGTATCTAGTTGTGTGCCTGTTGAACCTTCCTTTGCCAACTGATCTGCTTTCTCGTTTCCCGGTATTTCACAATTAGATGGGATCCACTGCAGGGCAACCCTGTGGTGATTGCAGAGTTCAGTCAATAAGGTCTGCAGATGTGGTAATTTTCTGGATTTCATTGCCTGGAGTACTGATATTCATAATCATCATCATCATCATGTGCCCTACCGGTTGGCGTTGGTGATCATATCCTTCCACAATCCTCTATCTACAGTGCATCGTATCAGTTTTGTTGTTGACTGTTTTCATGCCTGGACACCAAGCTATTTAATATTTTCTCTCTTTGTTCTGATCTTGCATCTGTCAAAAACACTGCATGATGTGGGCTACTATTCAGCAGTTTTTTTTATTGCCAACTTTATTGCTTGGATTTCTGTATCGTAATTGTGATAATATTTCCCTGTTGCTATTTTATTCATATCCCTAGTGTTATTTGGGTACTCCATGTATGCACCTGCTCCTCCATTCTTTACTGTATTCTGTGCTGATCCATCTGTGTACACAAGAATCCATGTCTTGTGAGTATTCTTCATCCAAGAAACTGAGAGTTATTGTTTAACGCTATATACTATTATGTTCCTCTTTGTCAAGTATTCCTTTCACTTCTGCCCGTCATTGTATTGACAAACCTGATTCCTCTGCCCAGGTAGTCTGTTCTGGTATGGGCAGTAGGGATTAACAACTCTTGCTATGTCTGGTGTTTGTCTACTAATTTGCTTGACTTGATGGATAAAACTGCCTCTCTTTAGCCATCCCAAATGTGAATCTGTCCTTCATTAGATGTCTTGGCATGCATGAAAATGTTTCTGCCTGTATCAGCACCTTTGTGTCTCTCCGTTCTCTCAGTGCTGGTATCCTCCACAATTTCTCCATCTCCAATATTGGTGTTGATTTCGTTGCTCCTGTGATGACCCTAAGTGCCTCGTTTTGTACTTTGTCCAGTTCTTACAGTGTGGTGTTTGATGCTGAGCACCATGCAGATGATCCATATTCTAAATGTTGGCATATACTCTGTTGATAAACTTTACTGAGTATTTCCCACTCACACATCATGTGGTTCCACACATCTTTCTTAGAATAGCCAACTTCCTCCTTGCTTTTTGGGTTGCCTTATTTATCTGTTGTTTCCAAGATAAGATAGTTTGTTATCAAATGTAACTTCGAGATACGTAGCTTGTATGTCTTCTTTCACAGGCTCATTGGTTATGTAGATGGCTCCTGCTTTTTGTTTTGGAGAGAATGAAATATGTAGTACTGCATTTGTCTGTATTGATGCTGATACACCATATATTGGCACTGACGCCAATGGGAAGTATGTTTATAACTGCGAATTGATATGGCACTCGTCCTGTGAAGGACAGTCTCCAGTGATTTTCCACTTTGTAGTCCTGCTGTCCATGATTAACATCCATATGTTAAGACTGGCTCTACATAACATTTAAGAACTCTTGTTCTTGTTTCTATTGTCAAAGAGGGATTGCACAGTATCTTCCTTATTTTTTGGAAAGCTGCTTTTGCCTGAGCCATTCTGATTCTCACCTCTGTTAAAGATCTACCATCTGAGGTTATCAGTGTTCCCAGAAATTAAAATTTATTTACCTGTTTTAATATATTTTGTAGCTAAAGATTGGTTCAGCGACTACTCTTGTTATTATAACATCATTTCTGATTCTGTCATTTTGTTCTGTTACTCCAAGCGCTTTACTCAGTTTTCTTATCGCTGAGGTTACATTATTTCTTTCATGCTTAGTCGCAAGTGACCATTTTTAATATTAATATCACATGGTCAGTCTGCTGCCTTGCAGGAATATTGAGGACGATCAAAGGTTGCCTTATTGTGTTGTATGTCTATTTCTTTATCGGTTTTGCAGAGAATGCTGTTCTCAGATTTTTAAAATGCGTTACTTCTTTTATAACTTGGTGTTCCATAGCTACGTTTAACATCTGCTTTTCTTTTTTCAACGCTTATTTTAATGTTATTCAGTTTGCTCTCCCTTTTCAAGTACAATAGATTTATTAAAACTTTGTTTCCTTGAAAGCTGTTAGGACCACGTCATTAGCAAAAGTAGTTCATGTATCATATCTTCATGTTGTTATTTGTCATCCTTGCACATTTTGTCAATGTAAGTGACTAGCAACATGAACGACAATACCCAACATTGTTCAAACCTCACTACTTCTCAAATAGTCATGATCTTACTACAAACCAAAAAACCCAGAGCTCACATCAGACATCACAAATTCAGAAAACTGAGATCTCATCATACAACCCCAAACATCACAAATTCAGACAACTGAGATCTCATCATATAACCCCAAACATCACAAATTCAGACAACTGAGATCTCATCATACAACCCCAAACATCACAAATTCAGACAACTGAGATCTCATCATATAACCCCAAACATCACAAATTCAGACAACTGAGATCTCATCATATAACCCCAAACATCACAAATTCAGACAACTGAGATCTCATCACACAACCCCAAACATCACAAATTCAGACAACTGAGATCTCATCATATAACCCCAAACATCTCAAATTCAGACAACTGAGATCTCATCATATAACCCCAAACATCTCAAATTCAGACAACTGAGATCTCATCATATAACCCCAAACATCACAAATTCAGACAACTGAGATCTCATCATACAACCCCAAACATCACAAATGCAGACAACTGAGATCTCATCATATAACCCCAAACATCACAAATGCAGACAACTGAGATCTCATCATATAACCCCAAACATCACAAATTCAGACAACTGAGATCTTATCATATAACCCCATCCTATCTAAAATAAGCGCAAGTCATATTATCAACAATATTGTGATTTCTGATATATTACAAATGACGTCAAGTAAAATGCAATTTTAAAATCATGTATTCAAGATAGGATTGCAACAAATAAAATAAAATTGTGTTTATACTATGATTCTAGCATCATCTTGCTACTGTTACGAGACAGAAAAACTAATAATGTATTTTTAAACTTTGCTACAAAAGTATATTCATTGTTAATCATCGCCACTCATTGTTACTCATCGTCGCCACTCAGTGTTACTCATCGCCACTCATTGTTACTCATCGCCACTCATTGTAACTCAACGTTACTCATTCTTACTGATCCTCTACTACTCATTGCCATTTACTGTAACTCATTGTTATCCATTGTTACTTATCGCTATTCATTGTTACTCATTGCTATTCATTATTACTCATCGCTATTCATTGCTATTCATTGTTACTCATTGCTATTCATTGTCACTCATTGCTATTCATTGTTACTCATTGCTATTCATTGTTACTCATTGCTATTCATTGTTACTCATTGCTATTCATTGTTACTCATTGCTATTCATTGTTACTCATTGCTATGCATTGTTACTCATCGCTATTCATTGCTATTCATTGTTACTCATTGCTATTCATTGTCACTCATTGCTTTTCATTGTTACTCATTGCTATTCATTGTCACTCATTGCTTTTCATTGTTACTCATTGCTATTCATTGTCACTCATTGCTTTTCATTGTTACTCATTGCTATTCATTTCTACTCATTGCTATTCATTGTCACTCATTGTTATTCATAGTTACTCAATGCTCTTCATTCTTACTTTTGTTAGAGTTGACATTACAGTACTCGGTGAGAAGCCACATATTTTCACTCCCGTACAGCAGATGGCTATTTGCCCACTGTTAGTTCTAGTAGCTCGTTGTTCATACACCTGGCTCGCCAATACAACGTGATAGCTCTATACACCTGGCTCGCCAATACAAACTGATAGCTCGTTGTTCACATACCTGGCTCGCCAATACAAACTGATAGTTCTAGTAGCTCGTTATTCACACACCTGGCTCGCCAATACAAACTGATAGTTCTAGTAGCTCGTTGTTCACACACCTGGCTCGCCAATACAAACTGCTAGTTCTAGTAGCTCGTTGTTCACACACCTGGCTCGTCACCACTACAAACTAATAGTTCTAGTAGCTCGTTGTTCACACACCTGGCTCGCCAATACAAACTGATAGTTCTAGTAGCTCGTTGTTCACACACCTGGCTCGTCACCACTACAAACTAATAGTTCTAGTAGCTCGTTGTTCACATACCTGGCTTGCCAATACAAACTGATAGTTCTAGTAGCTCGTTCTTCACACACCTGGCTCGCCAATACAAACTGATAGTTCTAGTAGCTCGTTGTTCACACACCTGACTCGCCACTACAAACTGATAGTTCTAGTAGCTCGTTGTTCACACACCTGGCTCGCCAATACAAACTGCTAGTTCTAGTAGCTCGTTGTTCACACACCTGGCTCGCCAATACAAACTGATAGTTCTAGTAGCTCGTTGTTCACACACCTGACTCGCCACTATAAACTGATAGTTCTAGTAGCTCGTTGTTCACACACCTTGCTCGCCAATACATACTGCTAGTTCTAGTAGCTCGTTGTTCACACACCTGGCTCGCCAATACAAACTGATAGTTCTAGTAGCTCGTTGTTCACACACCTGGCTCGCCACTACAAACTGATAGTTCTAGTAGCTCGTTGTTCACACACCTGGCTCGCCAATACAAACTGATAGTTCTAGTAGCTCGTTATTCACACACCTGGCTCGCCAATACAAACTGATAGTTCTAGTAGCTGGTTGTTCACACATCTGGCTCGCCAATACAAACTGATAGTTCTAGTAGCTGGTTGTTCACACATCTGGCTCGCCAATACAAACTGATAGTTCTAGTAGCTCGTTGTTCACACACCTGGCTCGCAATACAATCTGATAGTTCTAGTAGCTCGTTGTTCACACACCTGGCTCGCCAATACAAACTGATAGCTCTAGTAGCTCGTTGTTCACACACCTGGCTCGCCAATACAAACTGATAGTTCTAGTAGCTCGTTATTCACACACCTGGCTCGCCAATACAATCTGATAGTTCTAGTAGCTGGTTGTTCACACACCTGGCTCGCCTATACAAACTGATAGTTCTAGTAGCTGGTTGTTCACACACCTGGCTCGCCAATACAAACTGATAGTTTCTCTTTGTTCGACAAAAGTGCATCAACCTAACAATACATATCTCCGTAAAGTGCATGAGTCATCGAATCACAATGCAGTCTGCCAATATTCTCTCTGCCTGCTATGTGAAAAACGGTGAATCTTTATCTTGTCATTCCAGTTCTTTCTGTTTGTCTGCATGTCGTATACGCTTTATCGCTCTCGTAAAACGGGTTTTGACTGTTGTGAGTACATTATACGACAACGTGCAATAAACGTTTGAAATAACAAGTGAAACAACTATCAATTGTGCTTCCTAGTCGCTTCATTGTACATCTAATGTCAAAAACATTGAGATCATTTATATGAAACATTTTTGTTGAGAACAACACATTTATATGAACTGATAGCATTGTATAAAGTCACATTAATAACAAGGACAAAGAAACGGTGATTTTTCCTGACATACAAAAGTTTACCAGAAGTCTATCTTCCCATCTCATCAAATGAGAACATCAAAGTGTACCAGGTCTCTTTGGAGCTCTGGTGTAGGACTGTAGGTACATAAGTGTCGAATAGATATTATATTTATCATATTATGTTTTATAGTTAAATTTACACTGCATATATCAACATAGAATTAAACAACAAAAAAACAAGCTGTAAGTGATTTGTGAATCGAAGTGGCCATTAAAGTTTCTAAAATGTACCAGAACACTTCTCAGTTGAACAAAAAATGTCATGAGTATAGACTGTGCTATATTGTATATTAATTATGATCTGTTGAAGGTAACAGATATACTAGATGCAGGTCGAACTTGTTTGTAACAGAAAGAACGGCAGCATGTTTTATGAAAGAGATCTCGCAGGCACGTTAGTCTCTGGAGGTATGTCAGTAAAACTGATCTGAATAATTTGTCCTGGCCGGTGTAGACACAAAAGCTGATGAGGCCGTGGGAGAAGGTGAGAAGTTTGAGGACCTGATGTACATCCTCATGGTTGGAAAGATCACGTGATAGTCTTAAATATAGGTGGAAATAAATTCCTGGGGTGAGCAAAACGAAGAATGTTCCGAAGACAAGGATTAGAAGTCGGATGCACTTCAATGTTTCTAGCAGAGATTTTAGTTTGTCGTCAACTGGCCGAACATGATGTTTGTTCTTGTCCACGACTCGAAATTTGTTGATTGCAGAAATCTGGCTGCGTACGATAACAGTTAAATGAATGTAAATGATGCAGACAATGACTGCAACCACAGTGTGAAAGCAGGGGAAATATAAATCAAATTTTAATTCCGAGATTTCTGAATATTCTTCTCCCGAAAGAATAAATCCGTCCAGGTTCATCAATAGAGAAATGATCCACACAGACACGATGCCTGCCACGATGACTCTAGGGGACATCACTCGCTGGTGTAGGAAAGGTTTGGCGATATAGAGCCACCTCTCAACAGAGACTATAGTTATATTGATGTAGTTCGACGTCATGCTTGTGTTGGCGGTCACGAACAATACGTGACTGAGAGTACCTGCTGTCCCTTCTGTGTACGGTATTCTGTTCCCGTACATAAGCGCCGCGGCATATATAAGTCCATGCATGGAGAAGGCAATGTCACTACAAGCCTGGGAAGCTATAAATACGTGAGTGCTTGTTCTCAGACGCTTGCTGCAGCAAACCGTAGCAAAGAGAGTTGCATTGAGAATAACGGACATCGACATGATGGTAGGCTGTAGGATCGTGTAGGGAAGCGTCATGTTATAACTTGTTACCCAGGAGTCGTGAAAGTCGTCATCGTTTCCTGTTTTGTTTCCCATTTTTAATAATCTTTAAATTTGGTTTTGTGGTAAAATTAAAGATAAGTTCAAAGTTCAGAGGTCACACTGTTTATTTACACTTCACTTCAGTGGTAAAGACCGCAGCATGTTCCGTCAATGCAGGACAAGGACAATCAGTAGACGAACGCTTCGATGGTTGCTGGAACGGGAGGCGGAGCTGATTATGGGAACGGCCTGACATCGTTGACGCCAGTTCAAACTAAAGACTAAATATACTGTTTATTCAAACTTAGCATTCCTTGAGTGTAGTCACTGCTCACAAACGAGACTTTCAGGTTCCATGCTCTTTAATCAAGGAGTAAATACAAGAGCTTATAAATCACATGATTACACAAGGACAATTCTTATCATTGAGCACGGCTATATCGTAAATGTTCTTCAAATTTGAGGGAACCAGAGGAATAGTATTGCGATGCATGTTTTAGGTAAACTGCGCTATGTACTGCCCATCAAAAATACGACAAGAGTAAACATGTTAACAGTTGATGATACTCTGCAATCAATAATATCTTTAACATTTCCTCACTACGTACAACTCTTACATAAGCTCCTTTAACTTAAAAACATTTATTGTTTCTTTATTCCTTTCAAACTGAACATTAGAACATTTCTTATTTTGTTTAGAAAACACAACGCATCCACAACACGCCCGCGACGCATTCACAAAACATCATAAACACATCCACGTCACATTAACAACACATACACAATACATATATAACACATTTACAACACATACACAATACATCTACAACGCTTCCACAAAACATCCACAACACATCCACAATACATCAAACAACACATCAAGCACCACATTCACAACACACCAAACAACATATTAACTAACATATCCACAACGCATCCACACGATTTCTACTACACATCAACAACACATCAAACAAAGCATCCACAACACATTAAACAACACATCCACAACACATCAAACAAAACATCCACAACATAAAAAAACAACTCATCCACAACACATCTACTACACATCCACAGCACATGCACAGCACATCGACAACACATCCACAACACATTAAACAAAACATCAAACAACACATCAAATAACATATCACAACACATCGAACAACACATCTAAAACACATGTACTACACATCCACTACACATCCACAGCACATCAAACAACACATCTATTACACATCCACACTCAATGGGTGAACTCTAAGAAAGGCCGGTCGGGTATAGCTAAGCAAAGATAATAATAATAGTTCTCTAATATTCTATTGGAACATGAAACACAAGAAATAATTCATTTTAAGTTGAAGAATCAATCCCGATTATGCTTGCAATTTTCGATAACAATTTAAGAGCTGTTTTATCAATGAAACCATTTGAAATGGTCACAAAATGCACCGAGATTTAAAATACTCGATCTGTAAAAAAGGCTTAAGTTCACGCTAACATAGTTAGCGGTTATGGGAGGCCCCGGTATCACTGCAAACGAATGAAAATCCATAATTTCACGCTAATATAGTTATAGTTATGGTTATGGAAGGCCCCGGTATCACTGCAAACGAATGAAAATCCATAATTTCACGCTAATATAGTTATAGTTATGGTTATGGGAGGCCCCGGTATCACTGCAAACGAATGAAAATCCATAATTTCACGCTAATATACCCATGGTAACATTCCGTCCGGAAATGTGATATTTAAACGTCTTCTTCTTTTTAGCGTCACGCGTAAATTGAACATAGAAGCGTCGTGTCGCTAGTTTACGGCTGAGACGCGATATCGGCGCCTTCCGGCTCGTCACATGCAACTTCGGCTACTTGATTAATAATTTGTGTGCGGACAACGGCCGTTTTTAGCTGACTCATTTCGACTTTTATTGTCAAGGCTTCTTTAACGTACACGAGTGCACACGGGACCTCCTGCTTTTTTCGCCCTTTTCCGAGAGACCGAACATTGGATCTCGCTGCCTAGAGACCAAACATTGGATCTCGCTGCCTAGAGACCAAACATTGGTTCTCGCTGCCTAGAGACCAAACATTGGATCTCGCTGCCTAGAGACCAAACATTGGATCTCGCTGCCTAGAGACCAAACATTGGATCTCGCTGCCTAGAGACCAAACATTGGATCTCACTGCCTAGAGACCAAACATTGGATCTCGCTGCCCAGAGTCCAAACATTGGATCTCGCTGCCTAGAGACCAAACATTGGATCTCGCTGCCTAGAGACCAAACATTGGTTCTCGCTGCCTAGAGACCAAACATTGGATCTCGCTGCCTAGAGACCAAACATTGGATCTCGCTGCCTAGAGACCAAACATTGGATCTCGCTGCCTAGAGACCAAACATTGGATCTCGCTGCCTAGAGACCAAACATTGGATCTCGCTGCCTAGAGACCAAACATTGGATCTCGCTGCCTAGAGACCAAACATTGGATCTCACTGCCTAGAGACCAAACATTGGATCTCGCTGCCCAGAGTCCAAACATTGGATCTCGCTGCCTAGAGACCAAACATTGGATCTCGCTGCCTAGAGACCAAACATTGGTTCTCGCTGCCTAGAGACCAAACATTGGATCTCGCTGCCTAGAGACCAAACATTGGATCTCGCTGCCTAGAGACCAAACATTGGATCTCGCTGCCTAGAGACCAAACATTGGATCTCGCTGCCTAGAGACCAAACATTGGATCTCGCTGCCTAGAGACCAAACATTGGATCTCGCTGCCTAGAGACCAAACATTGGATCTCACTGCCTAGAGACCAAACATTGGATCTCGCTGCCCAGAGTCCAAACATTGGATCTCGCTGCCTAGAGACCAAACATTGGATCTCACTGCCTAGAGACCATCATCATCATCATCATGTACCCTGCCGGTTGGCGTAGGCGATCATGTCCCTCCACAATCTTCTATCTACAGTGCATCGTATCAGTTCTGTTGTTGAGTGTTTTCCATGCCATGACACCAAGCTATCCAGTATTTTCTCTCTTTGTCGTCCGCGATCTCTCTTTCCTTTTATTTTGCCAGTTGTAACCAAGTATTCCAACTTTCCTCTTCTCATGATGTGCCCAAAAAATGTTGATTTTCTGGCCTAGAGACCAGAGAACGATAAAGACACGAAAAGACCGCGGGTTCGATGAAAACAAAAAAAAATTCCATCGCTTGTTGTAGGAATCGAACCCAAAACCATCATGTCCAGTCTGACGCCTACACCACTCAGGCACACCCCCCCCCCCCCATATCAACATTATTAATCAATATTAACGAATTATTTTTACGTTTGTTTGTTTTGTTGACATCGTTTCAGAACATTTTCATTACTCTTCTTAGCTGTCTATGGTATTCTCAACTTTTTTTCTGTAAAACCATATTTCTACAGCCTCCAGAGATTTTTTCCTTCATAATCGTATCTATTTCCATTAGTTAACTGTCTTTGCGCTGATGCGCACTGACTTTTAATAAGTTTAAATAAGAACATATATCAAATATATACAATAATAAATTCTATGAATAAATTATAATAAAATACAATTACTGCTACTCAGCCAAAAAATGCTCGGGTAATAGCGACTTTCTATAAAGGACATGCTACTTACTCTTACTGAAACACTATGAGGGACAGCGAGTAGAGCTTCAATGAACTTGTAAAATTAACATAAATATTGTATGAGGCAGCTAAACTAGTAGAAAGAGAAGACAAACTACAACGTTTCGGCAAAATTTTTCATCAGATATAGCAAACTATACAAATAAACAAATCAATCCAAGCTAGAAAACATTTGAATACGTTAAACGTGAGTTTAACCACAGTTTGACGCTTTCTAATCTGTCCAGTACACAAAGTGAACACCCGGCTCAATGAATCAGGAAGTTAATGACATGGAATAAGATCACCACTGCAGCACCTTCAAATGCTATGATCTAGAACGCTGGAAGGCAAAACCTCACTCTTCTTGGACAGAATTTTACCGCAGCAGGATTTTTCGCAAACAAACAAAACAGTTTTGGCACCTCGTCGGGTGGGACAGTCAATACAATACGATATCGTGCTGGGAGGTACAAATATTTGCCGTTACATGGTGATTATTTTGATTAATCTCGAAAATATTGATCATCTTACCAGACTGGCCTAATAGTAAATGTCTGCCGATGGTTCCACGACATGAAGCCACATTTTAAAGTCTGATATTTATTTGGAAAAAGATTGCTTATATTTATTTTGTAAGCTCGGCGGTATTTGATTCATTTACAACATTATGATGTGGCAAGAGACACAAAGGATACTATAACAACAATATTTTGATAGCTATAACAGTTAGGATGCTTATGTAGACATATATATTGGATCATGCATATGTAGACATATATATTGGATTATGCATATGTAGACATGTATATTTAATCATGAATAAGTAGACATATATATTGGATCATTCATATGTAGACATATATATTGGATCATGCATATGTAGACGTATATTGAACCATGTATAATTATCTATATAAACCATGAATGTGCAGACATATACTCGTGTATATAACTAGAATATATGTTATTTTCACCTTTCTCTTATTCCATTTTGTTAAAATTGAAAGTGCATGGTGTAAAATACAATATTTATATAGTTTATGTTTGATTATTATTATTAGTTGTGTTATTGTTGTTGTTATTAGTATTCACTGCTTGATCACGGACCGAATCAGTGGCCGGTTGAGTTTTCCGAAGACCACAATCAGAGTGTGCCCATTTCGTTCGGTTCGTGGTACTTCTTCGCTGGATGCCCATGTTCGGCCCACACTACTCAATCCATATTTGCACTGTACGCCAACAGCTTCAACAAAAAGCATGTATAGCGAACTAATTGAATGAAACATTCAAGTTAAAAGTTGTTCAAACTGTGCACACATTCTAAAACATTCATCCCATTATGTGGTTGGTCGCTGGATTAGACTGCAAATATTGCGTCCACACCGCTAAACAACACAGCGGGTGGCTTGTTTGTCTTAAATGCTGGATCGAATGGAGACCAGGATTTAACAGGTTTAATTGAAAGACTGAAGCAAATAGACGATACCAGCAAATGTTAATGGCAGAAGCAATGTTCTGTTTTATCTCATGAGCATTGTCCCTTAACAGTACATTATCAGTTGTATACAAACAGCAACATACTACAGATCAGCAACTTTTTATTGCAATCTGACATGAACTCTTTGGCATATTCATTTTTTGTTCAGTGCAGACTAAATGTTTTATCGGAATGTAATACATATTTCTGTAAGCAGTTCTTTTTATATGCAGAATTATAGGGAGAAAGAAATATATGGGGATGAAATATGTCAGGTTTTTAAATTAATTTTCCAGTGCTACTTTCCAAGTCAAACATTTCGTAAAATTATGAAGAAAAAAAAAGAGAGATTCTGATGATGGATTTCTGTCATAGTTTGTTTGTTAGTGTAAGTTATGCTGGTTTGTTGCTACGGTCATCACAAGAACTAACGAAAATAACGTAGATAATCGTAGATAATCGTAGATGATACAACGAAGGATGAGAGATAGAAAGCTAAATACAAGTAACAGTAGATTGATTCTTTGAAGTTTTGAAGAGGGCAAAACGATTTAGACAAACATCATGGACGAAGGGAGAAAAGTTGTCAACAGCTCATCATTACTTCACATGAAAGCATTCGTTAGAAACTGAAATCTCAGAGATGGCCAGTGGCGGACATTTATCATGCAGAGAGTTCTTGCCCTTTCTTGATGACAATTCAATGAATATGCAAAGATTGAGGTGAAAGTACCCGACTACGTCAACGTTGAAATGTTTCCGACTCTTTCATTTCTTCTCTTGTGTCCGCTTCTAGAAATTAATTTTCTTAAGTTTAAAGAACACTTTGTCTAGTCTATTGTTAGTGGATTCACTGAAAGATATTGCGACACTCGTAGTGTTTTTTTGCCATCCGTCTATATTCTGGGCGAGATGTTCCATCTTATCTAATGAGTCTATGCCTGCTAATTATGCTTCTCTTATAAATGTTCTTTTCAGTGTCTCGGTTTTTCTCTTTTTCTGTTTTCTGATGTTTCCCATAAAAGAGCTAATTTTGGCATCCTTTTGTTGTGTATACTCGATATATGTCCGACATTTTCCCTTCCTAATTGTAGATGAGATCGTTGGTTGCATGGCCATTTCTTTTATTTCAATATTAGTTTTGAATTCATTCCATTGTACACTGAGTATTTTACTTAGGCATCTGTCTTCAAAAGTGTTTACTTTTCTATCAATCGCTTTTGTTGTTTCCAGCTTTCACATGCGTAGTTAAGGGTTGATAATACGTTTGAATTTTGAATATTCCAAGTTTTGTTTTCTTACCTGGTATTTTTTTATTTCCACATTATGTCCCAAAGCAAAAAGAGAGTTATTTCGAAAATCATGAAAAAAAAACAGTCCTCATTTTTTGGTCATATAATGAACAGCTGGAACATATTTTGACAACTGAGAAAATTGAGGGACGAAGAGATAAAGAAAAATAGAGCAAAGAGAAAAGACACCAGGCAGCTTTAGAGAATGGCTTAGCAGAAGGGCGTCAACAACAGAAATGAAAAATAACTGTCGAGATCGAAAGTTGTGGAGAGACATGATCACCTACACCAGCAAGCATGGTACTTGATGATGATATTATGTCCAGGTTTTTTTTTAAATTCTCTGCTGCTTTTGCTATCCTGTTTCTGATCTCTTTCCTTGCTTCAACTTCTATATTGCTACCAAGATATATATAGTGGTCTACTCTTTTCAATTCCTGGTGATTTGCAATTGAGATATATGTATTGCCCACTGGAATATTGTTCTTTTTCATCCTTTTTATTTTATCCATGTTGATTTCAAGTCCTATTTATTTCTACCTTGGATGATAACATATCTAGGATATCTTGTATCTTACTGATATCGTCACTTAGGAGCACTATATCATTAACAATATCTAGATCTTCCGAGGTGGGATGACGTCATGGGACGCACCAAGATGGAAGTTCGTCCGAGTTCTAGCCGTGGTGTATACAATGCTGATCTTGAACATCGCGCTGTCTGTTGTCACAGTGAGTTGGCGGATTGTTAGAATTGTAACCACGGGTTTGAAATAATTGTTTGTGCATATTTCGTTAACCACCTCTGTAGATCAAGTCTTTATTCTGCTGGCTTTGTTTGCGACATTCAAAGCTAATGACCTAACTGCCTAACTTGTGTAGACGGTTGGTTCGGGGCAAATTGTGCGTTGCAGTGTCACTGCTAAAATCGCTCAGTTTGTGACAGGGCTACAGGGACATGCACAAACGATGACAGTTGTCGGCGAGAGCGTTTCGGACCCCAGTGTCAGTACTTTGATCTAGTTTGCAAATACTCCTAGGGATCTGGACCTACAGATCCGGGCAGTTTCATGGTCTAATCAACATGTTACGGATTGAAGGGGCGATAGTTGCAAATATCTGCTCCATCTACATTGGCGGGGGTCGGAATGTGGCTCTCAAACAGAACGCAAACCAGACCGACACATTTAATGCTTGATAAACAGTGGATGGATGTGGACCAGAGGCCGCAGTTAATGGCAAAACAAAGACCAATCTCTATGACAATGACTGCAAACACACACAATTGAGAAGTGGAACCAATTCTGTTTACTGGTATCTGAACTTTGACACGTCCCAGAAGACTCACACCATTCGAATTTATCATCGAGCTAGCACTATGATTCGGGTAAAGAATGACACTCCAAAGGCTTTCTCTGACAGTGGCGGTGTAGTGTTCCAGTATAATGATATATCATACCCAAATATTTCTGTGAACACTATTGTAGTCACCATACAAGCGACAATGGCACACAGTAAGTTTGAGTTTTCACCGACCTTTTCGCAAGACGAGAGTGCACTGACGGTGTGTGAGGTGCAAACATTTACAGACACTTATTGTCTGGACGGGCATTCTTGGTCGTTTTGTACAGTGGGTAGTGGGTGTAGCAAAGGCTGCACCGTCATCATCGGTACGTGTCACGACAACTATTCACATGGGATCTATGGACACGACTGCTCCGGGTCTTGTCTTAGTGTCAGTTCTTTATGTGAGGTAAATCCGGAAAATGCCAACATTGCAAACATCCTGGCTATACCTGTGATGACACTTGTCCTGATGGAAATTTTGGGCTACAGTGCGAACAGACGTGTTCTGATGGCTGTGACATCATATGTGACACAGAAAGAGCAGACTGCACGCGCAAGGAAGCGTACTACGGGCCAGACTGCACTCTCAAATGTCCTGACCACTGTTTCAACGACACCTGTGAACAGTCAACCGGGATCTGTTCATGCAAGGGAACGTTCTACGGGTCAGACTGCGCTCTCAAATCTCCGTACAACTGTTTGGACGATATCTGTTAACAGTTCATGGGGCCGGCGTCTCGTATGTCGATGATCCCCACGTTAAGAAGAGTCTGCCGACTACAACAAACCCAAGCAAATGGATACCTTAATGTGTACTGGATATTTTCTTTCTGTGCTGGACATGGTTCATTTCTTGGTGTGTTTCATTGCTAGCCAAGGCTCATATCTTGGCTTGTGTGTGTGTGCTGGCCATGGCTCATATCTTGGTGTGGTGTCATGTTAGTCATATCTCATATCTTGGAGTGTCCAGTGTTAATCATGTTTCATATCTTTAAGTGTGTATGTGTTTAGTCATATCTCATATCTTAGTGTATCTGTGTTAGTCATGTGTCATATCTTTGTGTGGGCATGTTTGGGCTAGTGATATCTCATATCTTTGTGTGTATGATTATGTTAGTCATATCTCATATCTTTGTGTGTGCATGTCTGTGTATGTCACATCTCATATCATTGTGTGTGCCTATCTAAGCTGGTCATATCTCATATCTTTGTGTGCATGTCCATGTTGGACATGTGTAATTTCTTTGTGGGTGCATGTCTATGTCAGTCATATCTCTTATCTTTGTGTGCATGTTTATGTTAGTCATGTGTCATATATCTTGATGCATGTCAGTGTTAGTCATGCCTCGTATCGCTATGTGCATGTCTGTGTTTGTCACATCATATCTTTGTGTGTGCATGTCTGTGTTAGTCACCTCTCACATCTTTGTGTGTGCATGTCTGTGTTTGTCACATCTCATATCTTTGTGTGTCCGTGTCTGTGTTAGTCACATCTCATATCTTTGTGTGTGCATGTCTGTGTTAGTCACCTCTAGTGACTCGGGCAGATGGTGCTCGTAAACCTGGGAGGGCCGACCATCTAAGAGCAGAATCCCGCTACAGAAAAGATCACCTGCTGCCTTGCAGGAAGATTGGGGACAATCAAAGGCTAGGGAAAGCAAACCTGAATAAAATGCTGGCTGAAATCGGATGCACTGGGCCACTGGCGCAGAACACAGTGCAACGTTTTTAACGGGTGTTCAATCAGAGTGGATCTGGCAGACTCTAATTGTGATGTTCTGTTTGTAACACACCTAACCTGACAGCTGAGTTCATGTGAGGAGCTGGAATCCTACTCTGATTGGGTCCTGATCGCAGAGAGAGAGAGAGAGAGAGAGAGAGAGAGAGAGAGAGAGTGATCTTCCGAGTAATTCTTGTCTAACATTATTTGTCTTTGCAACATTTACTCATTACAAAATCACTTATAACTCCAAATAACAATGGTGCAACTTCTACTATTTCATTAAATAATCAATTTCTAGATGCTCCTTTTTCCGTTGTTCCTGAGTGTTGACATTTGTTAATTTTATTTGGAAGCCGTTTATTTAGATTTTTAGAAGGATATTAGAGATTATGAATATCAAAAACAGTAAATCAAAAATAGAAGAAATGTAAAACTGTTTAGTTGTAGTCTAAGGGAAATAAATCAAATAAAGTTTGACAAGGGACATAACGCGACACAATTCCTATTAATTTTGTAAATTCGTAATTATCTCTTGCGTTTGTGTAGAATTATTTTACCTTAACCTATGCAACACCAAATGTTTTCCACTGAAAACAAAATGTATACACTTGTGTTCTATGTCATTACTTATTAAGCAATTTATTATTCACTTCAACAGTTTATGACGCGGCATGTTGTTGAATTTTTAATTTGTGAGCAACACTAGGGGGTTTTGGAACGTCAGTAGAGTAGTCATAACGCATAGGCTTGGCGATTCAAGCTTTCTTGTAAGCGAGGATTTCAACGCAACTCAGTACTACAGTTTCAAGTACTACAGTCGACCTATCTGATAAAGGAATAGTTGCATGGTTCACGGATTTGGGGCATTTCTTCTTGCCTCTCTACCTTTCAGCTCCCTGTGGAGCATAGGTCTTCAACAAATACTTTCCGAGCCGTTCTGTCTCTTGCCATACTTTTAAGATCATTCCATGTCTTTCCCATATCTTTCCTGGATTACGGATTTACTTTTATTCTTTTCTTTGACTTGTTCATTTTTGTGACGTTTTTTCGGCTTATTTTTTTACAGTATGGGATAGTCAGTCCCATGCCCGACCCTCCTTTCTAGCCTCTTACGAACATGCCTGGTAGGGTACAGCGGTGCTATTCTTTACCCCTTTCGGGTCCCGGCAGCGCACGGGCGCTTGGGGTATTTATGGGGTCTTTAAGTATTTAATAGGCAGGTTCAGTGTTTTGTGGGGGTTGATTGGTCCTCCAATTTGTGTGTGCGTATGATTACACCGAATGGAACAATGATTATACGCAAGAAAATACACTAACTCATTATGGACGGTCAAATCTAAGCGTTTTATGCTTTGAAGAACGTTTACAGTCATCGACTCGCAACTGCGAATTGTGATCACGTGAGAGCTGAAGGAGGCTAACTGCCATGTATTGTGTCGTCTTCAATTAACCGGAATATAAAAGTTGCCTAGTAATGGTATCTATGTTGATTTCCTCAAAGAAACACGTCAGTTCCTAGAAAACAGCCGTTAATAACAACAGTTATATCGGTTATCCAACCTCATCATGATGTGCCATACCGATTTGTGTAGGCGAGTATGGCTTTCCACAATTCTCTATCCACAGTACTTCATATCAGTCCCTTATTGCCTGTTTTCCATGCCATGACACTAAACTATCTATAGCTCGTTTCAAATCATGTGCCCAACTTTTAAAATCGATATCTTTTTAATCTCTTTTTGTAATTTTTTCAAAATTGCATGTAAAGTTATAATGATTAGAACCCAACAGGGAATTAATTTCATAAAAAAAAACATTTAGTTATTATTGTTGCTTATTTGATTTATATGAATTTATAACGACCCATTGATGTAGTCAAAACTTAATGTTAACAGTATTTTAGGTTAAAAATAGCGATTAAAAATCCATACACGGTACAATTGACGTTTTTGCACGCATTCCACGTGGGCTTTCTGACACAATTAGACACTTGTAGAAAACACGAGGCATTGTGTGTTCCATTTCCGTTCATTCAGCGGCGAAGCCGTCCTCGAACTGAGCAGACAATAATTCTCCTGGTGTTTTGTCTTATTAGGTTATTTCCCCATTACGGCCACGCCTTTACCTAGTGTAAATTAATCATAGACCAGAAACTACGGTAATTTCTATTCTTTAGGGCTTCACAATTTACAATTTTGACAAACATCAACGAAATATCGCCGCTTTAAGAAAACTGCAGCTGCAAGATATTTGTTAAATATACATTTAAAGGGTCTTTTGCATTCTAATAACATTTGGAAAATTTCAAAAGTTTTTATCAAACGGTTAGAGAGTAATAGCGTTTTGAAGTTGGGCACATGATTTGAAACGAGCTATATTACCTTCTCTCTTTGTTGTCCGCGATCTTTCTTTCCCTATCTTGTGCCATTTGTAACAAAGTACTTCAACTTTTCTTTTCTCATGATGTGCACGAAAACTATCGATCGTTTCATTTTTATGTTTTTTTTAGGAGCTCCATTTTTATGTTGACCTCTTTGAGAATATCCTCGTTGGTCTTTGTAGCTTAATTTATCAATACGTGAAGATAATTTTTCCTAGAAAGAAGAGTACAAAATAAGTGATTTCAATTCAATTAAGTTTTACTTACATGGCAATATTAGATAAACAATGAAGTTACATTTCTCAAATGAAGTGAACAGATACAATATAGCAGGTTAAACAATCAGAGTTATCCAGCTACAGAAATGTGGAGTAAAAGTTATCTGTTTATGAAAGGTGGAGTGAAAGTTATCTTTTTAAGAAAGTTGAAGTGAAAGTTATCTGTTTATTAAAGGTGGAATGAAAATGATCTTTTTTATGAAAAGTGAAGTGAAAATTATCTTTCAATGACAGGTGGAGAGAAAGTTATCTGTTTATGAAAGGTGGAGTGAAACTTATGTGTTTTTAAAGGTGGAATGAAAGTTATCTTTTTATTAAAAGTGGAGTGAAAAGTCTATCTTTCTATGACAGGTGGAGAGAAAGTTATCTGTTTATGAAAGGTGGAGTGAAACTTATGTGTTTTTAAAGGTGGAATGAAAGTTATCTTTTCATTAAAAGTGGAGTGAAAAGTCTATCTTTCTATGACAGGTGGAGAGAAAGTTATCTTACTATGTCCGCATCATCATCAAGTACCGGGCCTGCTGACGTAGGTGATCATGTCTCTCAACAACGTTAGGTCTGGACAGATATTTATCATTTCTGTTGTTGACCTTCTACCAAGCGATTCTCTTAAGCTGTCTGTTATTTTTTCTCTTTGCTTCCCTCTATCTCTTCGTCCCTCAATTTTTCCAGTTGTTACAATATATTCCAGTTGTTCTCTTCTCATTACATGGCCAAAAAATGATGATTGTTTCTTACTAATATTGGAAATTAGCTCTCTTTTTGCTTTGACCTCTCTCAGAACATCTTCATTACTCTTCTTTGCTGTCCATGGTACTCTCAACATTCTTCTGTAAAACCATATTCCTACAGACTCCAGTGATTTTCTTGTCTGTTGTCCTATTGTCCCTGATTCGCATCACATATTAAGACTGGCTCTACGTAACATTTAAGAACTCTTTTTTCTTGTTTCTATTGTCAAAAATGGATTGCATAGTATCTTCCTCATTTTTTAGAAAGCTGCCTTGTCTGAGCCATTCTGCATCACACCTCTTATGTATATCATCCTCCTGAGTTTAACAAAGTTCCCAAATATTTAAATTCATTTACCTGTTTTAATATTGTTCCACTTGTCTTTATTTTGCATTGAGGTGATGTCTTTTTCTTTGTTGTTACCATTACCTCTGTCTTTTTTGCCAGCAAGGCTGAGCCCTTTATTTTTGCTTTCTTTCACTATAATGTCTAACATTTCTTGTAACTCATTTTCACTCTTAGCGATTAAGACTGTATCATCATCATACCTTAGATTATTTATATTAATACCTCCAATTGTTATTCCAGGCATGCCCCTTATGGATCTTAAAATAATCTCACTATAAATATTAAACAAATCTGGTGACAGCACACAACCTTGTCTAACATCCTGTTTTATTTGTTGAAACGTTCCCAATTGGTTTCCAGTTCTTATGGCCGCTGTTTGTTGCCAGTACATGTTCTTTGTTATTCTTAGCTATTTGCTGTCTATGTTTATGCTTTCTAAAATTTTGATTATTTCTTGGTGCTTTACTTTGTCAAATGCCTTGGCGTAATCTATAAAACATAGGTATAGATCTGTTTTCACCTCTACGGCTCTTTCTACTAAAGATCTTATGATATAAATGGTATTGCTCGTTTTTTATCTCCAACAAAACCACACTGTTCATCGCTAATTTCTGGACTGATTTTGTTTCGCACTCTTCGCATGATGATTCATAGTAATACCTTAGTCATATGACTCATAAGATTTATTGTGAGATGATCATCGCATTCAATCGCACCCGATTTCTTTTCTGTGTTGAGCATGTCGTCTGGTATATATCCGCTGTTAGATATCTTTCAATATTTTTGTTATTATTTCTATTCAAAATCACCCATGGCTTCAATCACTTCTTTAATTATATTATCTGGTCTAAAATAAATATAGATAAGACCAAAATTATGAGAATTTATGTAGTTGGCAATAACCAAATAGCAATAGAAGAAACACCCCTACTAGACGTACAATCTTACCTATATATGGGCAGTAATGTAGACTAAGGAGAAACAGAGAATGATACCAAGATAAAGATACAAAGAGCAAGCGAAGCCGTCGTGTCATTAAGAAACATATGGAAGTCCAAATAAATTATGTTAAATACAAAAATTAAAATTTTCAGCTCCAATGTTAAATTAGTCCTAGTATATGGCTGTGAAACATGGAGAACAACAACAAATACAATCACAAAGATGCAGACCTTCATTAATGGATGCCTGCGCAGAATGAAAGGATGGAAATGACAAGACAAGACCACTAACTTAGAACTAAGGGATCTTTCCCAGTATTGTTCATGAACAACAAGCAGAAGCGTGCTAAGATGTCTCTCTCTATATACGACAACAAGCCTATTTGTTTAATGAGATTCGGGAGTTTGCCAAAAACAAAATAGTTTCTTTTATTACGATATTGATTTGAGGTCACGAGGATTATTTTTAGAGAAAAGAAGGGTACCCATTTATGACTTGGTGAACTTTCAGTCAAGATCAACCTGACTTCTTGCCCGTAGTGACCCTGCTTACAAATCACTAATGCGACAGCCACTCCGTAGCGACAGTCCATAGAAATATCTCAAACAGGACTGGCTAACCTCTAAGCGTATTTTCACAGAAGTGAATACGATTTGTTAAAAGAACAAGTTTGGACTGTACCATAAATAAATGTCAAATCACTTTCCATAAGAAAATTAAGATTAGAACTACATATTTGTTCAAGAGATTAATACTGAAGACAGTGCCAATCCATTTGATTTGGAGACGAACTTTCGACGGTCATTGTGTGGTCAGCTTTGTTCTTTTGACATCAAAATAGGGATAGCCTCAGCACCTACACGTTTTTGTGTCACCCACTGGACGCGCTAATTACGCTTAGGACATTATCAACGTCGGGACACGCATTTAATTAACTTCAATTCATTCCGTTTCACGTGGCGGTGACTGGTGTATTCGAACAGTGGTGTCGCCTTTAAGGCCGTTGACAGGATGTGATGGCACATGTGAGAAGAGGTTATTCTGGCAAGAGCATAGTATTATGACACCACTGTCGTCATTGGCTTTATTTGTTACATTAAATATCACTTTGTAGTCGTTTAGTGTCATTCAAAATGTGCATCGTTACCAAGAAATAAATGATACTTTGATCCATCAGTACTACCCCTATTGCCCTTTAAAAAAAAAAAAAAAAAAATCAACCAATGAAACAAAGAATCGGCAAACTAAATTGGCCTACTCCTGGTGTCTGACAGAATAGTCATCATCATGTGCCATTTCGGTTGGCGTACGCGGTCATGTCCTTCCACAGTTCTCTGGCCACATCTTTTTTCTGTGCATGTGTGTGTGCGTATTTGTTTGCGTGCGTTTGTGTGTGTATCAGAGTGGTTAGAGCGCTTGTTCTGACCAGTACAGTCCAGGTTCGCGTCCATGCAAAACCATTTTTCTCTTTAGATAGCCACGGATTCGCAGTTCTCTAGATTCTTATCCTTTGTCATTAGACTTCCTTATTAATTGTCTGTCGCCCATCGTTACGCCATTGTTATGATTTTCTTTTGCGATGTTCATGACTTCTGTCTAGAGACACTGAACGTACACAATCATTTCAATTCTTAGCAAACATGCTTCTTTTTTTTTTCGTTCGCCAGCTTTTACCTCTGACGAAGTTCCTGGAAACTAGGAACTCAATTTTGCGTGTTGATCCATTTTTCCTGGCAGCCATGTGCACAGTCGCAGCATAGGGAGATAACTCCGACTTCGGAGGTACTCATATTTTTTCCGTCTTGAGTAATTGACATTTCAAGCCGGGCCTCGCCGCTGAGATCAGGGTTGTTGCCGCAGAGAGAGATCATAAATAAAAATCCCCAAAACACGCTTCTAATGTTAAAGCAGACAACTTCGAATTAATATGCTTAATTATAAAGGTTATTTCATATTATCCGATAATCTCCCCTTGCATTGTTTTCTATGTTTTCTCCTACCTTTTTCTCTATATCCGAGAAAGAAAAAATCTCATTAGATTCTCCTTCTTAATTATTCTCACTTAACTTTCTCCTTCCTCTCACTCTGTCTGTCTGTCTCTCTCTATCTATCTATCTCTCTCTCTCATCTACAAATCTATTTCTCACAGAAACTGCCTAACCGACGCAGAACAGGGACTCCCTACAATAACACTTGATGAAGACAGCAGCTATCAGTAGCAGCCTTGCCCCATTGCTTGGTCATACAATTTACATTATTTTATTCTTCTTTTGTTTCCTTCCCATTTGTCTTTCAGCGTCGAGGGGAGGGAGATATAATTTTCGGTCTTTTACTCTTCTTTTGGCCTTTGTTGTTGTTATGTTTCTAATCCAACTATCCATCTTTTACCTGGTTGGCCCATGGGTTTTGTGATGTCGTAACGTTTATTGAATGCTTGTTGTGTTGTGTCTTGATCTTTCTGCCTTGTCACGTGGTCCAACTATTTTATCTGTTTTTTAGGGGCGGTGGAGCGGTTTTGATGTGGCCGACTGCAATTTAAATGGATTCCATCAAATGAATAGAATAGATTAGAATAGAATAGAATAGAATAGAATAGAATAGAAACTCAAGTCTGCTATTTGATTATCATAGCAAAGTGACGTTCAAACATGAGTTCGAAACCTTTTTCATATTTTTGTTTGTTTGCAGAGTGTCCAGCAGAGAGTTGTCCGCTTTACGCCATTATATGTCTAGATGTTGATTAGTTAAAGCTACTTATAGTAGTGAATATGGTGGTGACAAATATAGTTAAAGCTTGTTTGTTTTAGTCTCACATCACACAGCCGGGAAATGACATCACTACAGATGGTTTGCAGCACCTGTGTACTGTCTCTTCTTCTTTCTGCTTCTACCTTTTTAGCTCCCAGTGGAGCATAGGTCTTCAACAAACACTTTCAAGTCGTTCTGTTTTTTGCCATTCTTTTAAGATCATTCCATGTCTACCCCATCCTCTTCATCTCTGCTTCTATCTGTCTTCTCCAAGAATTCCTTGGTCTTCCTCTTTGTCTTTTCCCCTGGGGATTCCAAAAAGGGCCTGTTGTGTAATACTCTCAGTTGGCGTCCGTAGTGTGTGCCCTATCCAGTGCCATCGTCTTCGCTGTATCTCTTTATGCACTGGTATTTGACTGGTACATTTCCATAATTCTATGTTAGTGATTTTGTCCTACCATTTCCATCCTTTTATTCTGCGTAAGCATCCATTAATGAAAGTCTGTACCTTCGTGATTGTCAATTTTCTTGTTCTCCATGTTTCACAGCCATATAATAGGACCGACTTAACATTTGAGTTGAAAATTTGTATTTACCTATGTACTGTAGTATCAGAGCAAGATACATGATTTCATTACAGCCGACCACGAAAGTGTCTATCAAAGTATAGCCCTGAACTTGCCAGAACAAACAACTCTCAGAACGCATATGGGTTGTGAAAGTCATAATAAACTGAAACCAAGAATGCTTGATCAACTGTCAGCCTCACAACGAGTCGTCGTTCATCATAAAAAAGTCAAATACCCCCGTCACGCCAAGTGGCGTATAGGGTATAATGTGTTAGTGGCCATACATTTTACAGACCTTCAGCATCTGATTTTTGGGGTAATGTGGTCGGTATTATGCCCGTGCCGCTTTACTTTCCCAGAAAAAAAAAATCCGGTGCCCATTAAAGGCTGAGTGAACCGGAAGACGTCAGTTGGGATCGAACCCTACCTCTTGTCCTTTGTAGTCAAGTTCACTTACCACTGAGCTAACGCGGGTGCCTGTCACTCATAATAGATAACACGTAAATATTCAATACTCAACAAATTGATTATTTAGTATAATTGTTGTTATTGAAAATAAACACAATAAATTGATTATTTAATATAATTGCTGTTATTGAAAATAAACACAACAAATTGATTTATTAATTTGTAATACTTCAATTAGATCATTGAAACAAATGAAAGATAAAATATACTTATTGAGAGATCACAAAAGCTGGAACTGAAAAGAAATAGAGATTAGACCACATTTATGAGAATTAATGCAGCTGGAAATAGCGAAATAACTGTAGGAGAAATACCTCTATTAGACGTACAATCTTACATATATATGGGCAGTAATATAGATCAAGACGGGGTAACAGAGAATTATAAAAAAAATAAGGATACAAAAAGCAAGAGAAGCACTCGTTGCACTAGAAAGAAGAGAGAAATTAAAAAAAATTAGGTTAAGAACAACAATAACATTTTCAAATCCAATGTTAAGTCAGTCGCATTTTATAACTGAAACGTGGCGATCAACTAAAATGTAGATACAGATCTTTATTAATGGATGCTTGCACAGAATAAAAGGATGGAAATGGCAAGACAAAATCACTAACATAGAATTATTGAAAAGTAACAGTCAAAGTTGATGATGTTGATAACCAGTGGATAAAGAGATACAACGAAGAGGAGTTTACAACATTCAGTTAATCTTTCAAATGCGAGTGGCTCCAATTGGAGACATCAAACAAATTATTAATTATCAGGCTTGGTAATGATTAAATATTAAATCAATTTTTTTCATTATAATTTAGTATGTTAGTTTAGTTTAATAAGTTTGCAGATAACTAATATACTCGGTCAGGACATCCAAACAATACCTGCAATATCTATCGACAACTACAAACTTGATGTCGTTCAGCAGTATAACTACTTGGGGGTCTATCATCAATGACAGACTTTCATTAGATACAGAAATTGACACCCGAATTGGTATAGCTGCTACCACCTTCGCCCGTCTTTCTAGTCGTGTCTGGCAAACCAGCAAACTACTAATTAAAACGAAGACCGCAGTTTACAATGTCTGCATCATTTGTATTCTATACGGCAGCGAATCTTGGACAATCTATGCAAAGCAGCAGAGAAGGCTAAATGCATTCCATATGCGATGTCTACGCCGTATTCTTTGTATCACCTGGAAGGATAATGTGACAAACGTGGAGGGCATACCTCGCATAGGCCTGCCGAACATCTACACGCTGCTCAAAAGAGGTGGGTTACGCTGGCTTGGGTATGAACACCGTACTGAAGATGGCCACATACTAAAAGATATATTTTACGGACAACTGGCAGATGGCATTAGCACTAGAGGGGCCCGAAAACTTCGATTTGTCGACATGTAAAAGTGACATGAATACGCTGATCATAAAGCCTGAAGTCTTGGTAGAAATAGCTGCAGACCGCAATCTTTGGGGACAAGCTATAAAGCTCCAACTCAAACAAGAAGCAGACAGATTCATATAAAAAGAGAAAACACGGTGAAAGAAAGCAGAAAAGAACATTACTAGTGGCGCCTCAAAAGTCATAGTCAGCTCTGACTAACGGAGGCAGCTGCTACTACTGGGAGGTTACTTTAGTCATCAAACCATCCTCATTGCTCAACGGACAACTGCATATAGCTCAGATGCCCTCATCAGCACGTCACCCCCACGCTAGTCAAACACTAGAAAAAACATTGAGGAAGACTTCAGCTCAGATGCACGAACTCAGTAGCACCGGCATTGAACTTGTCCCCCGCCTCCTTAGTCACCTCGTGCGACATGCGTGGTAGGTGAGGTAAGAAGAGAGTCACTGCTACCTTTAGATCATTAATGCTTATGGGAGAAACATTTCATGAGTTGCCAAATTGAACATTCTCTAATGCCAAATATTCTATTTTAAACAACAAATGCTATTGTAGCAATGTAAAGTATGGTTTCTTAACTTTGAACTAAAAACACATCGTCCAGTAAACATGAGCAAGACAACAATAATACAATTCTAAGTTGCTGAATAATGCATTGTTGACGATGATCTTATGTATAGCAAGTATAGGTTGGGTAGTCTAGAGGTATGACGCCAGCTTCAGGACATGGAGATCTCGGGTTCAAAGTTCACCAGAAGAGGTGGTGATTTAAAAAAAAAATTTGAAAATTAATCCGAAGTTCCTTTATGACATTACAATCCCCTGATGTCTTATGTAGCGAGATCCGATGTCTAGCCCCACACGGATAACGGCAATAAAAGGAGATCCCGTGTGCACTCGCACACGTTAAAGAAACAATTGGCAGTTACAATCGAAAAAAGTAGAACATAAATATGGTTGCTGCTAGTACAAAATTGTCAGCAAAAACATATCCAAGCCTTGAATCCCAGGCCATGCTACGGAGTTCGTGCACGTGGGCCAGGAATCTGCTCCCATTGTCTAGAAATTCTCGAGAACGACACCGGTCACCTATGGGTTCGTTCGGTGCGCAGTGACGACGATCTAAACCAAATAAAATAAAGAAGGAACACAATTTATTGACATTTTCTGAGAAAAATTGTTCCTATGTTATTTTCTATTTCATGTTGTCATTGAAACCATGATAGCTAATTGATGTGTGGTCCCACGATGCTGTCCTGTGGGCTGTTCTCGGTAATACACCCCCCCCCCCCTCTCGTATAGCTACCAGGACCTCAACGGTAAGGGATAAAAGAATAAGCCACTCTTACTTGCCAAGCAGGTCATAAAAGACAACTAGGAAGGTTGGAATCGTCGCCTGTGCAGTCGGGTAAGACGCACACAGAGCGACCTTGTCAAAGGAATTTACTGATGTAATTTAGGTTATTCTGTGACAAGTGGTGGAGTGGATATCTGGAATTTCTGACTGCTATCAAACTGGTTTCATGGATAGAATATAATAGGCAACCTACTAATATAATAGGCAACCTACTAATATAATAGGCAACCTACTAATATAATAGGCAACCTACTAATATAATAGGCAACCTACCAATATAATAGGCAACCTACTAATACTTCGGGTGCCGCGATAGCTCAGTGGTTAATGAACTGGACTATAAAGGACAAGAGATAGGGTTCGATCCCAACCGACGGCTTCCGTTTCACCCAGCCTTTAATGGGTACCGGATTTTTTTCTGGGAAAGTAAAGCGGCACGGGCGTAATATCGACCACATTACCCCAAAAATCATGTGCCGAAGTTCTGTAAAAATTATGGTCACTAACGCCATATTCCCTATACGCCACTTGGTGTGACGGTGGTACTTTCCCTTTTTTTTACACTAATACTTCAGTCAACCTTTAGCTGCAATTGTCAAACACAGACCTCAAATAAGACACAGTAAGGAAAGATCACAAGTAGAGTGGGATGTTTAAGAGAAACATTCATAAACAGCACCAGAGAAAGAGGAAAGAATAAGATTTGGGGGACATGTGTTCAACGTGAACATGAAAGCAACAATAGTCAGTTCGGTTTTCACATGAGAAATGAGCCTAACGGGTCACATTTGGGACATATCACAGTCGACGATCTGTCTTCATGGTTTTTTAGAAAGCCAAGAGTCTCACAGCAGGGTAGAAATTAAAAAAAGGGCGCGGTGGCTCACACTTGGATCAGAAAATAGATTTACAGCTTCCAATGACACTTCATAACGTTCGTTAATGAGGTCAGCATATAGGTCTATAGTTTACTGCAAGTTAGAACAAAGGAAATAGCCAAGGCAGTTTCGACCTCGTTCTGCCAGGAAATGCTGAGACAGAACGAGGTTGATGAACTCTAAAAGTCCACACTAAAATGTTTCTTGTTTGTGAGCCATTGATGTCTGTAGCTTGACGCGGGGTGGCTTCGCGTCTTGTAGTAATTGACTTCTTTGTTTTGTTGGCTGAAACAAATAGACATACATTATGTGACAGATGGTTTATTGTGGAGTGGCATACAATATGTGAAAGATGGTTTACTGTGGAGTGGCATACAGTATGTGAGAGATGGTTTATTGTTGAGTGACATATAATACATGAGAGATGGTTTATTGTGGAGTGACATACAATATGTGAGAGATGGTTTATTGTGGAGTGACATACAATATGTGAGATATTGTTTATTGGTTATGGAAGGCCTCGGTATCACTGCAAACGAATTAAAATCCATAATTGCTCAACCGCCCGTGCCAGTGGAATCATCCGAATTACTAACACATCTCTCAAACAAAGAAAGGTAACTGTAGTCCCCATCATAGCAGTCTCAGCACACGCCAAAAGACAGAAGGCGAAACCGCGCAGAAAGTGAACACAGCCAACTGTTCCCTGTCATACGATATCATCATTCATCGTAAACAAGCGGGATATCGAAACAATATTGTTTATTGTGGAGTGATATACAATATGTGAGAGATGGTTTATTGTGGAGTGATATACAATACATGTGAGATGGTTTATTGTAGAGTGACATACAATATGTGAGAGATGGTTTATTGTGGAGGGACATACAATATGTGAGAGATGGTTTATTGTGGAGTGACATACAATATGTGAGATATTGTTTATTGTGGAGTGGCATACAATATGTGAAAGATGGTTTATTGTGGAGTGACATACAATATATGAGATTATTGTTTATTGTGGAGTGACATACAATATGTGAGAGATGGTTTATTGTAGAGTGACATACAACATGTGAGATGGTTTATTGTGGAGTGGCATACAATATGTGAGAGAAGTTTTAATGTGGAGTGGCATACACTATGTGAGAGATGATTTATTGTGGTGTGACATACACTATGTGAGAGATGATTATTGTGGTGTGACATACACTATGTGAGAGATGATTTATTGTGGTGTGACATACACTATGTGAGAGATGATTTATTGTGGTATGACATACACTATGCTTTTTATTAATTAGAGTTACAAAATGCATGTGATTTCTTCGTGGGTTTAGAATACACAAAGAATATGTGAATTTTGACTACATATGTTTACCGAGACATGAGAATGTAACTGACGGTTGACTGTAGAATACACAAACAAGGAGCATGTAACTGTTGGCCAGCATGTGAAGACTGAGACACAAATTATGTGATTTATAGCCGTTAGTCTAAATCTTGGTTCGGCAATCTACTTCCCCATTTGCGTGCCAGGGCTGTTGAGCTCATCATGCCCGTGGTTTCTGTCTGGAAGTTCTCCCATACCATTTCTTCCCTCGATGTATCTGCCAGGCAACAGTGTTTTCTTTCCACAGTTTCCTCCCTGATGATAGAGCTTTTAACACCATCCATAATCGCATGACTACCCCCGTCATTAATTATACGGGGTGTCCACGACTGATGCAATTTTCTCCAGTTGCACAAACGAAATATCGGTAAGATAAGCTTTCCATCTGGTCTTTAATTCGTGAGGTTGATGATGTTAATGTCATCCACGAGCTGATGAGGACAGAGTGCCCTTTTGCTTATTGATGTAACGGATCGTAATGGCTTTCTTGACATTCCCAGCTCTTATTGGAGTAGTTATAGTTCGTCTATCCCGGGATATGCTGTAAAGCTACTAGACCGACGCAGAGCTACTACAATACTAGATCTTCTATATCAGTACAAGCGATAACTAAAGGGAACACGGCTATCCTAGCTTCTGTTGGCCAGCCTGTTTTGGCGCAGGCTGCTACCGGCGGAGACCATGAAGAGAAAGAACTGCTAGGTGTTGGTCAGTGCGCCGACCTTGCTATTGCGACTACAGTGGCAGGCGCATATGTTCCTCCGTAGTTCGTGAGCTCAGATCTAAAGTCCCGTCCCAATAATCCCGGGATGTGTCGGGCTGAAAGGCGCCAATATTACAACCTATCGTAACCTAGCGACACAACGCAACTACATCCACTTAATGTGTTTACCTGACGAACTGATGTCGAGGCTGGACCGAGTGAGAATCACGTGGGCCGAGGGTACCGCCTATCTTTTGTCTGCTACAGAGCGTACGTGAGCTGCCACGCTTGTCGTACATCCTCATGAGGAAGTGGTCGTAGGTTGGCATCTGGAAGACGAGTACACTGTTGTTTCTCACTGATACTTTAGTTAATTTTCATATTTATGTCTCTCCACGAAAATAAACAAAACACTTGTTTCTATTATACATTCAAAGTGATTAGAAGAAGCTGTGACTTTAAAATTAAAAACTTTTCCTGTTAAAAATTAAATATCGGATCCCAAGAAACTCTCACAATTGCCAGTCTTTGTTCATTTTGTTGCAACCATTAGGTAAGCAGTTATCATTCGTACATAAATATTTACTTTATCTATGAATGAGATATGTTGTGAGTGAAGTCAGACATTGAAACCACTCCCATAAAATATCAACTTTAAAATGAGTAGAATGTACTAAGGGAGCCGCTATAGCTCAGTGGTTAGTGAACTGGACTACAAAGGACAAGAGGTAGAGTTCGATCCCAACCGACGGCTTCGGGTTTCACCCAGCCTTTAATGGGTACCTGATTTTTTTCAGGGAAAGTGAAGCGGCACGGGCGTAATACCGACCACATTACGCCCAAAAATCATGTGCCGAAGGTCTGTAAAATATATGGTCACTAACACCATATTCCCTATAAGCCACTTGGCATGACGGGGGTACTAAGAAGAAGAAGAATGTACTAGACTCAGATCATCTTCATCAATAAATGTTGCAAAATGTTCCAAATTAGAACTAATATGGCATTTTCTGATGAAACGAAACAGCTGTGAATAAGTTTCAGCAAAGAGGGTTAGTACAGCGTTGAAAAGAGTAAAGGTAAAGTACGAGACTTGAACCGGCGTCTTAGCACGCGAGTTTCCACCCATATGTGCTCGGCCGCCTATCCAGAAATGTTCGGAACTTTCTGGATAGTGTCGCTTCAAGCATCGAAACTCAGAGGCGACATTCCTCTCATTGGGTACCCATTTTTGCCAACGGCTGGGTCAACCGTGGTATTTTTTTTGCCAAATAAAAAATGTGTGTGTTTTTTGTTTGTTTGTTCCTGCTGAAGGCCTATTGGGCCTAAACGTCGTTTAATCTGTGTCGTCCACTAATCACGTAAAGCTTCTAACATACCATTTAAAAAATATTAAAAAATTTTCTTTAACTTACTTAGTAAATGGCTACACAGAATATTCAACGCTGCATGGATACAACAGCAAGTCCCAGACGATTGGAAACAGTCCATTATATTACCAATATGGAAAAAGAAGGGCAGCAGAAGAGACTGCAACCAATATAGAGGAGTATCGCTATTAAGCCACACAGGGAAGTTATATACCAAGACCAATATTGAGACCAATTATAGACCCGCAACTAAGCGATGCTCAGATGGGCTTCAGGAGGAACAGAGGTTGCACAGGTGCCCTATTTATCATAAAACAACTAGCGGAGAAAACAATAGAGCATAATAAAACACTGTATACAGCTTTTATTGACCAAGAACAGGCGTTCGATAGGGTGGACAGGGAACAACTGTGGTCCGTATTGCCCTTGTACGGAGTGAGTCACCACCTAGTAGAGATATGCAAGAGCCTCTATGAAAGTAGTCGCACTACAGTAAGATCTTCAGCAGGTTACTCTAAACATTTCACCATTAACTCCGGAGTAAGACAAGGCTGCGTGCTTTTCCCCTTACTTTTCATCACATATATGGACAATATATGCAAATTAGCATGCCCAATCAGAGGAAACATACCAACACGGATGACAACAAACGATAACACAGAAGAGAACGAAATATGCGTACCAGAAAACTACAGAAGAGAGGAAGAAATAAATGAAATACTATTTGCAGACGACCAAGTTCTGATACATGAAACAACTGAGGACCTACAAGAACATATCAACAGGCTAAACAACACTTGTAAACAATACATCATGAAGATCAACATAAGCAAAACCGAAGTAATGGTAATAGCGAGAAAGAAAGAAAAACTAAACATCATAATAGATAATACATCTTTGAAGCAAGTTGACAATTTTAAATATCTGGGTAGCACGCTAACACAAGACAATAACCAAGAGACCGAGATAGATATAAGGTGTAACAAAGCATGACAAGTTATAGGCCAAGTATCAACACTATTGAAAAACAAAGCAATAACTACGGAAGCAAAAAGGGCAATATACAAATCAATTTTTCTACCAACTCTCTGCTATCAGTGCCAGAATTGGACGCTGGACTCTAGAACAATAAGAAAGATAACGACCACAGAAATGAAATGTGTCAGAAGAATGACAGGAAACAGCTTAAGGGACAGAGTAAGAAACACTGACCTGAGGAAGAAACTCCAAACTGAACCAGCCATCGAATACATAAAGAAACAACAGATAAATTGGTTCGGCCACATAACAAGACTGAAAGAACTAACAATGAATCAAAGAGCCATAAACAAACGCTACGAAAACGTCAGATTAAGAGGAAGACCGAGAAAGAGATGGATAAAGGGAATACTAGAGTCACTAGAAGGGATAACATCAGAAGAGACCAACAGAAGAGCAAATAATCGCAGATTGTTTCTCCCCTCGACGCCAACGGTAACAGAGGAAGGATAGAAGAAGCAGAAGAACTTACTTAGTGTGTTCGTAGAGACAGTACCCATTAATTAATTAATTCGTTTTTCTCTCGTGATATTGTTTCATAGTCTCATAGGTCGAGTTTCCCTAGTTAATTTTCTGCATAGAATTTTCTTGCTCTACATTATTCATAGTACCCATACACATCTTAATTCAGGCATGGTTGATTAGTACCAGTACTCATACGGTTTCTCACACGTACAGTTAGTACATGAACTCACATCGTCCCACACATGCACAATTAATACAACTCACATGACTCAATGCATGTATGATTAGCACAATTATTCACATAGCTTCATGCATGTACAATTAGTACAATCACTCACTTGGCCCCATACATGCACAGCTAGTACAATCACTCACATGGCCCCATGGCGTCCATGCATAGTTATTACAGCCACTCACAAAGCTCCACGCACGTACAGTTATTATAGGTATTCACACAGCTCCGTACATTTATTACAATAACTCACAAAGCTCCACGCACGTACAGTTATAATAAGCATTCACACAGCTCAGTACATTCATTACAATCACTCACATAGCTCCACACGTGTACATTTATTACAATCATTCACACAGCTCCACACGTGTACATTTATTACAATCACTCACACAGCTCCACAAGTGTACATTCATTACAATCACTCACATAGCTCCACACGTGTACATTTATTACAATCATTCACACAGCTCCACACATGTACAGTCATTACAATCACTCACACAGCTCCACACATGTACAGTTATTACAATCATTCACACAGCTCCACACATGTACAGTTATTACAATCACTCACACAGCTCCACACATGTACAGTTATTACAATCATTCACACAGCTCCACACATGTACAGTTATTACAATCATTCACACAGCTCCACACATGTACATTTATTTTACAATCATTCACACAGCTCCACACATGTACAGTTATTACAATCATTCACACAGCTCCACACATGCACAGTTATTACAATCACTCACACAGCTCCACACATGTACAGTTTTTACAATCATTCACACAGCTCCACACATGTACAGTTATTACAATCACTCACACAGCACCACACATGTACAGTTATTACAATCATTCACACAGCTCCACACATGTACAGTTATTACAATCACTCACACAACTTCACTGATGTACAGTTATTACAATCACTCACACAGCTCCACACATGTGCATTTATTAAAATTACTCACACAGCTCCACACATGTACAGTTATTACAATCACTCACACAACTTCACACATGTACTGTTATTATAATCATTCACACAGCTCCACACATGTACAGTTATTACAATCACTCACACAGCTCCACAGATATACAGTTATTACAATCATTCACACAGCTCCACACATGTACAATCATTGCAATCACTCATACAGCTCCACACATGTACATTTATTAAAATTACTCACACAGCTCCACACATGTACAGTTATTACAATCACTCACACAGCTTCACACATGTACAGTTATTACAATCATTCACACAGCTCCACACATGTACAGTTATTACAATCACTCACACAGCTCCACACATGTAAAGTTATTACAATCATTCAAACAGCTCCACACATGTAAATTTATTACAATCACTTACGTGGCTACATACATGTATTACAATCACTCACATGGATCAATACATGTATTGCAATCACTCACATGGCTCCACACAGGTATTACATTCACTCACATGGCTCAAAATATGTATTACCATCACTCACACAGCTCCACACATGTGTTACAATCATTCACACAGCTCCACACATGTACATTTATTACAATCACTTACGTGGCTACATACATGTATTACAATCACTCACATGGATCAATACATGTATTACAATCACTCACATGGCTCCACACAGGTATTACATTCACTCACATGGCTCAAAATATGTATTACCATCACTCACACAGCTCCACACATGTGTTACAATCACTCACACAGCTCCACACATGTATTACAATCACTCACGCAGCTCCATACATGTATTAAAATCACTCACATGGCTCAAACATGTATTACAATCACTCACACGACTGCACACATGTATAGCTATTACAATACCTCACACATCTCCACAAATGTATTATAATCACTCACACAGTTTCACACATGTATTACAATAACTCACACAGCTCCACACGTGCATTACAATCATCCACACCTCTTCACATATGTATTACAATCACTCTCACAGCTGCACACAAGTATTACAATTACTCACACAGCTTCACACATGTATTACAATCACTCACACATCTCCACGTGTCTATAGTGTTGACATCATGTCTCTTCATGACGGGGTGTAGAACTTCACTTTTTATTGTGGTCGAGATTGTGGGAAGAGTTACTCGGTTCGTGATAGACCTGATCTTTTCCTCGTGGAGAACTTTCTTCAGAATATTTCGATTGTTCCTGATCAGACAAGGACCGAACATGCAATAAAACACAGCGACCAAATATAAATATCACTGTGTATAGCGATTCTTAGTTTAACAAACTAAACACAAACATCTAAAAATACATACAAATGTATGAGTCCCGACACTCCACGTGGATTATAGGGAACATGATGTTAGTGCCCATATTTTTTTTACAGACATTCAGCTCATTATTGTTTAGGGTAAGTGTGGTCAGCATTACGCCGTGGCACTTTTCTTTCCCAGAAAAAAGCATGTACACACTTAACTAACTCTTTCCCTTCCCAATAATGCTCAGACCGTTGCAGTAGGATGTCCTAAACTTTCCCAAATACGCTCTCTCCGTCTGTTGTGAAATGTTTGAACAATTCTTCTCAAACGGGTGTAACCCTTGTTCTCTATGGATTATTTTTTTAACCTTCACAGTTTTTCTTCAAATTTCAATACTTACCAAAATGATTACATCTTTCAAGTTTTATTTCCATTTGGTGCACTATTCCTTCTTGTTGACATATGATATGACAGCTTCATTTATAAACATAGATTTTTACATTGGTAAAATCGGTTCTCGCAATTCTAGGACAGGTAACTCTGCTCAAACAATAACAATAAGCTGGAACAGATAAAGAGTTATGGGTGATCGTGAAACCATCAATGAGCATTATATTTTAATGATAATCATCGTATTTATGGGTGACGTGGGCAGCATCACTCCAGGCGGCTCTACTTTCCCAAAGTAAATCTCTTATAGTATTATTCAAAGGCTTGGTGAGCCAGAAAGCAATATCGATCACACACAAAAGAGACATCTTAGAATTGTTCCTGAACACTCAAGCTCATTAGACAAGCGCGTTATCTACTCTGCCACTGTAAAAAGTACAGACACTTACACTATGGAACTATGAAGTAAATTTGACAAAAATGCACGTTTTTAGACAAAAACTATATTCTCATGATCTGCTGGCGTAGATGAACATGTCTCTTCATCGCTTTTGTCCATAAAATTGTCTATTCATTCTGATTATCTCAGCATTATAAAGAGAAATAAAAACAACACTTGCCCAAATCATCAAACTAATGTCCAGAAAACACACTACTCAACCTATCCAAGAAGTAGACAAAAGAGAAGATGTAAACTGGACCAATAAATACCGTAACAACGTTCTTTGTGCCGGATCAAAAGGTGCAAACAATATAGTGTCTGTTAAGTGTAACATAACACAAGGATTAAATCTTCTTCTTCTACTACTTTTCTCTTTTCACTGATACCTAAAAGGTGTCGTGGTTTATATCATTTGTCGTACTTGAGCTGCTCGAATTGTCTGAATTAGTGATTTTCCTTTGTTGTTACACATATGTTCCCCTGTCACTGCGTCTATCCATCTTCTTCTAGGTCTACCTCTTGGTCTTTTCCCTTGCTTTCTCGAGAAGAACGCCCTTGATGGTGATTGGTGAGGATTCATTCTGACCAGGTGGCCAAACTATTTAAGTTGTTGTTGTTCTATATATTCTTGGCAGGGTTTTGTTCCTACCATTTTTCTTATGGTTTCATTTGGTATTCTATCGCTGCTTGTGTTGTTTGTTACTTTTCTCAAGCAACGCATCTCACATGTATTGATCTTTCTTAAATGTGATTTAGAAAGGGTCTATGTTTGACTTTCATAGCACAAAGTTGGTATGAAGATGCTATTTATCATTTGTTGTTTAGCTGGCATAGAAATGTTTCGATGTCTTAGCAATGGTGAAAGCTGGTATGTGACAGCATATGCTTTTTGTATTCTCATGTCAATTTCTGTGTCTAGTTTTCCATCTTCTGTGAACATTGTGCCTAAATACTTGAATTCCTCTACTTGTTTTATTTCTTTATCTTTGATCTTGATGTTTAATGGGTGTCTTAATTTGCTTATTCTTATTGCCTCTGTTTTTGCTGTGTTAATTTTCATACTGTAGTTTGTGCAGCTTTTATTTAGAGATGTTATAAGCTGTTGTAGCAGGTTTTCGTCCTCATATATTAGACATTGTTCCTCTGCAAAGGGTAGCTCGTTGATGTTGGAGTTTTCTACCTCTATGTTATTATTTGATTTTTCCTTATTATTGGTTGTTTCCTGATTTATTTTGTCCATATATATATATATATATATATATATATGATGAAGAGGAGTGGTGAGAGGACACATCCTTGTCTTACACCTGTTGTAATCTGAAACCATTCCGACAAACCATCGGATGTTCTAACGGCACTTTGACTGTTTTTATATAATGCCATTATATTATCTAGTAGTTGTCCTGCTACCCCGTAGGTTTCTAAAGTTTGCCAAAGTTTGTTCCTGTCCACACGATCAAACGCCTTTTCCTGGTCTATAAACATAAGGTGACCATTTTTTTGAAATCCCATTCCGGGACGGAATAATTTTACTTCAATTTTCCACCAATAAAATTATATTTCTTCTTGCTGTCATTTTCAAGTGAATAATACATACATTTTAAAACATCTGATAATATAGACCTACAATACGCTATCAGGATAATCAGGAGATTAAAAAAAAAACAGTGATACTCACTTAAATTGAAGGTGAAACAGAGATGCTGTACTTTTCAGATGAGTGAATTTTCTGTAAAATGTCCATCTTTGTATGCAGCATCTTATAAAATTCGACACATGTTCCCTCATAGTTCACTTTGGTGATCAACATGGCTTTTAAAGTTTCAACACCTAGTTGTGTTTTATCATTTGTCCACAAACTGTTCATCAGAGAAAACACTCGTTCTGTTGCAGCATTTGTTCCAGGTAGACACAAAAAGAACTCTGCCAACTTCAGAATATGTGAAACGGGCACATGATTGTTTCTGAAGTGGGAAGCTAGTTGAACCCAACGCTGCCCTGGTAATGTTTTATTACGACTCCACTCACTAATTTTTTGTGAAGTAACGAACTGTTTCATGTAGACATATTCGTCATACATTTCATTTTCTGGAAAGTCGACTGAAGGCACTGTTTGACTCACTAATGATGAAGACTTCTCAATATCTTCCCAATTTGGTGTTCTGTTCAGCATTACCCAGCTGTAAGACTCTGGGTTTTGAAAATTATTTGCAGCCCATTTCTTCAAATAACTTAAAGCTGTTTCATAAAATGAAGAAACACTGGCGTTAAACTTTTTCACATCATCACGTGGAAATCCTTCCATTTCCAGCTTTTTAAGGATTATCTGAACTCTTGATGGCAAGAAGCCGTCTTCCTGCTTGGACTCCAAGATAGCTTTCAACCTATTGATGTTGTCAATGACTTCAAACACAGTGACAATCTGTCCCTCTACTTTTTGCACTGCTTCGTGGAAAGAGGATGCCTGACTGTGAACCAAAATAAGCCATGCCTCAGACAGTGGGTTTTCAACGAATTCCTGTATAAAAACTGGGCATCTGTCTTGAGATTGAAAATATGATTTTAGAGGCAGGAACATGTAGAGAACCCTTTCAACAGCAGGCAAGAGCGCAAGCCACCTAGTTTGTGCATAACCTAAAATCATCTGGAAGTCTGTGTCGACAAACTGACAAAACTCCTTGAGACTTTCAACTCTAACTGTGTATGATTTGAAGTACAGATAAATTTTTGCAATAGTCATTTCAACATCAACAGGCAATACGTCTGCAGCTGCTCGAACAGTGTTGTGGAAAATATGGCAAGCACACCCAACACCTATCAAACTATGTCCAAGGTTTTCTTTCAGTTTTGTGAAAACATTGTTCTGTCCTTTTCTTTCAGCGCCCCCAAAATTAGAATTTGTGTTGTCTGCACATAATCCAACTACTTTCAGTTCTAAACCATTTTCAGTTAGACAGTCAATAAGAAAACTACTTACTATATCAGATGTTTCACCCGGCAATGACTTCAACTCTAATATTTTAACTTTCAGTCCCTTATTGCGATCAAAGTATCTGACAAGCAAAGGAAAAATCTTGATTTCTTTGTGGTTGGAGGCATCTGTCAGTATGGAGATAAATGTTACGTTTGCTAGGTCACATCTCAACTCGTTTAGAGCATGGGGTGTGAACACATTCCGAATAATAGCTTCTGTTTTCGTACGTGCACAAGCAAATTTTGGTTCTAAAGTTACCTGAAGCAATTTTGATGTGCAGTCCATAGATCTAAACGTGTGATTGTGCATCACTGTATGATATGCAAAGGCACCTTCTGTAGCAGCTAACTGTTCTTCTTTGTCACCAACCTGTTCAGCTCGAAAAAAATTTGTCAACGACGAGCTTGATGCAGCAGTAGCGACGGCTCTCTTATGTTTATCACTATTTATGTGGCTCTTAATATCACCACGTCCACTATGGTTAATAGTAAATCCGGATGAACATATATTACATCTTACAGTGAAGTCTGATGACGATGTAGACTTTTTTTTTATAAAAGGGTATTCTTTTTGTAATTCTTGATTAAAACTACAATTACGCTTCGGTGCCATTTTTTGCGAAAGTGAAAGTGAAAGTTAGTAACACAACGAATATATATGAGATTTAAAACTAGGAGCGCATTCTACTGTTTTGATATTAAACAAAATTGTATACACAGCAACGGAATAATATTTTTTTAAATTGAAGAAATGTACGCCGTATACCAAAATGGCAAAATTGGTAAACGTTTGTGTCCCAAATTATTTTTTATCAAATCCGGGACAAAAGCTAAAAAATATGCCAAAATCGGGACAAAACCGGTACGGCAGCTAATCCGGGACAAAGGTTCAAAAAATGTCAAATTCCGGGACTGTCCCGGACAATCCGGGACGAATGGTCACCTTAATAAACACTATATTTAGGTCTCTAAGAGTTAATTAATTAATTTATTTATAAGAAGAAAGTTGGAAATGTTATTTTAATCCCACAATGAAGAACAGAAAAAGACAGATAATTGATAACACGTTAAAAGATATAAACATCAACAAGAACTGATTTATAAACATCAACAAGAACTGATTTATAAACATCAACAAGAACTGATTTATAAACATCAACAGGAACTGATTTATAAACATCAACAAGAACTGATTTATAAATATCATTCTACAGGGGAAATTAAAATACTATGACCATGACAACAGGCACAGAGGGCTGGAAAGAACCATAATGGAAGGCATTGTTCCTGGGGAAGACCAAAGAGAAGGTGGTTTCAATACATCAAGGAGACATTGAACATGATAACTAAAGAAGTTGAAGTTTTGGATAGAGAGAGAGAGAGAGAGAGAGAGAGCTCCTTTAAGACGGGCTGTGGTGAATGAGACGTTCTGCAAAGGACATGTGCCTGATAATGACCCCACAATGACCTGATAAGAATGTATCAATTGGTATACTCCGTTCATAAATTCATAATCACACCTGAATTAGCTTTGCGTGATAACCGCTTGTTATTTTGGTTTCGAATTTTGCATGCAATCTTAGAATATTGATGACGCAAAGATTTTGGTATTTTTTATTCCACAAACACAACAGATTTTGCACATCAGCGAATTCCTTTGATCTTTTATGACGATATCACACAAGTTGATTCAAATTTTAGAGTTTTAAAGTAATCGTGTTAAATTTTCCAATTTACTCCAATTCTAGTCAGAGGCGTACCTACATAGTGCTTAATTGTGGGTGTTGTTCTTTATGTGTATTTGCAAACATGAATTCAATTGGTTACAATTAGTCTTGTCCTTCGGTCACCATTAGACCCCAGAACATCCTAACTGCAGTTGGAATTGAATTCATATTAATTTTAATCATTCCGTATCTGACGATTCCAAGAGGTTGATAATCATTACTGGCTGGACAAAAAGTAATCCATCTCGTTTCCAGTACTCATCTTCCACCCGCAACACATGTTCAACACACTTCTTTTGCATAGTTATAAATTTGCATTTCAAACTCATTGTAATTTAGATATAAATGTTGGTATTTAAAGACAACAAATTGTCTACTGAGTCTTCACAAAATTAATAAAGATGCGCCTTCCCTTCGGTAATTAATGCCCAGGCCGTGGTTCGTCATGTCGTTCAATAACAATTCAGTTTTGTGCACGGGATTTTCCTGAAGTTAGTGTTTCTGCAATAGCCATACTATTTTATGTGAACGTCCGCAAAAATTAATGTATATATCCTAAAATGGTGTCAAATTCGAACAGGGTGAATTTAATATAGCCTAAAGAAGAAAACTTTTAAACTAGATCAAATTTCTCAGAGCAAAAAATATTTCTATAACGTCATAAATATTCAAAGATTGCATGCAAAGTTTGAAACCAAAATAACAACCGGTTATGACGCAAAACTAATTCAGGTGTGATTATGAATTTCTGAACGGACTATAATAATTTTTTACCTGTCTTTTTTGGTCTCGACCCGGGACAACACACTGTATCGCTCACTTCCTCGTAGAGGATTAGTCGCTGTATCCCTCCTATAACTGTAGGAATGTTCGATTAGCGCATCTATAATCGATTCTGTTGACGACATTCTCGTCTAGGTCACCTGACCTTATTCGGATAATGTGGATTTTATTTTTCTGATGGGACAACATAACAAAGCGAAGATAACAGTTATACATGCATCTATATATTGCTTAATAATTGCAGTCTATGACAAGTACAATACCTTGTGTATATTCGTGTATATGTCTCTCAGAGTGTTATGAAATTAGCTGGTGGATTTGACAGTGAAGTGAATGTGAGTTACATTTCACCTTGATGCTCTTAATCCAACTAATTCTTTCAAGGTCAGATGAAGTGATCCAGTAGAGTGAAGTCTCTGACATGTTCTGAAGTTTTCCCAACAACATGGACATCATTTTCCGGAGGTTTGTCCGGCAGAAGTGAGCTTTGGTGTCCCTCACCGTACAAGCAGATAATCTCTAACTTCCGAGGTGCTGTACTTTTTAATCGTCGCGAGTTTTGACGCCTTTTAGCAATATTTTTCCTGTCAATCTTGGGGTACTCTTTCCGATTTCAAATACCAAATGTTCTTTAACGTTCGCAGAATGTCCATGGGATGTTCTCTTTGTTTCGCTAATATCCTATATTGCTGGACATAGAGCCTTATTAGATCAGGAGAGGGTAAAAACACGACGAAACAACGGATTCGAGGTGAGAAATAGAAGATTTGAGACTGAAACCTTCCTATTCACAGGTCGATATCTACCTCTAGACCACCCATGTTTACTTCCGGTATAACAATGAAAGAAGAAAAGTTGATTTATTTGTTACTGTTTTATTGTTTTGTTGATTTTCGTCTCTTTTATTCTGCCTGTCAATAAATTCCAGGCTGATAAACGGAGCTCTTTCACAAAGGCCATGGTTCATCAGCCGATTACGAGAAAGTCAAAGACAGAAGCTGATAGTTGTCTTACTGGGGTGACATAAATGGCGGCAGAGATTAACGATATTCTAGAAGGAGCGATGTAAGAGAGTTTTAGGACACTTCCTGTATCGTTTATTTTTTTGTTTTGAGAAAGCCAGATTTATGTCTTTAGCGCGTTCTGAAGTTTTCCTAACACTAGATCCAACATTGAATAGCAGTTAGTAGTTGCGTGCTATGAAACATCTGAGAGCGTGTGGGTGTACGCTAAGTGCAGTGAGGCTGATAAAAAGTAAAAAAAAAAAAAAAGTAAAGTACCCCGTCACGCTAAGTGGCGTATAGAGAATATGGTGTTATAGTTTGTTTCAGATTGTTTGCCTCCCTAATTCCAGTAATATCTCGAAAACCGTCTGATAGAATACCATGATTTTTTGCATGCGACCTTAGATTTTCAATGACGTAACGAATTTATCATTTAAATTATCGTATGTGTTACCGTTTCCTCAAAGCGACAACTTCCTTTGATCTCCTTCATATTTGTATTTATTTTGACACAAAAAACAGAATGTACGGTAAATGAAGATCTTTTACACTTTTTAGAGGAAAAGGCGTAACTTTTATTTTTATATAAGGGACATTATTACTTTATAATAAGAGAGTAAGTAAGTAAGTGTTCCTGTCATGCCTGAAGGTGTATAGGGGAATAAACCGCCACAATTGCACTTTTTCACAACATGCTACCCATTTGGATTGGGCTCTTTTAATTATACAACTAATATTGAATCAAATCAAAATAGGCCGAACATTCACCGAATAGAAATTATTTATTTTAAGAACACAGAATACATCGTCAACTCACTAAAAAAACAGTTCCTGAAGTGGTCCGTATCCAGAGTTTCCAACTCCAACAAAGTCACTTCAGTAAGTTCAAACAAATGAGTTTTATTCAGAATCTGCCGAATCTAATAGACGTATTACCATTTTTGGTTGAATAACCCACAGACCATCGTTTCTCCAATACTTATCTTCCTCAACCATAACATGGTCTTCACAACTAGCCCAATAATCTTTGTCTATGTTTGAAATAGCAACATTGGTAAGCTCTTTAACATCAGATAATTTGAAAGTTATATTTTCGGATGCTACTTGCCCTTTGATCTTTGCCCAAACTAATTCAATAGGATTTAGGTGTGAGTGATATGGAGGCAGCCTCAAACATCTATGACCATGTTCTTCAATTAATTTATCTATTTGAAATATCTTTGGCCGTTGTATCTGTTTTACAAGTGAAAGTAATTCAGGCTTGAGATACATATCGTTAAATGGTATTTGTTCCCTTGTCAGCCATGTCTTTATTTCAGCTTTAGTGCTTGATGATGTTGGAACTTTATCTTCTTGTGCCACTTTGTTATGGTAAGATGCATTATCCATGATCAAACAAGATGGTCGATCTAATAAAGGCAAAAGAGTGTCTTTAATCCAATCTCTGAACATATGACTGTTCATCTCTGAATGATAATCCTGGTTATCAGTTGACTTTGCAATAAAAACAAGTTCAGCATTCTCCACCAGGCCATTATTTTTGCTCCCAGCATGTGCCACTATAAGGCGCTTTCCTTTGCTGCTAGGTACATACCTTTTAATAGTCCCATCTAATGACTGCCATTCTTTTTCATTTGTGTGGTGGGCATTAATCCATGTTTCGTCCAAGTACACAATGTCATAATCTTCATTACGCATATGTCTAACTTCACGTAAATATTTGCTTCTTGCAGCTACTAAATGAGGTTTCTCGCAAATGATGTTTCTTCCACAAGAATATTTTCTAAAAGTGAAGCCTAAACTCCGCACACTTCTCCATAGTGTAGTTTTTGATACATCAATACTGGTGTTCTTTTTAAGCCAAATCTTAAGTTTCCTTATGGTAACTTCTTCCCCTAAGTCAAACATTTTACAAATCTCTCTGCGGACAAGTTCTCTGTCAAAACTGTCTAACAAATGTTTTCTTCCTCGACTTCTTTCTTTCCTTGAACATTCACATTGAACATTTTTCACTGATCTATGAAACGACCGTTTACTTAAACCTAACACGTGCATCGTTCTCTTTTCAGGATTTGATATGCTGTGATATAGACTCCCTCGTTTTGCCTCTCTACAAAAATATAAATATAATTTCTTTGTAATATTTTGTTCAGTAACAAATTTCAACTTTAAACTCATTGTTAAGGGCACAACTCACAAAACACGCCTATGTAAATAATTTGATTTTGTATTTTTGGTGACGTTATACTAATGACGTGATACAAAAAGTTGACAATTTTAATCCAGTAAGTGCAAAACCAGAATTGCGCACCGAATATAAGAGAAATTTGCTACACATATGTGCAAATATTGACAAAAATCTGACATTTGCAATTCAATAGTGTAAACCGGTGCCTTTACCCACCAACATATAAAGGAAATTCCCAAATGAAGATGTTTAAATCATTCTTGAAGTGATATGGAAGGGGTAAATACTCTTAAATTTTGATTCAAATGTGCCCAAGTTTAATCATACTTTTATCCTCCTGGTAAGCAAGCGCACAAGAAAAACCAGCAGTTTGTTTGCAATGAATTTATTTTTTCTATTACGTTATGAGATTCAGTAGGTTACATGCAAAATATCAGCACTTTAGCACAAATGGTTGCTGAGCTGTGGTTTTTTGAAGTGAGGCAAAAAATCTGAAGCGAACTATAGTGACCATACATTTTACAGACCTTCGGCACATGAATTTTGGGGTAATGTTGTCGTTATTACGCCCATGCCGCTTTACTTTCCCAGAAAAAATCCGGTACCCATTTAAGGTTGGGTGAACCCGGAAGCCGTCGGTTAGGATCGAACCCGGGCTCTTGTCCTTTGTAGTCCAGTTCACTAACCACTGAGGTATCGCGGCTCCCAGTGAGAATGATAATAATAATAATATTTCATTAGAGAACATGCCACTGGGCATCCTATCTTCAACTGGTCCCATGAATTGGATGTAAATTAAAAGAACTCCAGTAATATTTATTCTTAGGGATGTACTGTTTTTGAGTCAACAGCTATGGCTAATGCTAAAGGCCGACCAAATTCTGTTTGGAATGAGATGATTCGATTTCATCCGCTGGATGTATGCTAGAATGATGACATTAAAAAGATAGGATTAGAAAGATGGCACTAAAAACATGACATTAGAATGTAGATAATAGAATTATGGCACTAGAAAGGTAGCATTAGAAAGATGGCACTAGAAATATGACACTAGAAAAGATAAGACTACAACAATGACATTAGAAATATAATTCTGAAATGATTGAACTAGAAAGATGGAATTAGAAAGATGATACCAGAAGGATGACAATAGAAAGATGATAATAGAATGATGGCACTAGAAAGATAGTTCTATAAAGTTTATACTGGAATAATGGTGCTAGAAAATTGTCATTAGAAAGATGGTTCTAGAAAGATGGTACTATAAATATTGTACTAGAAAAAAATGACACTAGATAGATGGTACTGCAATGATGATACTAGATAGATGGCATTAGAAAGATGATACTTGAAAGATTGAACTGGAAAAAAATCACTGGAAATCTGAGTATGAATGTTGTAGAGCACACTGTGTGTCTTACGAGAATAGGCGCGTTAATTGAACGGTAAACCGTTCAGCTAGAATCTCGTCGTGTCAACCTGTGCAACAAGATATTTTTGTTGGTGGTAAGCAAGTCTAGTACATCTGACATGACGATATTTGTGAAACTACTTACGGGCATGTACTATAACTAGTTAGTTTTGCAGCTCGGGGTTGTCATCGTTTTGGCAGAAGAAACGGTGCATAATTAACCGTAGCTAAGTCATAAACTAAACGTAGCAAGGGGATTTACACGCTCTCTCTCTCTCTCTCTCTCCTTTCTCCGCTCTCTCTCTCTCTCTCTCTCTCTCTGCCTGGCGTACGTTATCTCATTTCTCCATTCATAAGTTCATATATAATTTTCTTTTTTTCACATCATACAGTTTCTTTTTAATTTCTTCACTTTCTACTTATCTTCCTCTTCATCTCCATCTCTCTTGCTATATAATGTATATTATCATCGACAAACTATCTTTTCATACCAGAAAAGGTAAAGCTGCTACTACCTTCGCCCGTCTCTCAATGCACGTTTGGCAATACAGTAAACTAGCAACTAAAACTAAGGCAGCAGTTTCTAAAAAACCCTTTGAACAATTTACGCAAAGCAAGAGAAAAGTTTAAAGGCATCCCGCATGCGATGCCAACGCCGTTTTCTTGATAACACCTAGAAGGACAAAGTGACAAACATAGAGGTCATCGATCCCACAGGCCTCCGAACATCTTCACGCTGCTCAAATAACGTACTTTACGCTGCCATGGTCACTTACACCGTATGAAAGATGGCCGCATACCGAAAGATATACTCTATGATGGACAACCAGCAGACGGTAAATTATCTATAGGACCCCAAAAACTCCAATTTATAGACGTATGTAAACGTGATATGACGACACTGAACACAAATCCTGCAGCCTACGGGACTGGTTGGTTTCGAGGCAATCCGCCGGCCTCGAGACAGAGAGGTTGTGAGTTCAAATCCCGGCTACACCGGTTGTGTTTTTTATCTATGATTTCTCTCTGCGGCAACCACCCCTGGTCTCAGCAGCGAGGCCCGGCTTGAAACGTCACTTGCTCATCGAGGGAAAATAATATGAGTACCTCCGAAGTCGGAGTTATCTGCCTGTGCGGCGACTGTGCACACGGCTGCCATGGCAAAATGGATTAACATTCAAAATTCAGTTCCTAGTCTCTAGGAACTTCGTCAGAGGTAAAAGCTAGCAAACGAAAAAAATGTCATGCAGCCTAAGAAGACATAGTTGTAGACCGCAATTTTTGGAAACACACTTTAATCTGGAAACTGCCGGTCAATATGACGGCAGGAACCGTTAAAGGCTGTGTTTTTAGTAAAAGTATTCCTTGTTGCAGTTTACTCAAACTCCAAGTCCGGCTTTTTGCCGGAGGTACTGAGTGCACACCGTGAGTTGTGCGTTTCATCCGTTTTTATCGTGCTTCAATATCCCGATTGCTTACAATGAATGATGATATAGTATGAGGGGGAACATATGGCGGTGTTCACTTTCTGTGCGGTTTCTCCTTTTGTATACCTTATGTTTTCTTCGTGTGCTGAGATTCCCATAAAAGGGGGGCTGCAGCTGTCTTTCTTTGTTTGGGGGAGGAGATATTAATTGGGATGATTCCACTGGCACGAGTGGTTGAGCAATTATGGATTTTAATTCCTTTGCAGTGATACCGGGGCCTTCCATAACCATAATCATAACACTCTGAAACTCTAACTCAGGACAGAATCAACGGCGAAAGAAAAGGAAAAAAAAAACCTAAAGGCGCTGCATAGTCTGCTTAGTCCATAGTCTACTATGACTAACGGAGGCTTCTATGTATATATATATATGTTATCCATAGAAACTATCTTCTCACGTACACAAGGCTCTATCAATGTCTATCTATTACTAATGTCTATCTATTACTAATGTCTATCTATTACTAATGTCTATCTATTACTAATGTCTATCTATTACTAATGTCTATCTATTACTAATGTCTATCTATTACTAATGTCTATCTATTACTAATGTCTATCTATTACTAATGTCTATCTATTACTAAACGGGTCGTCAAACATAAAACTTCACTTCAAGAAAGATATACACAACTCTAGACATTCTAAGACATTCATTCAGGAAATGATAAAATCATACAAGATGCCTGCAACCACCTACCTATTGTTTAGTAGGACTAAGCATTTCTCCAACACATTAGGGAAAGAAGTGAAAGAAGTTATGCACGTTTTAAAATGTATACAACTGTACAAGATAGTGAGTGATGAGGTTTAGATGTTTGTATGAAGGCAGCAGTGAATTAATGTGTTGGAAACCTATGGTAGTTCATAATGATGTAATGATATGTCTGTAAGTGCGAAACGGTGCGCGATGGTGCGACGAGCAGAAGATCATTGATGCACTAGGAATGATTTCATGCTGCCTTGACAGGTGCAGCAGTTAAGAGGTCCACTTCATGATTGTATATCTACTTCTGAAACTTCTATATTTGGTGTACATGCTATTTCAATCTGTTGTGACCTGCAATTTTTGGGATATGTTAATCTTGGGTTATGGTTATTGTTAGTCAAAGACCCCGGAATCACTGAAAACGAATTAAAATCCATAATTTCTCAACCGCCCGTGCCAGTGGAATCATCCAAATTAAAACTCATCTCATTGAAGGATCCAAACAAAGAAAGACAGCTGAAGATCTCATCATAGAAGCTAGAGCACACGCCAAAAGACAAAAGGCCAAGCGGGACCGAAAATAAACGCAGGTGAACTAACCTTCGTCATCAAATATCATCATTCATAGTAAGCAATCGCAATATCGAAACACGATCAGGATGAAAAACACAGCTCAGAGCTTGCACAGAGCGCTAACCTTGGGCACGCATGGAGAGTGCAGGCTTTGAATCATTATTGAAAGTGACCCGTGAGCTAATTTCCGCCACTCTTTTGTATCTACTATATTTCCCCTACAATTTTACTAAAATCCTAGCAACTGGTCTCATTAACTTCACATCCATTCTTTCATTCCCACGAACGTTCATAAAACTATCCACTTGCAACAAATGCGTACTATATGTTATGCATTCTAAAATTTTGATTATTAAATTAAATTATAACCAACAGAAATGCTGATAAGTAGACTTATGTTCCAACATAAAGAATGTGGTGTAAATAACAAAGAGGAAACTTCCATCGTTCATTTAGTAGCGTCTACACTGATATGACTGAAGTAGGAAGTAGTTAACTCAAGATGCACAGCATCACCGTGAAGTGTGAAAAACGAGACCACGTGCTACCACTGCGGGTTATTCCTGTCACAGCTGTACGATTGGACAACAGCTGATAGCAGTCAAAGGGTCCATACCATAATCGTATGTAGTATCTATCTATGGAGCTTATGCTGTTTCAATCTGTTATGTTCTGCTGCATTTGGAATATGTTAGGAAGTTCATGCTACCAATTAAACTAAATGTCACCTGCGAGATACCGTTTCCCATCTGTATCTTTATGTCTCCATTATATTGCCAGTAATATTTTACTGAAATCTTCTGATCTAGCCTCTTTAACGGCCATCATATTAACTCTCTTCATTACCACGAACACTCACAAAACAATTTAACTGAAAGTAATCCACACTAACTTTGAATCCACTGAAATTACCAACCTAGATATCATGACCATCAATTCTGATACTCGTTAACCAAATCTAACGTCACCGTAGCAATGAAGTCAGCCTCGGTGGGATCTGTTCCAACAACATTGTATTTTCGGTGGTTCTCTCCCCATTTTTTATTGTATTATGCCCTCCATTATCAATTATTCTCTCAATGAAGTAAAGTCGCCTAGACTGTCCGAAATACCTGGCCCCACGTTTACCGTATGTTTGGCGTACTCAATGGTGATTTGTCAACTTGAGATGGATTTTCGTAACCTAATGTTGAGTTATCAGACACTTCCGGGAGTAAGTCACGCTGACCACGTTGCGTGTCCACTCTAATCTCACCGCCACAACAACAACACGACGTCTTTGATCTCGCTTACGTCTCAGAGGCTGGGACAATACATTACTTTGAGCCTGGCGGTATCTTCTTCAGACAAAGACAAAGTCGGCTCTATACAAATCACCCAACCTTGTAGGTTGCCGACTGGGGCGACTATAAAACAGCCCAACAATTTTATTTTCTCATCAGTCGACTTTCAACCTTTCAAGTGTACACATCTTTCAGCTGCTGGATATTCTGTACAGGTTAGTGAGTTAATATTTCCTATAAACTGTTGTTGAATAATGCAGTAAGTAGGTTGTGCATTATACATTTTATAACAATTGTTGTAGGATACTGTCAGTAGTCGTGAATTAATGGACATTTAGTTAAATTCCATCTTCGACTAAAGTGAAAGTTATTTTCTAACAAATTCATATTTGCGCTTTCTGGGGGACTGGTTGGTCTCGAGGCAAAACGCCGGCCTCGAGACAAAGAGATTGTAGGCTCAAATTCCGTCTGCAACAGATTGGTCCCAGGAGTTGCTTGCACATAATAGAACTTAATTTTTAGTGTTAGTGCAGTACGGCTATTCCGTCAACAGCGAGGGTCGAGGCTAGCAACCTGTCTAATGATACTTGAAATATGATGATTGAAACTTCTTCAGTGGATGAAGCTAGAACGATGGCAATACAAAGCTGAGCTGCTAGTTGAAGACAACATAGAATCCTATGAAAATGGCAGCGTTTAGTGATTTGTGTAAGATCACATTGTTTCAAAATCTCAAATATGTTATTTTTGTTGAGAGTAGGGGTAGTACGGTGCAATAGTTATAGTATTCTACATAAGTAATGTATAAGGGAAACATATGTTAAATAGTTAGTTTTGCAGATCAGTTTTATAAGTAACAAACAACAGTTTAGGTCTGATAATAATTGAAACAAGAGATAAACTCAGCAATATCTAGGAATAATTTTCAACTTTATAAATAAAATCAAGTCCCCCACTCTCCCCGTTTGTTGTGCATAACTTCTGTACCATGAAATACATTTTTCCACGAACTGTGAGCCAAGAAAATAAAACATTTCCACATATTGCACGTTGTCTGTACTTTTCTTACTTTTTGTCCCAGTTTCAGGACTACTTCGCAGGTGGTTATTTCCTTTCATGTTTTGTATAGTTGGCTAGTACGTTGGTCCGTCAACTCTCAAACTGATTATTGTAGTCTATTGTTGAATTATCAGACGCTAGCGCACGGACACTTTAAAGTTTAGGTCACACTGGCCACACTGTGCGCCCACTTTAATCTCACCGCCACAACAACATGAGCTCTTTTATCTCGCCGCATCGGCCACTAGTTACGCCTCAGAGGCTGGATAAACAATACTTTATCGCGGGCGGTTTCCTCCAAAAAACAAAGACAGAGTCGGCTCATATCAATGCAAGAACATTGTCGACAAGGGCGACTATAAAAAAGACAACAATTTTTATTTTCTGATCAGTCGACTACCGACCTTCCAAGTGTGCACATCTTTCAGCATTTTGATATCTCATACAGGTCAGTGAGTTAATATTTCAATCAATCTTATAAATGAGTGGTTTGGTAAGAAGGTGCATTATACACTTTAATAATAGCAGAAGTATCTCAGTGTTGAGATTTATTGCATTACAGTTTAATTCCTTCTTTGGTAAAAGTTGAAGTTACTTTTCCAAAGACACTTTTCGTTAGCGATACAACTCTCAGAGAAATAGCAGTGGATGTCGAAAGGGCTGATTTGGAAATGGCTAAGTTAAGTTTGCTGAATAATCTCTGTTGTATGCTTTGAAGTTGTCTTAGCTAAACGTACAATAATTATGTTGTTTGCTAATTTGGGAAATGTATTAACAGAGGTCTATGTTTCATTAACAAAATAGAGAACTGGGGTTAAACAAGGATGTATTTTATCGCCCTTGTTATTTGGATTTGTTATGGACTTCATAATGAAGAAATGCTGCACTGGTAATAAAGGCATCGAAAGGATAGAAGGAGACCATTTGGTGGAATTCGATTTTGCTGATGACATAGTTCTCATAAGCAGTCAGATAAAAACAATGCGGGAAAACACAAATGAACTGTCTTCAATAGAAAAGCTTAATTCTAACAGATGACAGATTATAAATGGAAAACGAACCAGTAGAAGAGATCGATTACTTTACCTATCTTGGAAGTCACATTGATCGAGACGAGAAGGGGATACAAGCAAAGAAATTAGAATCAGAATAGCTCAAGCAGCAATGTCTTTCAGAAGCCTTGAATAGTTGGGGAAATCAAAACTCATCAGCACAAACACAAAACTTAGACTATTCAAAAAAAATCAGTCAACCCTTGCGTATGCGTGTGAAAGCTGGAAAAAAAAAAAAACAATAGATATAGAAACAAAGTTGAACGCATTCGAAAATAAATGTCTAAGGATAATACTTGGTATAGCATGGAACGAATTCAAAACAAACGAGGAAATTAGAGAGATCGCCAATAACCACTAATATCTTCAGTAATAAAGAAAAGACGATGGTCATATGTTGGACATGTGATGAGAAGAGATAATAACCGAATAGCAAAGCAATCCCTCATGTGGGTAACAACAGGTAAGAGAAAAAGAGGAAAACCCAGAGAGACACTGAGAAGAACATTGATGAGCGAGGCAAGAGCAGCAGGAATCGGCTCCCTCAATGAGATAGAGCTGCTTGCACATAACAGAGACATATGGCGAGATTTGATAAAATATCTTTCAAAGAATTGAAAACTGCTAGAACAAAAATTCAGATAAGAGGTGTATCTTGATCTACGCCCTATGGGCCGGCTACGGCTCGAAAGGTCAATAGATAGATAGATTAACAGAGAGAAAGAACACTAGCCCCACCAAAGATTATATGAAATGGAGCAGTAAGGAAAAATGTATTTCTTCATTCTCCTCCTAATAGCTTATTACATTGGAGATTATTCGATGGAAAGAAGTCGCTTCCAAATTTTTTTTTTTTTATTGGTTAAAAGTGTTAACTTGTGTTTGTGATTTTTTTGTTTTCTGTCTGTGAATGAATTCTAGGACTCCTTGGGCTTGATTTTCATCGGTGGATTATAGAAGGTCGTAATGCTCGAATCAGGCTAGCGATATTATAAAGGAGACATTTGTATAGAGAATGTGTTGCTTTAACTTTGGACTACGTTGAACCGATGCTTATTATATTTATTATAAGCCGTCTGCTTCATACCGTTTAATAGAAGACTTGTCTAGATATCTACTTCTAAGAAGTTTTTAATTAAAATGTCTTTTGTGCAGGATTGTTCGTACTTCATTTAGGTAGTTTGACTATATTTATACATATAATTTAAAAAAATATATATACATATATAAATATAGGACAATATGAACTATATTTACACATAAAATAAATATAGGACAATAGGAACTATACTTACACATATATAAATCCAGGAATATAGAACATGTTCCACATATTGCAGGTTTTATAACATTGGAACACTTGTCTAATATTTTGGATCCTTGTTTCCGGACTACTTCACAGGCGGTTATTTCCTTTCATGATTTGAATAGTTGGCTAGAACTCAATGTTAGTCCGTCAGTTCTCAAACGGATTAGTGTTGACTTAAGTTGAGTTATCAGACCCTAGCGCGCGGATACTTCAAAGTTTATGTCGCACTGACCACGTTGTTGGTCCACTTTAATCTCCCCGCCACAACAACATGACGTGTTTAATCTCGACGCGCTGAGTTTACTTACGCCTCAGAGGCTGGATAAACAATAATGTGATGCTGGCGATTTCCTCTAAAGAACAAAGACAAAGTCGGCAATATGATCATTGGCGTGCCAGTATATAAAACAGTGGATAATTTTGATTTCAACATTAGTTGACCATCGACACTTCAAGTGTGCACATCATTGAGTTGTTAGATATTCTAAACAGGTTAATGAATTCTATCACTTGTGGAATAATAAATTTACTGAATTCTGCAATATACTTTTTTTGTAGCTAGGTGTGTAATTTGTCAGTATCGACAATTAAATTTATAAATTAAAAATACATTTCATGTTGGTAAAAAACTGAATTCACTTTTCCAAAATCTATAATCATCCACGTAGCCAATTTATGATTAGTATTTCTAGCCAATTTAGGAAATTAATATTTCATATCTTCTCATTTCAGGGAAATGGCAACTCGTGTGAGACCAGTGGCTGTTGATCTTACCGAGGATTTCTTGATCTCGTACAAGATGGTTCCTCTCCGAGTTCTGGGACAAGGGATGAGCGGGGAGGTAGTTCTGGTCGGTTCTCTCACTGATCCGTCAGTCCAACTTGCTGTGAAAAGGCTGACATTGCTGACACCCGATGGAGGTACCAGAAACATGAAGCTGTTCGCTACTGAGATCGGAGCTATCCAAGGACTGAGTCATCCTAACGTTATCAAGCACATCCTGTCAGCGCGCTGCCCCGATTACCTGGCCATCTGTACCGAGTACTGCCCTAATGGAGCCTTGACCTCCAAGCTTGAAGACTTGACCCCTAGCTCGTGCATCCTCTACTTTATCCAGATGGCCTGTGCGGTGCGTTACCTCAACGACGTGCAGAGAATGGTCCACTGCGACATCAAGCCCGGCAACATCTTCATCGACGCCAGCAATAACGCCGTGTTGGGCGACTTTGGTTTGTCGTTCTTTATCCTTCCCGAGGACACGGTTGTGCCGACTCGTGACATAGGAGGTACGCCATGTTATTGTGCACCTGAAATATTGAGTCGCAGTCACGTGGATCCCTACAAGGTATGTTCATGTTTCGTTCAATAGAAAAATGTACAAGTTAACCTTAGTTTCTCATTAATTTAGTTCTGTAACACTGTTTTCTTTTTTAAAGGTAAGAAATATGAGTTCTTAATCAATGTCCAGCAAATAATCTATTTTAAGGTGAGATATAAAAGGATAAATTAAGTGATGAAAACAAAAACAATATCGTCGTCACTGACAACCCAACAACACTAAAGGAATAAATTTAAAACTGTTATTTAACTTTTACACTTTATCAACATGTGTCTATTTAACTATTTAACTATTCAAATTTGTCTATTTAAATAATGTCTTTTTTTCAATCAATTATTTAGTGTCCGACATAGTAAATAATAGACATTCCATACGTCTGCACCATACCTCCACCACTCAGGTACGTTTATTATTGTTTGTGATTATGACCTTCTAGTCTAGTACTTTAATAAAGATACTTATTATTTTAAATATTTTAGTAGTCACGGCAAAAGGGGGGCTTAATCAATTGTTCTTTTGAGTTTTGATTGATAGATTTGATAATTGTGCGAGTTTTGTTTTCGTCCAGACATCAAGGTTTTCTGGAGGTTTTTATAAATTTCTTTCAAGAGAGATAGAATGAGCGTAATACTGACCGTATTTCCAAACATATATACCTATGACATAGTTAAAACATATGGGAACTAACACCATATTCTCTATGTATAACCTGATGTGGCGGTTGGTTTTTGCGATTCTGATGCAATATTTCAACAATAATGATAATTTAGTATTATTTTTTCTGTAGCCGTATTCATCTTTTTCTTCCGATATTTAGCCTCATTTTTAAAAATGTTTTATTATCTTGTTACTGAATGTGTTATCATATCAACCTGTTTTAATTCCGTTAATTTCTTCCTCAGAATGTGCCTGGTCTACATGTTACAAGATGATCCTTCCAGAAGACCAAGAATCTCATTTATACTGCAGATGTTGCGCAACATGGACTTCTGTAGGCATATCATTGACACATTGTGAGATCGTTTTTTTTAATCTTTATATTTTAATCCCTACACTCAAATTTAAAGTCAGTTTTATCGATTATATTAATTTGAATTCTTTTATCTTTATTTTCACTTTTGTAATTATTTGTTGAAATCAAAATGGCTATACTTTTTAAATTGTTTCCTTTAAACTTTTTATAGTTCATAATTTGTGTGATAGGAATATTTGAATTAGTTAGAATTTCTCCATACATTTTTTTCATCAGTAGAAATGAAGTGAAGGATCTTGTGCAAGAACGCTCACCTAAGGCAAGTCTAGAGGAACGATGTTGGTATAAGGACAGGAAGGAACAGTGTTGAAAGCCCCCCAGAAGGTGATGCTAATTTGTTAAGTAATTATTCATTAATCCCTGGTATCCCGTTTCCCTCTCCTGATATCTTGTGAGGTTAGATCTGATGTCCAGCCTTCTCGGATAACAACAATAAAAGGTCACGTGTACACTGACGAACGTTTGAGACCCCCGTGACAGTTCAAATAAAAACAAAAAGTAGGTCATAAACATGGTCGCTGAGAGAGGAAATTGTCAGCAGAAACACACACCTTGGGTCCCAGACTGTGTTACGGAGTTTGTGCACTTGGCCCAGGATTCTTATCGGATTTTCTCGAGGATCAATCACCCTTGGATTGGTTCGGTGTGCGGTGAGGCTGATTAATGCAATAACCTCTTAGAAAACATGTCAGCTTTTTCTGAGGAAGCAATTCTCGTCGGTACATATTTTGTTGATTATCAAATATATTAGGGATTGCTAAAATTATTAATTACTTTTGTGGCTGAGATTTCTAGTAACGTGTTTGGATACATAACATTTTCTGATAAATAACTTTATATTTCAGAGAAATGACATCTCAATTAAGACTTAAGGCTGTTGGTTTTACTGAGGACTCGTTGACCTTGTGCATTGTAGATCCTAGTCCGATGTATAGATAGCACTACCCGCATGAATTTTGATTTGTTCGTTTTCTTTCAACCTTGATGCGGCAATGTCATGTGACACCCAATTGTCATCGTTTAAAAATGAGTGAGTGAGTTGGACAAGAAAGCTACTGTCGGATATAGGCGTTCGTCGATGCGATGGTGAGAACAATGACCAATCGACAAGAAGAAAATATCCACTTAACAACGATAATTTCCAGCAATCCGCAAAACTGTCAGAGGTTAAACAACCACAACAGGCAGTAGCAGAACACTCAAATTGAGCAGCACACACCGCGTGTAACTGGTGTACTTCGAAACAACATACGCTGTAACTGAAAACACTGCTCACATACGGACGCCAATCCCAGGACTAGGTGAACATTAATAGAAAGGAACATGTTTACAACAACACGACAGTTCAAATGGATTTGCGGTACGATCCATGATGTAGGATGTGTTTAGTTCTACCTTGTCGTGTATCGGTTGTGTGTGGGGCTGACGATCTCACTCGGGGAAGCCATCACTGTTGTAAACTCTTGTAGTGATAATGCCTGTAAAGAATACATTGTGTACAATAGAATGAGTTCAAGACTAATATAGAGATAAGAGAGAGGGCCATGCAAACAACAATCTCATCTACTATTAGGAAGAGAAGGCGAAAAATCTCGGAAAGGTGTTGAAAAGAGACAACAAGAGAATTCAAAAACAGGCTTGTGGTCAGACATTAAGGAATAAATGTAAGGGAAAAGTCAGCAGAAAGAAAAAGATACACTAACAAAAGACACAAAAGAGAACACTTAAACGAGAAGCAAACTTGAGAGACATAAACTGGTTAGATAAGATCGAACACCTCACCAAGAAACGAGATGGGTCAGGAAAAAACACAACACGCCCTTGTCATGGCAATAAAGCAGATAAAGTTCGATGAAAGAAAGAAATTATTTGTTGATTTCAGTGCGAAGGTGGGAACAGCTACATGTGACGGGATGTCATCGCCTAGGAGAGACAGATGACAGAGGGGATAGACACATGGATTGATTATAGGTAACATCTGGTTTTAGCAACACCACAAACGGCTATGGACACGACAAAGCACTGGCAACAACGTCCATAAAACAAATCGCTTTCACACTGGCACAAAGATTTAGAAATGGTCATTACCAGATAATACACCACCAGGAGCAAAAAGCTGTATTGACCATGTACCAAAAGATGGAAAAGTGAGAATAGAACCGAGTTAGACATAAATCCCCACAGTTGTTTGAGTCGTATGACTAAAATATTGCTGAGAATCACGAATAGAGACGTTTAATAGACAAACACTAAATAAAACCAAAAAAGGGAGGAATATTGTGGATTCGTTGAAGGAAAAGGCACCAATAGTGCGATTTATAAGTGTAGATCCTCATCTCTCTCATAGAATGATTTATAAAGGTTGAACACGATCTATAAATGTGCTTCATAGATTACGGGAAAACATTTGACGAAATGAAGCATTTGGAATTGATTAATAAGCTGGAGAAACTAAACACCGAAGGCAAGGAAGATGTCATTAATAGCATGTATTGACAACAAACAGCAGCCGCAAGACCTAGCAAAACAAAACACAACAGTACCAATGTATTATGACCAGGAGACACACACACGTATTTTGACGCCATATTTGCTCTCACTTTGCAGCGAATCAAATAAAATATGGGATCTGTAGTAGAAGCAATAAAAATAGGAGTATTGGTCACATCGTAGAAGCAACCCGCCCATTTCTACAACATAAAAATAAGCGGAACAAAACCAGAGACGTTACTTACTTTGGAACGATTATAACATCAGACGGAAGATGCATTACAAAATAAAAAGTAGAATACTACAGTCACCAGATCCTAGAACGGAAAATCACGTTGATCACATATGTATTAATAATACGTTTATGTCATCCTTACAGGATGTAAATTTATATAGAGGGGCAGATGTAGCTTCTGATCATCATCTTCTGAAAGGCAAACTTAAAATTAAACTGAAGAGGTATACTACAATGAATAGAAAGTATTTCAATGTAGGATTTCTTAAAAACAAGGAATTAAAGATAAATTCGCAGTCACAATATCAAACAAATACCAAGTCTTCCAACAAATAGAAAATACAGTAAATATAGAAGACCATTGGAAACAGGTAAAAGATATATGGAAAGAGACATGCGAAAAAACACTGCGGAAAAGAGAACGCCAGAATAAGGCATGGATGGCAGCAGAGACCCTGGATAAAATTAAATAAAGAAAGAACAAGAAAGCAGACATAAATAAAAGCAAAACAAGAAGTAATAAAGCCAATACACAGGAAGCTTACACAGAGGTGAACAAAGAAGTGAGAAGATGCATTAAAGGGATAAAAGGAAATATATAGATGAACTTGCTAAAGAGGCAGAAGAAGCAGCAAATAAAAGGAATATGAAAGAACTGTACAACAGCACAAAGAAATTAAGTGCAAAATATAAACAGATCAATGCCTTTATTAAAGGTAAGAAAGGAAATCTGCTTAGACCCGGCTCAAACAATCCTCCAGGTATATTACCAGCAAAAGTAGAGTTACATGTTAACTGTGGAAAAACAAGCAAAGAAGAAATAATGAAAGCCTTCAAACTATTAAAATATGGTAAAGCCACAGGACCAGATGAAATTCCTTCGGAAGCCATCAAAGCAGATATTAACTCCTCTACCAAGATGTTACATAATCTATTAGATAAAATTTGGAAGAGGGAAGAAATACCTAAAGACTGGAAAGAAGGTTATATGATCAAACTACCAAAGAAAAGAAGTTTACGGGAGTGCACAAATTATAGGGGAATTATGCTACTATCAGTGCCAAGAAAAATATTAAGCAGAATCATTCTGGAGAGACTAAAAGAGGCCACATAGAGAAACATTTGAGAGATGAACAAGCAGGTTTTAGGAAGAACGGATCATGTGCTGATCAAATAACTACTCTACGTATAATAGTTGAACAAAGTTTAGAACTAAAATCCCTACTTTATATTGGATTCATAGATTACGAAAAGGCATTTGATAGTTTAGACAGAAGAATGCTTTGAAAGTTTATGAGTCATTACGGAATCCCCATAAAGTTTATTAACCTGATAAAAACAATGTATGAGGGAACGAAATGTAGTGTAGTGCAAGAAGGACAGCTTACAGAAGCATTTGAAATAAGAACAGGGGTAAGGCAGGGATGCCTTCTGTCTCCATTTTTCTTTCTACTGGTCATAGATTGGATTATGAAAATAACTCAAAACAACAGAAATGGAATCCAGTGGTCACTGACCAAACAACTTGATGATTTAGACTTTGCTGATGACGTAGCTCTCCTATCATACAGCCATCAACAGATGCACGATTAAATGAGCATACTTGATGAGAGATCACAACAACTAGGACTGAAGATTATTAGAGATCAGACCAACATTATGAGAATTAATAAAGTTGGCAATAACCAAATAAAACTAGGAGAAATATCTCTACTAGACGTACAATCTTACATATATCTGGGCAGTAATATAGATAAAGAGGGAGGGACAGGAAATGATACCAAAATAAGGATATCAAAAGCAACAGGTGCTTTCATTGCACTGGGAAACATATGGAAATCCAAAGAATATAGGTTAAATGCAAAAATAAAAATTTTCAGCTCAAATGTTACGTCGGTCCTATTATATGGCTGTGAAACATGGAGAACAACAAAATTGACAATCACGAAGATACAGACTTTCATTAATGGATGCTTACGCAGAATAAAAGGATGGAAATGGCATGACAAAATCACTAACATAGAATTATGGAAATGTACCAGTCAAATACCAGTGGATAAAGAGATACAGCGAAGTAGATGGCGCTGGATAGGACACACACTACGGAAACCAACTGAGAGTATTACACAATAGGCCCTTTTTGGAATCCCACGGGATAAGACAAAAAGAGGTAGACCAAGGAATTCTTGGAGAAGACAGATAGAAGCAGAGATGAAGATGATGGGGAAGACATGGAATGATCCTTAAAGAATGGCAAGAAACAGAACGAACTGGAAAGTGTTTGTCGATAACCTATGCTCCACAGGGAGCTGAAAGGTAGAAGAAGCCTACAGTCTCAAGTAGCCTGTAGTCTGAAGTATTTCAGAAAAGGAAAAACATCCAGCAAGCTTCTATCAATATAAGTGAGAAATAGTGTCCATCGGTGCTAAATAGAGCCAATTCTGATCTATGGAAGTAAATCATGGACATGAGACAAACAAATGTAAAGGTGATTAGAGGCTTCAGAGATGGAATTTCTTAGAAGAATGTTGATAGCTCTAAGGGAAGCTGAAAATATCAACGCGGACATTCTAAACAAGGCAACACAAGAACGGAGCTCTAAAAAGTATCAAAAAGTAGCAACCAACATTTTTGGTCTCACCATGAGGAGAGTGGCATTTAGAAACAGTGGCTACATGTCACAAAATACAAGGAGAGAGATCTTCGACGACATTGGGAAGAAGATACAATAAACAGTCAACAATAAAATGAACTGATGTCAGAGAATTGTTTAGAGAACTTGATGATTATAAAGATTTGCCAAGTAAGTTCAAAACGCTATTACTCAGTAACCGTTTGTTAAAAACTGTTGAAATTTTCCAAATGTTATTAGAATGCAAAAGACCCTTTAAATGTATATTTAACAAATATCTTGCAGCTGCAGTTGTCTTACAGCGGCGAATTTCTTTGATGTTTGTCAAAATTGTAAATTGTGAACCCCTAAATAATAGAAATGACCGTAGTTGCTGGTCTATGATTAATTTTCACTAGGTAAAGGCGTGGCCGTAATGGGGAGATAATCTAATACGACAAACCACCAGGAGAATTATTGTCTTCTCAGTTCGAGGACGGACGATAATATCAAGGTATACCTGTATGTCCAATTTTCATAGTTGTGTGGTCCTGATAAGGACCGTTTGTTGAACTAATTTAAGGTAATATAGGGGCCAACATTGTGGGGGCTATATACTTTCATTCTGAATCAGACGAGTCTAAAAGATTAATAACTGTTTGGGGTTGAACATTCCACAAACCATCATTTTTCCAATATTCCTCTTCCTGTTTTAAGACGTGGTCTTCACATTTAGCCCAATAATCTTTGTCTATATTTAATAAAGCGAGATTAGCAAGAGTCTTTACATCGCATATTTTGAATGTTGTATTTTCATCTGCCACTTGTCCTTTTAATTTTGCCCAGATTAGTTCTATTGGATTTAAATGAGCATGGTAAGGTGGCAGCCTCAAACTTATATGACCGTGCTCTTGGATAATCTTATCTATTTGAAAAATCTTTGTCCTTTGTTTTTGCTTTACTAGAGATAGTAATTCAGGTTTTAAGTACATGTTATTAAATTGTATGTGCTCCTTTGTGAGCCATATCTTAATAGCATCTTTTGTACTGGATGACGTCGGGACTTTATCTTCAAGTGCAACAATGTTGTGGTACGTTGCATTGTCCATTATTAGGCAGATTGGTCGGTCTAGTGATGGGAGAACATAATTTTCAATCCAATGTCTAAATATGTGACCATTCATCTCAGAGTGATAATCCCGATTGTCTATGGATTTTGAAAGAAAAATGAGCTCTGCATTCTGTATTAGTCCATGTTGTCGACTACCTGCATGAGCAATTATCAAGCGCTGTCCTTTGCTGCTAGGTATTAATCTCTTAATCTTTCCATCTGATGACTGCCATTCCCTTTGGTTAGTGTGGTGAGCATTGATCCATGTTTCATCCAAGTACACAATATCATAACCTTGCTTGCGCACCTCTTTTACTTCACGTAAGTACTTGCTTCTCATGACTACTATATGTGGCTTCTCACAGATGATGTTTCGTCCATTGGAATACTTTCTGAATGTAAAGCCTGCAGCTCTCACATTCCTCCATAATGTAGACTTTGATATTTCAATACTGTTGTTCTTTTTCAGCGATACTTTTAATTTTCTTATTGTAACAGTTTCATTCATACCCAACATTTTGCGAATTTCACTTCTAATAAGTTTACTGTCGAAATTATCCAACATTTTTGCTCTTCCTTGTGATTTTGTATATTTTGAACATTGACGGTCACGTGCTTGAATCCAGCGATTAAATGACCGTTTAAATAAATCCAAAATGTGTCTTGTCCTATTCTCAGGGTTTTCTAAAGAATGAAATAATCTTCCTCATTTAGCTTCTTTGCAAAAATAGTCATACATTTTTATTGCGATGTTTTGTAAACTGCAGAATTTCATTTTAAGACACAATAAATGTTATCGTTCCACGTCGCCATCTATGAATGAACGGAAATGGAACACACAATTTCTCGTGTTCTTTACAAGTGTCTAATTGTGTCAAAAAACCACGACGAAAGCGTGCAAACACGTCAATTTTGCCGTGTATGGATTTTTACTCGCTATTTTTAACTCACAATACTGTAAACATTAAGTTTTGACTACATCAATGGGTCGTTCGGCAAAAAATATTTTAACAAATAGATCGTTATAAAGACGAGATCGTTCTGCAAAAAATATTTTATTAAATAGATCGTTATAATGACGAGATCGTTCTGCAAAAAATATTTTATTAAATAGATCGTTATAATGACGAGATCGTTCTGCAAAAAATATTTTATTAAATAGATCGTTTTAATGGCGAGATCGTTCTGCAAAAAATATTTTATTAAATAGATCGTTATAATGACGAGATCGTTCTGCAAAAAATATTTTATTAAATAGATCGTTATAATGACGAGATCATTCTGCAAAAAATATTTTATTAAATAGATCGTTATAATGACGAGATCGTTCTGCAAAAAATATTTTAACAAATAGATCGTTATAAAGACGAGATCGTTCTGCAAAAAAATATTTTAACAAATAGATCGTTATAATGACGAGATCGTTCTGTAAAAAATATTTTAACAAATAGATCGTTATATATCATCATCATCATCATCATCATCATCATCATCAGCATTAAATACTGGGACTACTGGAGTATGTGATCATGTCTCTCCACAACTTTCGATCACGATAGTTATTTATCATTTCTGTTGTGGACCTTCTGTCAAGCCATTCTCTTAAGCTGTTTGGTTTCTTTTCTCTTTGCTTCCATCTATCTTTATGTCCCTCAAGTTTCCCAGATGTTACAATATATTCCAGCTCTTCTCTTCTCATTGCATGACCAAACAATGATGATTATTTCTTCCTAATATTGGAAATTAGCTCTCTTTTTGCTTTGGCTTATTTCAGAACCTTTTCATTACTCTTCTTAACTGTCCATGGTATTCTCAACATTCTTCTGTAAAACCACATTTCTACAGACTCCAGTATTTTTATTGTCTGTTGTCCCATGTACCATGATTCACATCCATATGTTAAGACTGGCTCTACGTAACATTTAAGAACTCGTTTTCTTGTTTCTAATGTCAAAAATGGATTGCATAGTATTTTCCTCATTTTTTGGAAAGCTACTTTTCCCTGAGACATTCTGCTTCTCACCTCTTGTGTACATCTCCCGTCTGATGTTAACATTGTTCCCAAATATTTAAATTCATTTACCTGTTTTAATATTGTTCCAATTTTCTCTATTGTGCACTGAGGTGATGTCTTTTTCTTTGTTGTTACCATTACTTCTGTCTTTTTGCTATTAAGGCTGAGTCCTTTATTTTTGCTTTCTTTCACTATAATATCTAACATTTCTTGTAACTCATTTTCACTCTTGGCGATTAAGACTGTATCATCAGCATACCTTAGATTATTTATATTATGACCTCCAATTGTTATTCCAGGCATGCCCCTTATGGATCTTAAAATAATCTCATTAGAAATGTTAAACAAATCTAGTGACAGCACACATTGCCTAACACCCTGTTTTATTCATTGAAACATTCCCAATTGGTTTCCATTTCTAATGGCCGCTGTTTTTTGCCAGCACATATTATTTATTATTCTTAAATTTTTGCTGACTACGTTTATGCTTTCTAAATTTTTTTGGTATTAAATTAAATTATAACTAACCACAATGCTGCTAAGTAAACTTATGTTATATGAAGTAGTTAACTCGTGGTGCACAGCATCACCGTAAAGTGTGAAAAACGAGACCACGTGCTGCCACTGCGGGTTGTTTCTGTCACAGCTGTACGATTGGACAACAGCTGGTAGCAGTCAAAGGGTCCATACTATAATCGTATGTAGTATCTATCTATGGAGCTTATGCTGTTTTAATCTGTTAAGTTCTGCTGTATTTGGAATATGTTAACTTGAATGTGCCTGGAAGTTCAGACTACCAATTAAACTAAATGTCACCTGCGAGCTACCGTTCCCCACCTATATCTTTTATGTCTCCATTATATTTCCCGCAACAATTTACTGAAATCCCTCTTTAACGGCCATCACATTAACTCTCTCATTACCACGAACGCTCACAAAACTATTTTGCTGCAATTAATCCACACCAACTTTGAAACCACTGAAATTACCAACCGAGATACCATAAACATCAATTCTGATACTCGTTAACCAAATCTAACGTCACTACGTAGCAATGATGTCAGCCTCGGTGGGATCTGTTCCAACAACATTGCATTTTTGGAGGTTCTCTCCCCATTTTCTATTGTACTATGCCCTCCATTATCAATTGTTCTCTCAATGAAGTAAAGTCACTTAGACTGTCCGAAATACTTTGGCCCTACGTTTACAGTAAGGTGATTTGTCAACTTGAAATGGATTCCCGTAACCTATTGTCGAGTTATCAGACACTTCCGGGAGTAGGTCACGCTGACCACGTTGCGTGTCCACTCTAATCTCACCGCCACAACAACAACACGACGTCTGTGATCTCACCGCACCGCTTTTAGTTACGTCTCAGAGGGTAGGACAATACATTACTTTGAGCCTGGCGGTATCTTCTTCAGACAAAGAGAAAGTCGGCTCTATACAAATCACCCAACCTTGTAGGTTGCCGACTGGGGCGACTATAAAACAGCCCAACAATTTTATTTTCTCATCAGTCGACTATCAACCTTTCAAGTGTGCACATCCTTCAGCTGCTGGATATTCTGTACAGGTTAGTGAGTTAATATTTCCTATAAACTTTCGCTGAATAATGAATTAGGTAGGTTTGGAATTATACATTTTGTAACAATTGTTGTAGGATACTGTCAGTAGTCGTGAATTAATGGACATTTAGTTAAAATTCAATCTTCGACTAAAGTGAAAGCGTATTTCGAAAACAAATTCTTCTCTACGCTTTGTGGGGGGACTGGTTGGTCTCCAGGCAAGACGCCGGCCTCGAGACAGAGAGGTTGTGGATTCAAATTTCGGCTGCACCAGATTAGTCCAAGGAGTTGCTTGCACATTAATAGAACTTAATATTTTGTGTTAGAGCTATACGGCTATTCCATCAACAGCGAGGGTCGAGGCTAGCAACCTGGATAATGATACTTGAAATATGATGATTGATATGTGATGATTGAAATATAATGATTGAAATATGATACTTGAAATATGATGCTTGAAATATAATGATTGAAATATGATACTTGAAATATGATGATTGATATATGATGATTGAAATATGATACTTGAAATATGATGACTGAAATATGATGATTGAAATACGATGATCGAAATATGATGATTGAAACTCTTTCAGTGGATGAAGCTAGAAATATGGAAATAAAAAGCTGAGTTGCAAGTTGAAGACAACATAGCGTCTTACGAAAATGGCAGCGTTCAGTGATTTGTATAAGATCTCATTGTTTCAAAATGTCGAATATGTTATTTTTGTTGAGAGTGGGGGAAGTACGGTACAATTAAAGTTAAAATTAAATATTTATCTACATATGTAATGTATAAAGGAAACATATGTGAAATAGTTAGTTTTGCAGATCAGTTTTATAAGTAACAAACAACAGTTTATGTCTGATAATAATTGAAACAAGAGATAAACTCAGCAATATCTAGGAATAATATTCAACTTCATAAATACAATCTAGCGCCCCCCCCCCCCCTCTCTCCGTTTGTTGTACATATCTTCTCTACTATGCAAATACATTTTTCCACGAACTGTGAACCAAGAAAATAAAACATTTCCACATATTGCACGTTCTCTGTGCCTCAGAAAACACGAATCTTATTTTTTGTCCTAGTTTATGGACTACTTCCCAGCCGGTTATTTTCATGTTTCGTATAGTTGGCTAGTACGTTGGTCAGTCAACTCTCAAACGGATTAGTGTAGTCTATTGTTGAATTAGCATACGCTAGCGCACGGACACTTTAAAGTTTAGGTCGCACTGACCACGTTGAGCGTTCACTTTAATCTCACCACCACAACATGAGCTCTTTTATCTCGCCGCGTCGGCTCTAGTTACGCCTCAGAGGCTGGATAAACAATACTTTATCGCGGGCGGTTTCCTCCATAAAACAAAGACAGAGTCGGCTCAAATCAATCGCTCAAGTAAGAACATTGACGACGGGGCGACTATACAAAAGACGACAATTTTTATTTTTTAATCAGTTGACTATCGACCATCCAAGTGTGCACATCTTTCAACATTTTGATATCTCATACAGGTCAATGAGTTAATATTTCAATCAATCTTATAAATGAGTGGTTTGGCAAGAATGTGCATTATACACTTTAATAATAGCAGAGGGGTCTCTCAGTGTGGAGATTTATTGCATTATAGTTTAATTCCTTCTTGGTAAAAACTGAAGTTACTTTTCCAAATACACTTTTCGTTAGCGATACAACTCTCAGAGAAATAGCAGTGGATGTCGAAAGGGCTGATTTGGAAATGGTAAAGTTAAGTTTGCTGATAGGAATAATCTCTGCTGTATGCTTTATAGTTGTATTAGCTAAACGTACAATAATTATGTTGTTTGCTAATTTGGGAAATGTATTAACAGAGAGAAAGAACACTAGCTCCACCAAAGATTATATGAAATGGAGCAGTAAGGAAAAATGTATTTCTTCATTCTCCTCCTAATAGCTTATTACTTTGGAGATTATTCGATGGAATGAAGTCGCTTCCAATTTTATTATTTTGATTGTTTAAAAGTGTTAACTTGCGTTTGTGATTCATTTAGGTAGTTTGACTATATTTATACATATAATTAAAAATATATATTAATCCATATATAAATATAGGACAATAGGAACTATATTTACACATATATGAATCCAGGAAAATAGAACATGTACCACATATTGCAGGTTTTATAACCAAGGAATACGTGTCTTATATTTTGGATCCTTGTTTCCGGACTACTTCACAGGCGGTTATTTCCTTTCATGATTTGTATAGTTGGCTAGTACTCAATGTTAGTCCGGCAGCTCTCAAATGGATTAGTGTAGACTTAAGTTGAGTTATCAGACCCTAGCGCGCGGATACTTCAAAGTTTAGGTCGCACTGACCACGTTGTTGGTCCACTTTAATCTCCCCGCCACAACAACATGACGTGTTTAATCTCGGCGAGCTGAGTTTACTTACGCCTCAGAGGCTGGATAAACAATAATTTGATGCTGGCGATTTCCTCTAAAGAACAAAGACAAAGTCGGCAATATGATCATTGGCGTGCCAGTATATAAAACAGTGGATAATTTTGATTTCAACATTAGTTGACCATCGACACTTCAAGTGTGCACATCATTGAGTTGTTAGATATTCTAAACAGGTTAATGAATTCTATCACTTGTGGAATAATAATTTTACTGAATTTTGCAATATACTTTTTTTGTCGCTAGGTGTGTAATTTTTCAGTATCGACAATTCAATTAATAAATTAAAGATAAATTGCATGTTGGTAAAAAACTGAATTCACTTTTCCAAAATTTATAATCATCCACGTAGCCAATTTATGATTAGTATTTCTAGCTAATTTAGGAAATTAATATTTCATATCTTCTCATTTCAGGGAAATGGCAACTCGTGTGAGACCAGTGGCTGTTGATCTTACCGAGGATTTCTTGATCTCGTACAAGATGGTTCCTCTCCGAGTTCTGGGACAAGGGATGAGCGGGGAGGTAGTTCTGGTCGGTTCTCTCACTGATCCGTCAGTCCAACTTGCTGTGAAAAGGCTGACATTGCTGACACCCGATGGAGGTACCAGAAACATGAAGCTGTTCGCTACTGAGATCGGAGCTATCCAAGGACTGAGTCATCCTAACGTTATCAAGCACATCATGTCAGCGCGCTGCCCCGATTACCTGGCCATCTGTACCGAGTACTGCCCTAATGGAGCCTTGACCTCCAAGCTTGAAGACTTGACCCCTAGCTCGTGCATCCTCTACTTTATCCAGATGGCCTGTGCGGTGCGTTACCTCAACGACGTGTAGAGAATGGTCCACTGCGACATCAAGCCCGGCAACATCTTCATCGACGCCAGCAATAACGCCGTGTTGGGCGACTTTGGTTTGTCGTTCTTTATCCTTCCCGAGGACACGGTTGTGCCGACTCGTGACATAGGAGGTACGCCATGTTATTGTGCACCTGAAATATTGAGTCGCAGTCACGTGGATCCCTACAAGGTATGTTCATGTTTCGTTCAATAGAACGAAATGTACAAGTTAACCTTAGTTTCTCATTAATTTAGTTCTGTAACACTGTTTTCTTTTTTAAAGGTAAGAAATATGAGTTCTTAATCAATGTCCAGCAAATAATCTATTTTAAGGTGAGATATAAAAGGATAAATTAAGTGATGAAAACAAAAACAATATCGTCGTCACTGACAACCCAACAACACTAAAGGAATAAATTTTAAACTGTTATTTAACTTTTACACTTTATCAACATGTGTCTATTTAACTATTTAACTATTCAAATTTGTCTATTTAAATAATGTCTTTTTTTCAATCAATTATTTAGTGTCCGACATAGTAAATAATAGAATGTATTGTTTCTACCACTTATTTTAAAGTTTTCAATAAATTACAGTTGATAAGGTATATGATAAAATTTAAAGTTTTCCTGCCATCCTACTTATTGCAACACTCATTGTTTCCTGCAGCTCGACGTTTATTCTCTTGGTGTTGTACTCTGGACATTGATATGCCAGAAAGAGCCGACCGTCTCCGACTTCAGCGAGGTCATCAAGAACATTCCATACGTCTGCACCATACCTCCACCACTCAGGTACATTTATTATTGTTTGTGATTATGATCTTCTAGTCTAGTACTTTAATAAAGATACTTATTATTTTAAATATTTTAGTAGTCACGGCAAAGGGGGGCTTAATCAATTGTTCTTTTGAGTTTTGATTTATAAATTTGATAATTGTTCGAGTTTTGTTTTCGTCCAGACATCAAGATTTTCTGGAGGTTTTTATACATTTCTTTCAATAGAGATAGAATGAGCGTAATACTGACCGTATTTCCAAACATATATACCTATGACATAGTTAAAACATATGGGAACTAACACCATATTCTCTATGTATAACCTGATGTGGCGGTTTGTTTTTGCGATTCTGATGCAATATTTCCACAATAATGATAATTTTGTATTCTTTTTTTTTTGTAGCCGTTTTCACCTTTTTATTCCGATATTTAGCCTCATTTTTAAAAATGTTTTATTATCTTGTTACTGAATGTGTGTTATCATATCAACCTGTTTTAATTCCGTTAATTTCTTCCCCAGAATGTGCCTGGTCTACATGTTACAAGATGATCCTTCCAGAAGACCAAGAATCTCATTTATTCTGCAGATGTTGCGCAACATGGACTTCTGTAGGCATATCATTGACACATTGTGAGATCGTTTTTTTAATCTTTATATTTTAATCCCTACACTCAAATTTAAAGTCAGTTTTATCGATTATATTAATTTGAATTCTTTTATCTTTATTTTCACTTTTGTAATTATTTGTTGAAATCAAAATGGCTATACTTTTTAAATTGTTTCTTTTAAACTTTTTATAGTTCATAATTTGTGTGATAGGAATATTTGAATTAGTTAGAATTTCTCCATACATTTTTTTCATCAGTAGAAATGAAGTGAAGGATCTTGTGCAAGAACGCTCACCTAAGACAAGTCTAGAGGAACGATGTTGGTATAAGGACAGGAAGGAACAGTGTTGAAAACCCCCAGAAGGTGATGCTAATTTGTTAAGTAATTATTCATTAATCCCTGGTATCCCGTTTCCCTCTCCTGATATCTTGTGAGGTTAGATCTGATGTCCAGCCTTCTCGGATAACAACAATAAAAGGTCACGTGTACACTCACGAACGTTAGAGACCCCCGTGACAGTTCAAATAAAAACAAAAAGTAGGTCATAAACATGGTCGCTGAGAGAGGAAATTGTCAGCAGAAACACACACCTTGGGTCCCAGACTGTGTTACGGAGTTTGTGCACTTGGCCCAGGATTCTTATCGGATTTTCCTGGGGGGGGGGGTAGTTTCGGGTCACTCTTGGAGTGGTCCCTTGTGCAGTAAGATGCTGATTAATGCAATAACCTCATAGAAAACATGTTAGCTTTTTGTGAGGAAGCAATTCTCGTCGGTACATATTTTGTTGATCAGCAAATATTCTAGGGACTTTGTTCAAATTAGTAATTATTTTTGTGGCTGAGATTTCTAGTTCACGTTTGGATACATTTAACATAACATTTTCTGATAAATAACTTTATATTTCAGAGAAATTACATCTCAATTAAGACTTAAGGCTGTCGATCTTACCGAGGACACGTTGACCTTATGCATGATGGATCTTGATCCAGTTCACGGACGATGTATATATAGCAATGGCTGCATGAATTTTCTTCGTTTTCCTTCAACCTTGATGCGGCAATGTCATGTGACACCTAATCGTCATCGTGTATGAATGTAAGACCACAAATAGAGAGGCCCTACCAACAATAACGTGCACCATTAACTCAACATTCCAGTTACCAACTTCAGTCCCGAGGTGGAGAATGAAAGTGTACATCCAGTACTATATGACATTTGGCGTCTTGACAGACGGTTGGTAGCCTTCCCGAGGACACGGTTGTGCCGACTCGTGACATAGGAGGTACGCCATGTTATTGTGCACCAGAAATATTGAGTCGCAGTCACGTGGATCCTTACAAGGTATGTTCTTGTTTCGTTCAATAGAAAAATGTACAAGTCCTAGCAAACCTTAGTTTCTCATTAATTTAGTTTCTGTAACACTGTTCTCCTTTGTTTTTTATTTTAATCGACATACAGAAACTACAAATGAACTGATTTACCGATCTAGAAAAAAAATACTAGGTGATTAATTAACATAGAATTTATTGAAAGAAGAGAAGTGAGAAGAGCAAGAGGTAAACCCAAAATAAGATGAACAGACAAAATCAAACAAGCGCTACAGCGTCAACCGACAATGAGTGGAGCCGCCACAACGGCAAAAACCAGAACTGTGTATCTCCATAGATACCAGAGCGGATGCTGGGGAAATAAACTAAAAGAAAAGAAAAGACCACTGTTTTAGAGAAAAAACTTAGCATGTAATGTGAGTTCCTCATCTTTGTCGAGCAAATATAAGAAACGTGAACTATAAAAGGTGAAATCAAGTTGGGGATTAACGGAAATATCTGGGACACAGAAAAAGATGTGACGTGTTTATCAACCTTGACAAAATAAAAACAATATAATCATCACTGCCAAACCAACAACACTAGGCGAATAAGTTTAAAACTGTATAGTTTAACACTATATCAACATGTGTAGTAGTGCACTTAAGTTTATGTCAACCCGTCATTGTGTGTTGATTGCAGTTTACAGTTTTGATTTCAAATTGACCATTTTGAGATAATGTCTTTTTCAATTAATTATTTCGTGTCAGTCTTAATAAACACTAGAATGTATTGTTTCTACCGCTTTTTATTTATTTTCAATAAATAAAAGTTGATACTATATATTCTAATCTTTAATGTTTTCCTGTCATACTCCTTATGCAGCACTTACTGTTTCCTGCAGCTCGACGTTTATTCTCTGGGTGTTGTACTCTGGACATTAATATGCCAGAAAGAGCCGACCGTCTCTGACTTCAGCGAGGTCATCAAGAACGTTCCATACGTCTGCACCATACCTCTACCACTCAGGTACGTATAGTATTGTTTTTGTTTATGATTTTCTAGTTTAGTGCTTTAGTAAAAATACTTTTTATTTTTAACATTTTAGTAGTCCACGGCAGAGAAGGGCTTAATCAATTCTTCTTTTGAGTTTTGATTTTAAAAAAATTGTGTTTTGATTTATAGATTTCATATTTTTTCGATTTTTTTTTTCTCCCTGACATCAATGTTTTGTGAATGTTTTTAGAAATTTATTCAAAGAGAAATAGAGCGAGTGTAATACTGGCAGTATTTCCTCACATATATGCCGATGATATAGAGAAAACATATCAAAACTAACACCATATTCTCTATGTACTACAGGGCATGCCGGGTTGTTTTTGCGCTTCGAATGCAGTATTAACATAATGATGATCATCGATTTATTCCAATATTTGTTGTGATATTGTTAGATGTTTGATCATCAGTGTTGGAAGATAATGGTGAAGACATCGTCAGTGTTGGAAGATAATGGTGAAGACATCGTCAGTGTTGGAAGATAATGGTGAAGACATTGTCAGGGTTGGAAGATAATGGTGAAGACATCGTCAGGGTTGGAAGATAATGGTGATGACATTGTCAGTGTTGGAAGATGATGGTGATGACATTGTCAGTGTTGGAAGATGATGGTGATGACATTGTCAGTGTTGGAAGATGATGGTGATGACATTGTCAGTGTTGGAAGATGATGGTGATGACATTGTCAGTGTTGGAAGATGATGGTGAAGACATCGTCAGTGTTGGAAGATAATGGTGAAGACATTGTCAGGGTTGGAAGATAATGGTGAAGACATCGTCAGGGTTGGAAGATAATGGTGATGACATTGTCAGTGTTGGAAGATGATGGTGATGACATTGTCAGTGTTGGAAGATGATGGTGATGACATTGTCAGTGTTGGAAGATGATGGTGATGACATTGTCAGTGTTGGAAGATGATGGTGATGACATTGTCAGTGTTGGAAGATGATGGTGATGACATCGTCAGGGTTGGAAGATGATGGTGAAGACATCGTCAGTGTTGGAAGATGATGGTGATGACATTGTCAGTGTTGGAAGATGATGGTGATGACATTGTCAGTGTTGGAAGATAATGGTGAAGACATCGTCAGGGTTGGAAGATAATGGTGAAGACATCGTCAGGGTTGGAAGATAATGGTGAAGACATCGTCAGGGTTGGAAGATAATGGTGATGACATTGTCAGGGTTGGAAGATGATGGTGATGACATTGTCAGGGTTGGAAGATGATGGTGATGACATTGTCAGGGTTGGAAGATAATGGTGATGACATTGTCAGGGTTGGAAGATAATGGTGATGACATCGTCATGGGAACTCCAGCGACCGCCAACGTTCTGCAACTAAAAGTGGCAACCTATTTCAGAACCAACATTCTAATAATCTTCTATTTAATTAAATTAATTCTAATAAAAATGTATAATAAATAAGGTTTGACGGGCTTCTTAAATGTGGACAATTGAGATTTGCATTCCGTGTATGTAATATAATCACGAGACCTTCCATAAATAATGTAAATAGATTTAGCTCGCAGCTCATTGACAGCTAGAAAATCTAAGTCAACAAACATTCTTAGCAATTGTGTATTTATCTTTTGTCACCAGTTATATCCCTTTATCAGCTAATTCTCTAGGAGTTTTGTTAAAACTGTTGGTTTCTTTTCTGGCTCAGATTTCTAGTTACTTTTGTTTTATATCATATAACCACTTCTGACATAATGCTTTCCATTTCAGAGATTTCCAAATCTTACCGATTGTTGATGTTACTGAGGACTAAAGGCCACAGACTGTCAGATTCAGTTCAGAGGAAGAGGTATGTTTACAGCACTCGGAAAGAGAGACAAATAATCAACAACAGAAAAAGCAAAGAACAATATATGGTTCATAGCAGGAACGAACGCGTACTCCTTGGCACAAGCCAAATATTGTTCTTTGTTTTTTTTCTGTTGTTGATTATTTGTCATTTTTTTCCGAGTGCTGTAAACATATCTCTTCCTCTGAATTGGTTCGCTAATTATCGCCTAGAAAGTTTCCCTCTATAATAACATTCATTTATTATTATCTCTCTCCAGACTGGCAGGTTCCTGGTCCAGTTCCAGAACTATATACGCTTAGCAGTTGTCACGTGAGCATTAGATTTGTCTGTCCTTCACCTCGGCTATAATCAACAATTGAATATCTGCCACCTCGTTCCTTGGGGAGCAACATATGCTACAAGTGAACCCCGATCGTTATCAAACTACCGTATGTAACATCAAATCATTTCAGGCTGACAAGCTATAACATCAGACAAAAAATGACAACTAAATTTATCATCCCAGGACTATGTGAATTAAGGTAGAAATGAACAACGCGATAGTGGACATTGGAGACTTACTCTGAAGGAATCACACAAATAAAAGAGGTATAGGCATCATGTTTGGTATCAATATAAACTATATAGTGATACAATTTTGGCCATTATAACATAGAGTAGTGCAAGTAAAATTGAGGGGTAGACAAATGCATATCAACTTCCTTCAAGCTCATTCACCAGCAAGTAACGTCGTAGATGAGTGGACATTGATACCTTTTATATTGAAGTCCATCAAATAATGCAAATATCAAAGTATCACGTCCAAGTAGCTACAGGCCATTTAGCTTACTGAGCTCCCTGAGCAAACTCATGGAAAGGCTGGTCAACAGAAGACTTATGTGGCATTTGGAGGCAAAACAACAAATCATACCACAACAAAGTGGTTTCCGTCAGAACAGATCACCTGAAGACCTGATCACCTACATCGCACAGGAAATAGAAGATGCTCTACAAGAAAAGAAACACACACTGGCAGTGTGGGTCGACATGGGGAAGGCTTTTGATAGGGTATGGAGAGAAGAATTAAAGAACAAGCTTCTCAGACTTGGCATCAAAGGCCGTTTATTAAATTGGATATCTCAATACCTACAAGACAGAACGGTCATAATACAAGTACATGGATAACTAAGTAAGAAAGCCAGAATCGAACAAGGTGTCCAACAAGGTGGAGTCCTATCCTTAACGCTCTTTTTAATTTTCATAACCGACATCGTAATGGACATTCCACCCAGAATACACTCAGCAATATACGCACACAACCTGGCATTATGGGCACGTGAAGAATCTATGTCAGTGGCTAGCTCCAGAATGCAAGATGCCCTAGGAAAACTTGAGAAATGAACGAACACCTGGCTACTACCAATTAACAAAAAAAAACTACATACACAATTTTCAGCCTATCAAGAAACACACTCTCTGCAAACTTGAAGATAAAAAACCATACACTTCCATTTTGACCAAAACCCAACATATCTTGGCGTCACCATGAATCGCAGAATGACACGGATAAATAAGATAGACAGAGCAAACAAAAGAGCCAGAAAACGAACAAATATTATGAAGAAATTGGCAGGAACGTACTGGGGAGCAGACAGCAATATCTTGAAACGACTATACGTAGGAAGAGTAAGACCAGTCCTAGAGTATGGAGTCACAGCCTGAGCTATGGCTTCCAAATCACACCTTAGCAAAATTAACAGAACACAAAACCAAGCTGCCCGTATCATCACTAAAAAGTAAAAAAAGTAAAGTACCCCCGTCACGCCAAGTGGCGTATAGGGAAATATGGTGTTAGTGACCCTATATTTTACAGACCTTCAGCACATGATTTTTGGGGTAATGTGGTCGGTATTACGCCCGTGCTGCTTTACTTTCCCAGAAATAACCCGGTACCCATTTTAAGGCTGGGTGAACCCGGAGCCGTCGGTTGGGATCGAACCCTACCCCTTGTCCGTTATATAGAAGAGATCGTTATACAGAAGAGATTGTTATATAAAGAGATCGTTATACAGAAGATATCGTTATATAGGTGAGATCGTTATGTAGAAGAGATCGCTATATAGAAGATATCGTTATATAGAAGATATCGTTATATAGAAGATATCGTTATATAGAAGATATCGCTATACAGAAGAGATCGTTATATAGAAGAGATCGTTATGTAGAAGAGATCGTTATATAGAAGATATCGTTATATAGAAGATATCGTTATATAGAAGATATCGTTATATAGAAGAGATCGTTATATAGAAGAGATCGTTATATTGAAGATATCGTTATACAGAAGAGATCGTTATATAAAGAGATCGTTATATAGAAGAAATTGTTATATAGAAAACACCGTTATATAGAAGAGACTCTTATATAGAAGAGAAGAAATCGCTATATAAAAAAAGATTGTTATATAGACGAGAAGAGATCGTTATATAGAAGAAATCGTTATATAGAAAAGATGAGATCGTTATATGGAAGAGATCGTTATATAGAAGGGATTGTTATATAGAAGGGATTGTTATATAGAAGAGAAAAGATTACTATAAAGAATAGACTGTTATATAAAAGAAATCGTTATATAGAAGACATCGTTATATAGAGTCGATTGTGATACAGAAGACATCGTTATATAGAAAAGATCGTTATATAGAAGCGATTGTTATATAGAAGAGAAGAGACCGTTATATAGAAGAGAAGAGTACGTTATATAGAAGAGTTCGTTATATAGAAGAGATTGTTATATAGAAGAGTAAAGATTGCTATAAAGAATAGATCGTTATATAAAAGAAATCGTTATATAGAAGAAAATGTTATATAGAAGCGATTGTGATATAGAAGAGAGTATTATATAAAATAGATCGTTATATAGAAGAGATCGTTATACAGAAGAGATCGTTATATAAAGAGATCGTTATATAGAAGATATCGTTATACAGAAGATATCGTTATATAGAAGATATCGTTATACAGAAGATATCGTTATATAGGTGAGATCGTTATGTAGAAGAGATCGTTATATAGAAGAGATCGTTATATAGAAGATATCGTTATATAGAAGATATCGTTATATAGAAGAGATCGTTATATAGAAGATATCGTTATATAGAAGATATCGTTGTATAGAAGAGATCGTTATATAGAAGAGATCGTTATATAGAAGAGATCGTTATAAAGAAGAAATTGTGATATAGTAGAGATCGGTATATAGAAGCGATCGTTATGTAAAAAAGATCGTTATATAGAAGAGATTGTATAAAAGAGCTCGTTTTATAGAAGAGCATATAATGTAGAAGAGACTGAAATGTCTCTGAAAAGGCATACTCGATTGGTGCGAGTTCTAGTCACTGGAGCAGAAGGGTTATAGTTCGTTCAGATTCGTTTGCCTAGACATTAATTTATTTTTTTCAAAAACTTATTGTTCATTTGCATTGATCTTTTGAAGTTAGGTTTAGAATACTAATGTCGCTATAAAAATATTTTTTTATCAAAGAAATGTGATCCAGTTTCAAAGATGCCTTATTTAACCTATATTTTAAAAAAGTTAATCGATATTATAAACACCGGCGGGATTATGTAGATGCTTACATCTCACAGCTGATTCTTTAACATATAGGCATGACCTTCACGGCTGAATGCGCACCGTCCTAAAATAGTTATGTTTCCACTATAAATTTTTATAAAGAAATGTTACATATGAAATTTCCCGTTTAGCACAAAATGACATTTTAGCCGAAACCGGAAATTATATGACGTCAAAATCACGGCCGTAGACTCGAGTTCGAGTCATAATTCAGAGGCAAATCTCAATATTTACAGAAAGGAGGCGGCACTATCCATATTATCTTCTGCAAGTCTATGTGAGAATGAATATAAAGGCAAAATATTTTACTGAGCATAACATTGCTATAAAGATTTATCAATACTTCTGCAGAGAGCGTAAAAAGGGACATCTTTATTGTTCTTTATCAAACCCTGAGAAGAGAACAATGCATATTTTAGGTTTGTGTAAACGTTCATTTGATCGAATAGTTAAAGGAAGCGGATATTTATTGCCAACAAATGCAAGAAAGCAAGGAATGAAAGAAAAGTTAGACAGTTTTGATAAGGACCTAGTAAAAAGAGAAATCTGTCGAATGTTTGATATAAACGAAGAAGTGACACTTAGAAAGTTGAAGCTTTGGCTGAAAACTAACAACGACATTGAAATATCAAAAACTTCATTATGGAAAATATTAAGAAGTGCAGGCTTCACCTTTAGAAAGTATGCTGGTGGAAAAAAACATTATTTGTGAGAAGCCACATCTAGTAGCTCTTAGAAGCAAGTATTTACGTGAAGTGAAGGAAATGCGCGAAAATGATTATGATATTGTTTATTTAGATGAAACTTGGATCAACGCTCATCATACAAATGAAAAGGAATGGCAGTTAGCAGATGGAAGTATTAAAAGATCAGTACCAAGCAGTAAAGGGCAACGTTTGATAGTTGCACATGCAGGTAGCAGACATAATGGGTTGTTGCAGAATGCTCATCTCGTTTTCATTTCAAAATCCATAGACAATAGAGACTACCACTCCGAAATGAATGGGCACATATTTAAAGACTGGATCGAGAAAAGTATCCTTCCAATATTAGATCGACCTTCTTGTCTGATAATGGACAATGCTTCATACCATAACGTAGTTAACGTAGAAGATAGAATCCCAACATCATCAAGTACAAAAGATGCAATCAAAACGTGGCTCATAAAAGAACACATACAAGTTAACGACAGCTACTTGAAACCCGAATTGCTTAACCTTGTAAAACAGACACAACGTACAAAGATATTTAAAATAGACAAGTTAATTCAAGAACATGGCCATAGATGTTTGAGACTACCTCCATATCATGCACACTTAAATCCTATAGAACTAGTTTGGGCAAAAGTTAAAGGACACGTAGCATATACAAATAAAACTTTCAAATTATGCGATGTTGAGACACTTACAAATCAGGCTCTATCAAATATAAATAAAGACTACTGGGAAAAATGTGAGGATCATGTGTTACGACAAGAAGAGGAATATTGGAAAAAGGATGGTTTGTTGTTTGTTCAGCCGAAAGCAGTAATCGACCTATTTGACTCGTCTGATTCTGAATGATCATTACTCTGATTAAGTCTACAGATAAATAGTTTGATTTGCAATATTTCCTAGTTGATTTGTTAAACAGTTTATTGTTCAAGACCACCCAAGCAATCAAAAATATGTTATAAGCTAAACCAACAACCATTACTTTGAATGGAAGCCTGCTTGAGTCAGTACAGAAGTTCAGCTATCTTGGATCCACTATTACAGCCACACTTTCCTTAGATGAGGAACTAAATGTACGTATTTGAAAGGCAGCGACAACATTTGGGAAACTCACACCAAGAGCATGGAACTATATCAAATTGACTCTACGAACAAAAGTTCTATATATAGTTTAAAATTTGTATACTTGCCACCAAGTACAATTTTATGGACACGCCTATGGGTCATCGTTGCACTAGATTACTGTAAAACATTTTGATTAGGGTCAAAATAATAGTTACATGGGCAAAGATCAAAGGAATTCGCCGCTTTAAGAAAACCGTTATAGCTAGACATCGAGTAACACATATGTTCTCGTGACATGGACATTTTAACACCGTATGCCAAAAATCATGTGAAATCATCAAGAACTTTTTGAATTATAAATCATAACATCTCGGCAAACGAATCTGAACGGACTATAGTAGCTTCTGCTCGATGTTGGCAGCTGCCATGACCTTCAAGGCGAGTAATCCTCTGCTGGATTTTGTGATCACGTGGTCGAGGTGGTCCCGAAAACACAGGTTGCGATCAAACTTCGAGGTACGTCATCAACCTACACCTCATCAGCTCCTATTCAAACACCGGTGTTTCCGTGTTAACAATATGATTTTTAAGTGAGAACCATGCAACTGATGCTTTATTAGGATTAACCAATGCATCTGATACTCCAAACCACAAAGAGATGAGATCGAATTCGTCTTGCATTGTGTAGGCGATTTGAATTATGTCTCTTCCTTGTCGATATACCAGAATATCATCAGCAAAAGTCATAGTTCTTCCCCTCCCATCCAGCTGTTGTTCCGTGATCGCTATTGTGTACACATTAAATAGAACTGGTGACAATGATGAGCCTTGTGATAGCCCTGGACAAATGGATGTTGGCTCAGAAGACAAACTTCTACATCTGAGAATCACCTTCCTTTGAAACAGTGCTGCAGCGATCCATCTAATGAGGAAGGGGTGCACCGTCTGTTTGAGGAGCATATGCATGAGGTATTCAAATGGTACCCTGTTGTATGCATCCTCCAGATCTATAGCAGCAGCACATGTCTCCTCTCGTCTGTGGAAGCCTTCGAAGACGTCATAGGCAAATACTGCCGCATTGAGCCATGTCTCTTTGTTATATCTATAACCTCCGAGTATGGGTGGGAATGCGCGTTTCTGTTCAAGGTGACAGGTGAGTACACGGACAAATATTTTCTCCAGCAGCTTGCCCGCAGTGTTCTGCATCGTCATGAATCTGAAGGCACTGATCTGAGAATAGTCCCTGTTTGGTTTCGGTAGCTGTAGTAAATAGCAGTATAGCCATTCCTCCTCAACCTGGCCAATCCGAATACTGGCATTACACTCCTTGGCCAGTTTTTTTTTTCAAGTCGTCGTCAGCTAAATCGCCTATGTCGTCGTACCGGACACCATCTGACGAGGAGCAATGTTGAGTGACTGTTTACGTTTTTTTTTTTCGAATGATATCGGTTGTGATTGTGAGATCTTCTCCCAGCACTACATCCTCACACAGTTCTGAATGAGACCCCTATATTCTCATTCTTACAGCCTCATTTCATTGTCCAGTCTGCTCAATGTATTGGGTAATCAGAGCCTTCATTTTGCTCTCATAAGATTTGTGCCATATATGGCCTGTGCTCTGAAAGTCTGGTATGCCCCTCTGTCTTGTTGTGTCATTCATGCTCAGATGAAGTCGCCAGAACGTGGCTAGCGATTTTTCTGAGCACAAATTTTGCAGAAATTATGCCACTTAGCATCCTTAGCCTGCTTAGCATATAGTTTAAAATGCATAATTTTTGGGTCGACCTCTTCTTTCAGACGCTTCAAGAGCTCAGGTCTATTCTTACATTCCTTCTGGCTTTATGTCTTGTCTTGGCTGTTTGTCCCCAGTTCCGCCAAGTGTCCTCGACTTCTACGTTTCACCAGGCCGACTGTGTCCATCTCTTCTGCCTTAAAAAAATATTGTTGTATTTACTTATATTGAAGAGCCAGTTTTACTTTTGCTGTATCTATCTGATCTTGTCAGAGCCAGTTTTATTTTGTTTGAATTCATCTCACCATTCTTCTTACTTTCAACTGCCTGTGGAGCATAGGCCTTCTACAGACACTTTCCAAGTCATCTCAATATTGCAACTAGTATATTTTCTGCTGTAATTTATTTGTTACCATGTTTCATTTGTTTTCACAGATGTAATCAATTAGAAAAAAATAATTTTAATCACTATTTTGATCACGTGAAATTTTAATCGATCCAGTCAGAACTAAGAACGACATTGACAGGTAACATCAAAAGATGGACAAGTCAGCATGTGAGAACCTGTACCATCAAAGCAAGAGACAAAGTGGAATGGCGCTCCTTGGTAGCCAACCTTCGATGCGGAGATGGCACTCACTAATGAGTCAGAACATATTGTTATAACATTTTGTTTCCAAACATCCAATTGAAACGTGTATCCCACATTCCATCATTCACCCAATCAGGATAATTCTTACATTGTGTTCCAGTCGTCTGATAAAATAATTTTAACATAAGATATACTTCAAATCATAATTTTTCTCACATATTTCTTTCATTCAATTAATAATAATTATTCTCACATTTTTTTAAAAATAAAGAACACACTACAAGTCTCCTAATGTGGATTTATAGAATAATAGTAAGAACTAGATGAAAAGTAAAGAAAATAAACGATGAAGTCTTAAAACAACTAGCAATGAAAAGAGAACCATTAACATAATAAAAACAAGACAGATGAGATTTTTCGGGCATGCTAAAAGATACAACAGCCTACTAAAAGTAATCTTGGAAGGGAAAATACAAAGCAAACGAGGCAAAAGCAGACCAAGACTAACATGGACGAGTAACACAAAATGATGGACAATGCAGCCTATGACAGCATGCACCATCAAAGCAAGACACAGAGCAGAACGCCCTTCATGGTAGCCAACCTTCGATGCGGAGACGGCACACCATGATGATGGAAGGTCTCCTACAAAATGGCATCCGCTTCACCGAGCAAGGAAGAAAAAGGGCATGGCATGGAAACACACACAAAATAAATTAGGAACTCGTATTTTGTTAGCATCAAGAGCATTTTACAAAGTTATATGTTTTTGGGAATCAAAAATACTTATCAAGCACCCAAAACTGTTCTCAAGACTGTTCATCTCTTGTATAATAACAATGTTAATATACTTATATATAAACATACTTATACACTAACATTCTTACATACTAACATACTTACATTTTAACATTCTTACATACTAACATACTTACACACTAACATTCTTACATACTAACATACTAAGATATTAAATAGTAACATTCTCACATATTAACATATGTATATACTAATACATGGATGCAATAACAAACGATATTTATTGTCTTTAAAAAGAAGTAATGCCTAATAAGTCAATAAGTCTCTTAGTCATTTCTGAAACGGACTTTAAAAAAGATAAGAGTAGCAACGTGTACCGGACACAAATAAAGAGTAATCAAATATATTCTTTAGAGATTCATGTCTCTGGACAGTCCTCACTTAATGCTTCATTCCTGTAATAAAATAAGATGACGAACTTGAATTAGCAAAACAGTATATGTGTTTGTGTGTGTCTTTATGTGTGTGTTTGTGTGTGTGTGTGGTTTAGAAAGAAGTCAATGAAAAAAATATATCTTTTACATTTGTTCCTGTGCAAAGAGAGTTTACAATTTCCGTGAACTTTTTTCCTTATGTGATCTACCTATATCTAAAGAAAGTCAGAAGAGAAAAACATACATAAACAAAGTATTTTGAACAATTTATTAATTAATTTCCAGTGGAGATGATTTTTGCTATGAAGTGTCAGACTTTGAACAGGATTCGCATTGCATCTCAAGGCGAGCCTCACAACCTCAGAAGAGAGTTTATACCCTCTGTTGTTGCCTCTCGCCTTAGTGTAATTTTAAATGTTTTTCAAGGTCGCCCTAACTTTCATTAGAATTTGTTACTTCTTTCGAAGACTCGATATTTCAGTTTCAGAAAATCAGGGTTTGATGTTTTCACAATGGATGTTTTTACAATGGATGTTTTCATAATAGATATTTTCATAATGGATGTTTTCACAATGGATGTTTTTACAATGGATGTTTTCACAATGGATGTTTTCACAAATGGATGTTTTTACAATGGATGTTTTCACAATGGATGTTTTTACAATGGATGTTTTCACAAATGGATGTTTTTACAATTGATGTTTTCACAATGGATGTTTTCACAAATGGATATTTTTACAATGATGGCTTGTTAAGTCTCCGATCAACCGACCATAGCAAGAGGAATAAAAACAAAATCCTCCATCTTGGACCGCGTCATCTTGAAACATAAAACCAATGTAGCAAACTTTCTTTGTTGACACAAACGTTAATGACAACTTCAGGACAAAGATCGATTTTCTTATATCACAAAGTAGGAAACTAGTTGTGACTCAAACTTTACTCACATCTCTTGTTTCTCCATCTCTGGTGAGTGGCTAAAGCTGTGATTGTGTGTCAGTTTCTTATTCAGTCCTAGAGGTCGATCTGACTCAATTTGTTTTTTGAGATTGTATTCTTCGTTAGTTTCTGAGACAGCCATGGAGAGATCAATTCTATATAACTGTGGTGTTTAATTATGACAATTAATAAATCACGTGTTCTGACGTCACACCAAAGAAAATTACCGTTTTCATGATCTAATTTGAAAGTAGTCTCGGTGGCCTGTTGCTGTTTTAACAGTGGAATTAAATGTTATAGTTATGAAATGTCAGGTTATACATTTGTTTATCAAAATATTCTGTCATACACTTTTTTATATCCGACTTGAGCGAGATGGTTGAGATGAAGAAAAGGTAAGTTGAAGGGGGTGGGGAAGCTTTAGGATTGTTGGCTAGGGGAGACAAGCGTGACTTTGCTGTTATAAACTGATGCCACGTAAAAAGTTTTAAACCAATGCTGTCATCCTATTTGTCGTATAACTCACTCACAGATATTCTTTATTCTTGTGTTTTCTCGCAACTCCCGGTTTGTTTAATCCATTCTGCTTCTTTACCCTCATTGTTCTTTTGTAACTTTAAATAGGACAAGAAAATCACCGGAGTCTGTAGAAATGTGGTTTTACAGAAGAATGTTGAGAATACCATGGACAGCAATAAAGAGTAATGAAAATGTTCTGAAAGAGGTCAAAGCAAAAAGACAGCTAATTTCCAATATTAGGAAGAAACAATCATCATTTTTTGGGCCCTGTAATGAGAAGAGAACAACTGGAAAATTAGAGTGTCGAAGAGATAGAGAGAAACAAAGAGAGAAACAATAACAGACAGCTTAAGAGAATGGTTTGGCAGAAGGTCAACAGCAGAAATGATTAACTGTCGAGATCGAAAGTTGTGGAGAGACATGATCACCTACGCCAGCAGGCCCTGTACTTGATGATGATGATGAACATTGATCACTTTTGCAACCAATCAGATTTGTCTATTCTCTAAACAATACAATTATTATTTGCCTCACTTTTGGCTTATACCTAGATCGATTTAGAACTTGTATTATATATCGCTGATTCTCTGCGCGATAGAGAAAGAAATATCTAGAATCCATAAAGCCTATACAGATTTTACTTTTCATTAAAATATATACAGGTGGCCATCTCTCTATAAACATAACATGAAGTCTACAGTAATCCTGCTCGTACTTCTAATAACTGCGGTAAATTGAAAACGTTTGTTTTTTGGCATTTAGAAACAACACTCAATACAATAATAAATAAAAATAGCTCTGAAATGTTTCACATAATTCCGTCCAGATTTTTACGTGACATATGTAAACAGTGTCTTTCTACATTTAAAAAGATATGTTGTTTAAATAGTTTAATTTATTTCTTTACTGTGTTGTTTGTTTTAGCTGCTACTTGGCGATTAGGGACGGAAAGAGAAAAAAAAGAGCAGTCCAGTGTTGAGATATAAGGATGTTCGCAGAGGTTCCTATGAGGGAGTTCTCAATCAATGAAAGAAACTGGTAGGATCTATGAAAAGTGCCAACATTTTTATAATCACCCCAATCGGCAATGTTCATGCTTGAGCGATTTCAGTACAGCCGACTTTGCATTTGTTCTTTGGAGGACACCGCCAGAAACAAAGTATTGTTTATCCAGCCGCTGAAGCGGAGCTGAAGTCGGTGAGGTGATGTTAAACAAGAGATGTTGTGACGGTGAGATTAAGTTGGACACACAACTTGGTCAGCGTGTTCTACTCTTTGAAGTGCCTCAAACTGTTTGATAATTTGACAATAGGGTGAGAGAGTCCCTTTGAAGTGCCGCACTATGGTCTGATAACTCGACAATAGGTTAAGAGAGTTTCTTTGAAGTGCCCCAAGCGGGTCTGCTAACTCGACAATAGGTCAAGATAGTCCCATTTGAATTCCGCGCTAGGGTCTGATAACTCGACAATAGGTTAAGAGAGTTCCTTTAAAGTTCCCCAAACGGGTCTGCAAACTCGACAATAGGTCCCTTTGAAGTGCCGCGCTAGGGTCTGATAACTCGACAATGGGCTAAGAGAATTCCTTTGAAATTTACGCATGAACGTTGAAAACTTATAGGTTGAAACGCCGCATCTGAAGAAACCAACCTACTATTTTGAAGTTATTTCATCTTTCAGGTAAAGAAATAACTCAATTAATCAATTCATTGGCTTCAAAGGCTACTATTACGGATTTGATGTAAGTAAATATTGTTGTGAACCATCCTGGCAATAAAAGAATGAATGTGAAGTTAATGTGACCAGTTGTAAGGATTTCAGTAAAATTGTAGGGGGAATATAGTAGACACAAGGGAGATAAGAGTGGAAGAGATTAGCTCTCTGGTCACTTTAATTATAATTAATCTATATTAATCTTCTACCTCTTCTTAATCTTCTTTTCTCTTGTCACTGATACCTAAAAGGTTATCGTGGTCTATGTCATTTGTCGTTCTTGAGCTGCTCGACCTGTCTGAATTAGTGATTTTCCTTTGTTGTTACATGTCTCTGTCACTGCATCTATCCATCTTCTTCTGGGTATTCCTCTTGGTCTTTTTCCACGCATTCTCGAGAAGAACGCACTTGATGGTGATTGGTAAGAGTTCATTCTGACCAGGTGGCGAACCATTTAAGTTGTTGTTCTATATATTCTTAACATGGACTATATTAATAACTCAGTATAATTCAAAGCCTGCACTCTCCAGGCGTACACAAGAATATCATATCCCAAAAACTGCAGGACACAAAATATTGAAACAGCATATAAACCAAATATAAATATGTTGTAGAAGTAGATATATACAATTATGAAGTGGATCATAACTGCTGCACCTGTGAAGGCAGCAAGAAGTCATTCCGAGTTCGTCAATGATGTTCTGCTCGTCGCACGATCGCGCACCGTTTAACACTTACAGACGTATCATTACATCATTACGAACAACCATAGGTTTCCCAAACAGTTGACACGATCTCCCAGCCTTCTGGCTCACTATCTTGTACAGTTGTGTACATTTTAAAACGTGCATAACTTCTTTCCCTAATGTGTTGGAGAAATGTTTAGTCCTACTAAACAATAGGTAGGTGCTCGCAGTCATCTTCTATCATTTCCTAAAAATCTAGAGATGTTTACATCTTTCTTGAAGTGATGCTTCGTGTTTGACGACCTGAAATAATAGATTTATAACTGCTCATTAGTGGGGTCTTGTGTACGTGAGAAGGTCGCATTATTCGGATAACATAAACAAACTCACATGCACACAAACACACACACACACATCTATATATATATATATATATATATGCATGAGGTATTCAAATGGTACCCTGTTGTATGCATCCTCCAGATCTATAGCAGCAGCACATGTCTCCTCTCGTCTGTGGAAGCCTTCGAAGACGTCATAGGCAAATACTGCCGCATTGAGCCATGTCTCTTTGTTATATCTATAACCTCCGAGTATGGGTGGGAATGCGCGTTTCTGTTCAAGGTGACAGGTGAGTACACGGACAAATATTTTCTCCAGCAGCTTGCCCGCAAGTGTTCTGCATCGTCATGAATCTGAAGGCACTGATCTGAGAATAGTCCCTGTTTGGTTTCGGTAGCTGTAGTAAATAGCAGTATAGCCATTCCTCCTCAACCTGGCCAATCCGAATACTGGCATTACACTCCTTGGCCAGTTTTTTTTTTCAAGTCGTCGTCAGCTAAATCGCCTATGTCGTCGTACCGGACACCATCTGACGAGGAGCAATGTTGAGTGACTGTTTACGTTTTTTTTTCGAATGATATCGGTTGTGATTGTGAGATCTTCTCCCAGCACTACATCCTCACACAGTTCTGAATGAGACCCCTATATTCTCATTCTTACAGCCTCATTTCATTGTCTAGTCTGCTCAATGTATTGGGTAATCAGAGCCTTCATTTTGCTCTCATAAGATCTGTGCCATATATGGCCTGTGCTCTGAAAGTCTGGTATGCCCCTCTGTCTTGTTGTGTCATTCATGCTCAGATGAAGTCGCCAGAACGTGGCTAGCGATTTTTCTGAGCACAAATTTTGCAGAAATTATGCCACTTAGCATCCTTAGCCTGATTAGCATATAGTTTAAAATGCATAATTTTTGGGTCGACCTCTTCTTTCAGACGCTTCAAGAGCTCAGGTCTATTCTTACATTCCTTCTGGCTTTATGTCTTGTCTTGGCTGTTTGTCCCCAGTTCCGCCAAGTGTCCTCGACTTCTACGTTTCACCAGGCCGACTGTGTCCATCTCTTCTGCCTTAAAAAAATATTGTTGTATTTACTTATATTGAAGAGCCAGTTTTACTTTTGCTGTATCTATCTGATCTTGTCAGAGCCAGTTTTATTTTGTTTGAATTCATCTCACCATTCTTCTTACTTTCAACTGCCTGTGGAGCATAGGCCTTCTACAGACACTTTCCAAGCCATCTCAATATTGCAACTAGTATATTTTCTGCTGTAATTTATTTGTTACCATGTTTCATTTGTTTTCACAGATGTAATCAATTAGAAAAAAATAATTTTAATCACTATTTTGATCACGTGAAATTTTAATCGATCCAGTCAGAACTCTCTCTCTCTCTCTCTGCGTTCAGGACTCAATCAGAGTAAGGATTCCAGACTCTCATATGAAGTCAGCTGTCAGGCTAAGTGTGTTGATCGCCCCCACAGACAGAACATCACAATTAGAGTCTGTCAGATCCACTCTGACTGAACACCCGTTAATACGTTGCACTGTGTTCTGCGCCAGTGGCCCAGTGCATCCGATTTCAGCCAGCATTTTTTCAGGTTCTTAGTCAGAACTAAGAACGACATTGACAGGTAACATCAAAAGATGGACAAGTCAGCATGTGAGAACCTGCACCATCAAAGCAAGAGACAAAGTGGAATGGTGCTCCTTGGTAGCCAACCTTCGATGCGGAGATGGCACTCACTAATGAGTCAGAACATATTGTTATAACATTTTGTTTCCAAACATCCAATTGAAACGTGTATCCCACATTCCATCATTCACCCAATCAGGATAATTCTTACATTGTGTTCCAGTCGTCTGATAAAATAATTTTAACATAAGATATACTTCAAATCATAATTTTTCTCACATATTTCTTTCATTCAATTAATAATAATTATTCTCACATTTTTTTAAAAATAAAGAACACACTACAAGTCTCCTAATGTGGATTTATAGAATAATAGGAAGAACTAGATGAAAAGTAAAGAAAATAAACGATGAAGTCTTAAAACAACTAGCAATGAAAAGAGAACCATTAACATAATAAAAACAAGACAGATGAGATTTTTCGGGCATGCTAAAAGATACAACAGCCTACTAAAAGTAATCTTGGAAGGGAAAATACAAAGCAAACGAGGCAAAAGCAGACCAAGACTAACATGGACGAGTAACACAAAATGATGGACAATGCAGCCTATGACAGCATGCACCATCAAAGCAAGACACAGAGCAGAACGCCCTTCATGGTAGCCAACCTTCGATGCGGAGACGGAACACCATGATGATGGAAGGTCTCCTACAAAATGGCATCCGCTTCACCGAGCAAGGAAGAAAAAGGGCATGGCATGGAAACACACAAAAAATAAATTAGGAACTCGTATTTTGTTAGCATCAAGAGCATTTTACAAAGTTATATGTTTTTGGGAATCAAAAATACTTATCAAGCACCCAAAACTGTTCTCAAGACTGTTCATCTCTTGTATAATAACAATGTTAATATACTTATATATAAACATACTTATACACTAACATTCTTACATACTAACATACTTACATTTTAACATTCTTACATACTAACATACTTACACACTAACATTCTTACATACTAACATACTAAGATATTAAATAGTAACATTCTCACATATTAACATATGTATATACTAATACATGGATGCAATAACAAACGATATTTATTGTCTTTAAAAAGAAGTAATGCCTAATAAGTCAATAAGTCTCTTAGTCATTTCTGAAACGGACTTTAAAAAAGATAAGAGTAGCAACGTGTACCGGACACAAATAAAGAGTAATCAAATATATTCTTTAGAGATTCATGGCTCTGGACAGTCCTCACTTAATGCTTCATTCCTGTAATAAAATAAGATGACGAACTTGAATTAGCAAAACAGTATATGTGTTTGTGTGTGTCTTTATGTGTGTGTTTGTGTGTGTGTGTGGTTTAGAAAGAAGTCAATGAAAAAAATATATCTTTTACATTTGTTCCTGTGCAAAGAGAGTTTACAATTTCCGTGAACTTTTTTCCTTATGTGATCTACCTATATCTAAAGAAAGTCAGAAGAGAAAAACATACATAAACAAAGTATTTTGAACAATTTATTAATTAATTTCCAGTGGAGATGATTTTTGCTATGAAGTGTCAGACTTTGAACAGGATTCGCATTGCATCTCAAGGCGAGCCTCACAACCTCAGAAGAGAGTTTATACCCTCTGTTGTTGCCTCTCGCCTTAGTGTAATTTTAAATGTTTTTCAAGGTCGCCCTAACTTTCATTAGAATTTGTTACTTCTTTCGAAGACTCGATATTTCAGTTTCAGAAAATCAGGGTTTGATGTTTTCACAATGGATGTTTTTACAATGGATGTTTTCATAATAGATGTTTTCATAATGGATGTTTTCACAATGGATGTTTTTACAATGGATGTTTTCACAATGGATGTTTTCACAAATGGATGTTTTTACAATGGATGTTTTCACAATGGATGTTTTTACAATGGATGTTTTCACAAATGGATGTTTTTACAATTGATGTTTTCACAATGGATGTTTTCACAAATGGATATTTTTACAATGATGGCTTGTTAAGTCTCCGATCAACCGACCATAGCAAGAGGAATAAAAACAAAATCTTCCATCTTGGACCGCGTCATCTTGAAACATAAAACCAATGTAGCAAACTTTCTTTGTTGACACAAACGTTAATGACAACTTCAGGACAAAGATCGATTTTCTTATATCACAAAGTAGGAAACTAGTTGTGACTCAAACTTTACTCACATCTCTTGTTTCTCCATCTCTGGTGAGTGGCTAAAGCTGTGATTGTGTGTCAGTTTCTTATTCAGTCCTAGAGGTCGATCTGACTCAATTTGTTTTTTGAGATTGTATTCTTCGTTAGTTTCTGAGACAGCCATGGAGAGATCAATTCTATATAACTGTGGTGTTTAATTATGACAATTAATAAATCACGTGTTCTGACGTCACACCAAAGAAAATTACCGTTTTCATGATCTAATTTGAAAGTAGTCTCGGTGGCCTGTTGCTGTTTTAACAGTGGAATTAAATGTTATAGTTATGAAATGTCAGGTTATACATTTGTTTATCAAAATATTCTGTCATACACTTTTTTATATCCGACTTGAGCGAGATGGTTGAGATGAAGAAAAGGTAAGTTGAAGGGGGTGGGGAAGCTTTAGGATTGTTGGCTAGGGGAGACAAGCGTGACTTTGCTGTTATAAACTGATGCCACGTAAAAAGTTTTAAACCAATGCTGTCATCCTATTTGTCGTATAATTCACTCACAGATATTCTTTATTCTTGTGTTTTCTCGCAACTCCCGGTTTGTTTAATCCATTCTGCTTCTTTACCCTCATTGTTCTTTTGTAACTTTAAATAGGACAAGAAAATCACCGGAGTCTGTAGAAATGTGGTTTTACAGAAGAATGTTGAGAATACCATGGACAGCAATAAAGAGTAATGAAAATGTTCTGAAAGAGGTCAAAGCAAAAAGACAGCTAATTTCCAATATTAGGAAGAAACAATCATCATTTTTTGGGCCCTGTAATGAGAAGAGAACAACTGGAAAATTAGAGTGTCGAAGAGATAGAGAGAAACAAAGAGAGAAACAATAACAGACAGCTTAAGAGAATGGTTTGGCAGAAGGTCAACAGCAGAAATGATTAACTGTCGAGATCGAAAGTTGTGGAGAGACATGATCACCTACGCCAGCAGGCCCTGTACTTGATGATGATGATGAACATTGATCACTTTTGCAACCAATCAGATTTGTCTATTCTCTAAACAATACAATTATTATTTGCCTCACTTTTGGCTTATACCTAGATCGATTTAGAACTTGTATTATATATCGCTGATTCTCTGCGCGATAGAGAAAGAAATATCTAGAATCCATAAAGCCTATACAGATTTTACTTTTCATTAAAATATATACAGGTGGCCATCTCTCTATAAACATAACATGAAGTCTACAGTAATCCTGCTCGTACTTCTAATAACGGCGGTAAATTGAAAACGTTTGTTTTTTGGCATTTTAGAAACAACACTCAATACAATAATAAATAAAAATAGCTCTGAAATGTTTCACATAATTCCGTCCAGATTTTTACGTGACATATGTAAACAGTGTCTTTCTACATTTAAAAAGATATGTTGTTTAAATAGTTTAATTTATTTCTTTACTGTGTTGTTTGTTTTAGCTGCTACTTGGCGATTAGGGACGGAAAGAGAAAAAAAAGAGCAGTCCAGTGTTGAGATATAAGGATGTTCGCAGAGGTTCCTATGAGGGAGTTCTCAATCAATGAAAGAAACTGGTAGGATCTATGAAAAGTGCCAACATTTTTATAATCACCCCAATCGGCAATGTTCATGCTTGAGCGATTTCAGTACAGCCGACTTTGCATTTGTTCTTTGGAGGACACCGCCAGAAACAAAGTATTGTTTATCCAGCAGCCGAAGCGGAGCTGAAGTCGGTGAGGTGATGTTAAACAAGAGATGTTGTTGTGACGGTGAGATTAAGTTGGACACACAACTTGGTCAGCGTGTTCTACTCTTTGAAGTGCCTCAAACTGTTTGATAATTTGACAATAGGGTGAGAGAGTCCCTTTGAAGTGCCGCACTATGGTCTGATAACTCGACAATAGGTTAAGAGAGTTTCTTTGAAGTGCCCAAGCGGGTCTGCTAACTCGACAATAGGTCAAGATAGTCCCATTTGAATTCCGCGCTAGGGTCTGATAACTCGACAATAGGTTAAGAGAGTTCCTTTAAAGTTCCCCAAACGGGTCTGCAAACTCGACAATAGGTCCCTTTGAAGTGCCGCGCTAGGGTCTGATAACTCGACAATGGGCTAAGAGAATTCCTTTGAAATTTACGCATGAACGTTGAAAACTTATAGGTTGAAACGCCGCATCTGAAGAAACCAACCTACTATTTTGAAGTTATTTCATCTTTCAGGTAAAGAAATAACTCAATTAATCAATTCATTGGCTTCAAATGCTACTATTACGGATTTGATGTAAGTAAATATTGTTGTGAACCATCCTGGCAATAAAAGAATGAATGTGAAGTTAATGTGACCAGTTGTAAGGATTTCAGTAAAATTGTAGGGGGAATATAGTAGACACAAGGGAGATAAGAGTGGAAGAAATTAGCTCTCTGGTCACTTTAATTATAATTAATCTATATTAATCTTCTACCTCTTCTTAATCTTCTTTTCTCTTGTCACTGATACCTAAAAGGTTATCGTGGTCTATGTCATTTGTCGTTCTTGAGCTGCTCGACCTGTCTGAATTAGTGATTTTCCTTTGTTGTTACATGTCTCTGTCACTGCATCTATCCATCTTCTTCTGGGTATTCCTCTTGGTCTTTTTCCACGCATTCTCGAGAAGAACGCACTTGATGGTGATTGGTAAGAGTTCATTCTGACCAGGTGGCGAACCATTTAAGTTGTTGTTCTATATATTCTTAACATGGACTATATTAATAACTCAGTATAATTCAAAGCCTGCACTCTCCAGGCGTACACAAGAATATCATATCCCAAAAACTGCAGGACACAAAATATTGAAACAGCATATAAACCAAATATAAATATGTTGTAGAAGTAGATATATACAATTATGAAGTGGATCATAACTGCTGCACCTGTGAAGGCAGCAAGAAGTCATTCCGAGTTCGTCAATGATGTTCTGCTCGTCGCACGATCGCGCACCGTTTAACACTTACAGACGTATCATTACATCATTACGAACAACCATAGGTTTCCCAAACAGTTGACACGATCTCCCAGCCTTCTGGCTCACTATCTTGTACAGTTGTGTACATTTTAAAACGTGCATAACTTCTTTCCCTAATGTGTTGGAGAAATGTTTAGTCCTACTAAACAATAGGTAGGTGCTCGCAGTCATCTTCTATCATTTCCTAAAAATCTAGAGATGTTTACATCTTTCTTGAAGTGATGCTTCGTGTTTGACGACCTGAAATAATAGATTTATAACTGCTCATTAGTGGGGTCTTGTGTACGTGAGAAGGTCGCATTATTCGGATAACATAAACAAACTCACATGCACACAAACACACACACACACATATATATATATATATATATATATATATATATATATATATATATATATATATATATATATATATATAGTTGCCTCCGTTAGTCATAGTAGATTATGGAAATGCAGCGCCTGTAGTAAATGCAATATTTTTCTTTTCTTTCACAGTGTATTCTCTTTTCTAAGAAACTATCTGATTCTATCTTCATTTAGAGCTTTAAAGTGTGTTTCCATAAACTGCGGTCTGCAACTATGTCTCCTCAGGCTACAGGATTTATGTTCAGTCTTCATGTCACTTTTGCATACCTCTATAAATCGGAGTTTTGTGCGTCCCGTAGGTCTTTTGCAGTGTGCTGGTTATCCATAGAGTATCAGTATGTCCTTTAGTATGCATCCATCTTTCATACTGTGTAAGTAGCGTGTAGATGTTCGGCATGCCTGTACGATCAAGGACATATACGTTTATCACTTTGGGTAATTTCCTAGTTTGATCAGATATAGTCTTTCAGTTTGGAAGAGTGATGTCCCCTAAAATATGTCTGCCAAAATGCAGTGGTTCTACGCATTCTTGGCGTTGGGTCATTACGCTGGCATGTAATCATTTCGGAGTATCTGTTGATTGGGCGTTGGGTCCAGGGGTCAGGTTTAGCTTTAGTGTTAAATATTTATAAATATATTATAACGCGTGACAAAAACGACGCCACTCGGCCTAATTATGATCTTCTGATCGAAGGGAATTGTGCGGTTGATTACCAATCGGCGTAATGACCCCAACGCCAAGAATGCGTAGAACCACTGTATTTTGGCAGACATATTTTAGGGGACATCACTCTTCCAAACTGAAATACTATATCTGATCAAACTAGGAAATTACCTCACTTTGTCCTTCTAGGTGTTATCAAGAAAACAGCGCCGACATCGCATTTGGGATGCCTTTAAACTTTCTTTACATAGGTTGTCATTATTCGCAGACATATTAAAGGATAATGATGATGCAGGAGTTATCTGCCTTTGATTCAGTTGCCAGCTTACTGTCTTGCCAAACGGACATAAGAAAACGGTCGAAGGTAGAAGCAGCTTTACCTTTCCGGATGTTAAAGGAGTTTGTCGTTATTATATAGCAAGAGAGATGGAGATGAAGAGAACGATTGGCAGAAAGATAATAAAGTGAAAAGAAACAATGAGATGTGAAAAAAAAGAAAATTATATATGACCTTATATGTGGAGAAGTGAGATAATGTACTCCAGGCAGAGAAAGGGGGAGAGGAGAGAAAGAGAGCGTGTAAATCCCCTTGCTGCGTTTAGCTTAAGACTTAACTACGGTTAGTTATGCACCGTTTCTTCTGCCAAAACGATGACAAACCCGAGCCGAAACTAACTAGTTATAGTACATGCCCGTAAGTAGTTCCACAAGTGGCGTTATCATGTCAGATGTACTAGACTTGCTTACCACCAACAAAAATATCTTGTTGCACATGTTGACACGACGAGATTCTAGCTGAAACCGTTCAATGAACGCGCCTATTCTCATAAGACACCCTGTGTGATCCACATTACCTATCCTCAGATTTCCAGTGCAATTTTTTTAATGCTATCTTTAAAGTGCCATATTTCTAATGCGATCTTTCTAGTGCCATTATTCTAGTAACATCATGCAAAACCATTATTCTAGTGCCATCATTCTAGTGCCAACTTACTTTCTAATAGCATCTTTATACCACTATCCTTCTAGTACCATCTCCCTAGAACCATATTTCTAGTACAATTATTCTAGTATAATATTTCTTGTGACATCGTTCTTTCTAATACCAACTTTCTAATACCATCTTTTTCAGTACCATCGTTCTACAACCATCTTTCTAATACCATTTTTTTTCTAGAACCATCTTTTTAGTGTCATCTTTCTAATGCTATTTTTCTAATACCATCATTCTAGTTTACATCCAGTGAATGGAAATCGAATCATCTCATTTCAAACAGAATAGGGCCGGTTGCAAGTATAGACCGTCGCTGTTGACTAAAGATTAGTATATCTCTAATAATAAACTTGTTCTCCCGTGTGTTACCGGGGCCTCATTATGTGGGAAGTAAAGAATAGTGACCTTCCAGGCATGTCGTAATAGGCGACTAAGAAGGTTGATCGATGGCTTGACAAGCTGTCATTGTAAAATGCATTGTTATGGAAACAGAACCATAGATTTTAGAAGCAGTGATCTCTGCAATATGTGCCATTTTGGCACGCAAGGTTTCTGTTTTTGAGATTGTTGTTCTGTCCTATGTGCCGTCTTCGGCTCTAAAGGACAATAGATAGATTGAATAATAAAACATTACTGAAGCTCTTTTAATTTACATCCAATTCCTGGGACCAATCGGAGATATGATGCCCAGTGACATGTTCTCTTATGACATATATACACATATGATTATCATACTCACTGCACTGTTGATTGATCAAGAAAACATAAGGGAACGATGGACAGAATACATTAAATAACTTATAATGATGAACGAACGGAAGTAGATATTAAGGATAATGGAGAAGGACCAGAAATACTCAGAGAAGAAGTGGAAGACGCCTAGCGCAATAAGAAAGCAGGAAAAGCTCCTGGACCAGATAATATAACTAAAGAAGCGATTGAAGCTATGGGTGATTTTGGAATAGAAATAATAACAAAAATATTGAATGATATCTACAATAGCGGATATATACCAGACGACACGCTCAAATCAATATTCATAGCCCTACCAAAGAAATCGGGTGCGATTGAATGTGATGATCATCGCACAATAAGTCTTATGAGTCATATGACTAAGATATTACTAAGAATCATCATGCGAAGAGTGCGGAACAAAATCAGTCCAGAAATTAGCGAAGTGTGGTTTTGTTAGAGATAAAGGAACAAGCAATGCCATTTATATCATTAGATCTTTAGTAGAAAGAGCCATAGAGGTGAAAACAGATCTATACCTATGTTTAATTGATTACACCAAGGCATATGACAAAGTAAAGCACCAAGAAATAATCACAATTTTAGAAAGCATAACCGTAGACAGCAAAGATCTAAGAATAATAAAGAACATGTACTGGCAACAAACAGCGGCCATAAGAACTGGAAACCAATTGGGAATGTTTCAACAAATAAAACAGGGTGTTAGACAAGGTTATGTGCTGTCACCAGATTTGTTTAATATTTATAGTGAGATTATTTTAAGATCCATAAGTGGCATGCCTTTGAATAACAGTTGCAGGTAATAATATAAAAAATCTAAGGTATGCTGATGATACAGTATTAATCGCTAAGAGTGAAAATGAGTTACAAGAAATGTTGGACATTATAGTGAAGGAAAGCAACAATAAAGGACACAGCTTTAATAGCAAAAAGACAGAGGTAATGGTAACAACAAAGAAAAAGACATCACCTCAGTGCAAAATAAAGACAAGTGGAATAATATTAAAAAAAGTAAATTAATTTAAATATTTGGGAACTTTGTTAACCTCAGACGGAAGATGTACAAAAGAGGTGAGATGCAGAATGGCTCAGGCAAAAGCAGCTTTCCAAAAAATGAGGAAAATACTATGCAATCCATTTTTGACAATAGAAACAAGAAAAAGAGTTCATAAATGTTATGTAGCGCCAGTCTTAACATATGGATGCGAATCATGGACAATAGGACAACAGACAAGAAAATCACTGGAGTCTGTAGAAATGTGGTTTTACAGAAGAATGTTGAGAATTCCATGGACAGCTAAGAAGAGTAATGAAGAGGTTCTGAGAGAGGTCAAAGCAAAAGGAGAGCTAATTTCCAATGTTAGGAAGAGACAGTCATCATTTTTTGGCCATGTAATGAGAAGAGAACAACTTGAATATATTGTAACAACTGGAAAAATTGAGGGACGAAGAGATAGAGGGAAGCAAAGAGAAAAAAATAACAGACAGCTTAAGAGAATGGCTTGGCAGAAGGTCAACAACAGAAATGATAAATAGCTGCCGAGATCGAAAGTTGTGGAGAGACATGATCACCTACGCCACTAGGCCCGGTACTTGATGATGATCTACAGCTTACAACGGTCCTTCCAAAATATCGTCAATCTCTGCCGTCATTTATGTCACTCCAGTAACACAGCTATCATCTTCTGGCGTTGACTTTCTCGTAATCGGCTGGTGAACCATGGTTCGTGTGAACGAACTCCGTGTAGCAGCATGGTATTTATTTATCATCATAATGTGCCATACCGGATGGCGTAGGCGATCATGTCTTTCCATAATCTTCTATCCACAGTACATCGTATTAGTTCTGTTGTTGACTGTTTTCCATGCCATGACACCAAGCTATAAAGTATTTTCTCTCTTTGTCGTCCGCGATCTCTCTTTCTTTTTATTTTGCCAGTTGTAGCCAAGTATTCCAATTTTCATCTTCTCATGATGTGCCCAAAAAATGTTGATTGTTTCTTTCTGATGTTTTTAAGTAGTTGCCTTTTTGTGTTGACCTCTTTGAGAATTTCTTCATTGGTATTTTTAGCTGTCCAGGGAACTTTCAACATTCTTCTGAGAAATCCTAAATTTATTTATAGACAGAATAAGATGAAAATTAAGAAAACGATAAAACAGTAAACAAATTAAATGTGCTCTCTTCTTTAGATGGTACACCGGAAGTGAGCAGGGGTGACCTAGAGGCAAGATGTCAACCTCTATCAAATTTCGAATCTTCCATTTCTCACCTCGAGTCTGTGGTTCCATCGTGTTTTTACCCTGCCCTGATCTAGTGAGGTCCTATGTCAGACAATTTAGGATAACGGCAAAAATATAACATCCCGTGTACATTCAGCGCACGTTATACCCTCCCCTGATCTAGTAAGGTCCTAAGTCCAGCAATTTAAGATAACAGCAAAAATATAACATCCTGTGTGCACTCTGCGCACGTTATACCCTCCCCTGATCTAGTGAGGCCTATGTCCAGCAATTTAAGATAACAGCAAAAATATAACATCCTGTGTGCACTCTGCGCACGTTATACCCTCCCCTGATCTAGTGAGGCCTATGTCCAGCAATTTAAGATAACAGCAAAAATATAACATCCCGTGTGCACTCTGCGCACGTTAAATAACACTTGGCAATTAGAATCGAAAAGAGAACCCAAGCAATGAACACAGCCGGGCAAAATTTATAGGAAAAATATTGCTAAAAGATGTCAAGACACGACGATTAAAAATTACAGCACCTCGGAAGTTAGAGAATATCTGCCAAAATAGAAAGGAACACCTGAGCTCACGGCTGCAGGAGCACAGATTGGAAAAAAATATTTTCACGCAAAATTCAGTACTTCAGTACGCACTAGAGACATAAATCTGGCTTACGCAAACAAAAAGTGAACGATACAGGAAGTCACCCTGGTCGCACTCTGTCACAGCAAGAAATAAGCAATAAACTTCACTCTACTAGACCACTACATCATATCTTGAGATAATTAGTTGGTTTAAGAGCATCAAAGTGATATAACTCACATTCTCTTCACTGTCAAATTCGCCAGCTAAATTAGTGACACGCTGAGAGTCATATACACGAATATACACAAGGTATTTTACTTGTCATAGACTGCAATTATTAAGCAATATATAGATGCATGTATAACTGTTATCTTCGATGTGTTATTCTGTCCCCTCAGAAAGATCGAATCCACATTATCAGAACAGCGTCAGGTAACCAAGTTGAGAATGTCGTCAACAGAATCGATTATAGAAGCGCTAATCAAACATTCCTACGGTTATAGGAGGGATACATTGACCAATCCTTTACGGGGAAGTGAGCGATACAGTGTGATATCCCGGGCCGAGACCGAAAAAGACAGGTATAAAATGATTACCAATTGATACATTCTTATCAGGCCATTGTGGAGTCATTTTCAGATAAAATGTCCTTTGCAGAATGTTCCATTCACCGCAGACCGTCTTAAAGAATCTTTGTCATCTTTGTCTCTAGCCATCTTCCACAGAGCGTTGTATTCAACACAGCTCGTTTTAAAGAATCTTTGTCTCTAGCCAGATTTTCCACAGAACGTTGCATTCACCACAGCCCATCTTAAAGAATCTTTGTCTCTAGCCAGATTTTTCACAGAAGGTTGCATTCACCACAGCCCGTCTTAAAGAATCTTTGTCTCTAGCTAGGTTTTCCACAGAAGGTTGCATTCACCACAGCCCGTCTTAAAGAATCTTTGTCTCTAGCCAGATTTTCCACAGAAGGTTGCATTCACCACAGCCCGTCTTAAAGAATCTTTGTCTCTAGCCAGATTTTCCACAGAACGTTGCATTCACCACAGCCCATCTTAAAGAATCTTTGTCTCTAGCCAGATTTTTCACAGAAGGTTGCATTCACCACAGCCCATCTTAAAGAATCTTTGTCTCTAGCTAGGTTTTCCACAGAAGGTTGCATTCACCACAGCCCGTCTTAAAGAATCTTTGTCTCTAGCCAGATTTTCCACAGAAGGTTGCATTCACCACAGCCCGTCTTAAAGAATCTTTGTCTCTAGCCAGATTTTCCACAGAAGGTTGCATTCACCACAGCCCGTCTTAAAGAATCTTTGTCTCTAGCCAGATTTTCCACAGAAGGTTGCATTCACCACAGCCCGTCTTAAAGAATCTTTGTCTCTAGCCAGATTTTCCACAGAACGTTGCATTCGCCTCAGTCCGTCTTAAAGAATCTTCATTTTTATCCAGATCTTCAACTTATTCTGTTGCTATGCTCAAAGTCTCGTTGATGTATTGAAACCACCTTCTCTTTGGTCTACCCCTGTGTCGTTCCCCAGGAACCATGCCTTCCATTATTGTTCTTTCTAGCCATATATGCCTGTTGTCGTGGTCAAAAGTATTTTAATTTCCCCTGTAGAATGATGTTTATAAGTCAGTTCTTGTTGATGTTTATGTCTTTTAACGTGTCATCGTTTATCTGTCTTCTTCAGTTATTCCTTGTGGGATAGAACTAAAATTTCCAACTTTCGTCTAAAAAAAAATAATTTACTATTGTGTTATGTTACACATAACAGAAGCCCTGTTGTTTGCACCTTTTGATCCGGCACAAAAAGCGTTGTTATGTTATTTATTAGTCCAGTTGACATCTTCTCTTTTGTCTACTTCTTGGATAGGTTGAGTAGTGTGTTTTCTGGACACTAGTTTGATGATTTGGGCAAGCGTTGTTTTTATTTCTCTTTATAATGCTGAAATCATCAGAATGAATAGACAATTTTATGGACAAAAGCGATGAAGAGACATGTTCATCTATGCCAGTAGACATGGATCATAAAAATATAGTTTTTTCTAATAATATTGTGCATTTTTGCCAAATTTACTTCATAGTTCCATAGTGTAAGTGTCTGTACTATTTACAGTGGCAGAGTAGATAGCGCGCTTGTCTAATGAGCTTGAGTGTTCAGGAACAATTCACAGATGTCTCTTTTGTGTGTGATCGATATTGCTTTGAGGCTCACCAAGCCTTTGAATAATCCTATAAGAGATTTACTTTGGGAAAGTAGAGCAGCCTGGAGTGATGTTGCCCACGTCACCCAAAATGCGCTGATTATCATAAAAATATTTTACGGACACCCGCACCACATATTTAAAAAATATAAATGTTACAAGACGCAAAAGGCAAGATTTCTTTCTGTAGAAGTCTCGATAGTTCAGTGGTTAGTGAAGTGGAATTAGACCACTAAATGCATGCGGTTCAGTTCTATGCTCATTGAAGGTTTCACGATCACCCTTAACTCTTTCTCTGCTCCAGCTTTTTTTATTGTTTAAGCAGAGTTACCTGTCCTAGAATTGTGAGAACCGATTTTACCAATGTAAACATTATGTTTATAAATGAAGCTGTCATATCATATGTCAACAAGAAGGAATAGTGCACCAAATGTAAATAAAACTTGAAAGATATAATCATTTTGGTAAGTATTGAAAATTTGAAGAAAAAAGTGAAGATTCAAAAAATAATCCATAGAGAACAAGGGTTACACCCGTTTGAGATACAGAAGAATTGTTCAGACATTTCACAACATACGGAGAGAGCGTATTTGGGAAAGCTTAGGCCATCCTACTGCAACGGTCTGAGCATTATTGGGAAGGGAAAGAGTTAGTTGAGTGTGTACATGCAATTTTCTGGGAAAGAAAAGCGGCACATCGTAATACTGACCAAACATAATGAGACAAAGGTCTGTAAAAAAAAATATGGGCACTAACATCATATTCCCTATTATCCACGTGGAGTGTCGGGACTCATACATTTGTATGTATTTTTAGATGTTTGTGTTTAGTTTGTTAAACTAAAAATAGCTATACACAATGATATTTGTATTTGGTCGCTGTGTTCTATTGCATGTTCGGTCCTTGTCTGAGCAGTCAAAATCGAAATATTCTGAAGAAAGTTCTCCACGAGGAAAAGATCAGGTCTATCACGGACCGAGTAACTCTTCCCACAATCTCGACCACAATAAAAAGTGAAGTTCTACACCCTGTCATAAAGGGACATGATGTCAACACTATAGACGCATGGAGCCAAGTGAGTGATTGTAATACATATGTGGAGGTGTGTGAGTTAGTGTAATACATGTGTGGAGCTGTATGAGTGATTGTAATACATGTATGGAGGTGTATGAGTTATTGTAATAACTGTACATGCGTGGAGCTGTGTGAGTGATTGTATTAACTGTACATGTGTGGAGCTGAGTGAGTTATTGTAATACATGTGTGGAGCTGTGTGAGTGATTGTAATACATGTGTGGAGGTGTGTGAGTTATTGTAATAAATGTACACGTGTGAGTTATTGTAATAAATGTACATGTGTGAGTTATTGTAATAACTGTACATGTGTGGAGCTGTGTGAGTGATTGTATTAACTGTACATGTGTGAGTTATTGTAATAAATGTACATGTGTGAGTTATTGTATTAACTGTACACGTGTGGAGCTGTGTGAGTTATTGTAATAAATGTACACGTGAGAGTTATTGTATTAACTGTACACGTGTGGAGCTGTGTGAGTGATTGTATTAACTGTACATGTGTGGAGCTGTGTTAGTGGTTGTAATAACTGTACGGAGCAATGTGAGTGATAATAATAACTGTACATGTGTGGTGCTGAGTGAGTGATTGCAATAGCTGTACGTGCATGGAGTTATGTGAGAGATTGTACTAATTGTACATGCATGGAGTTATGTGTGAGATTGTACTAATTGTACGTGAATGGGGGTTATCTGAGAGATTGTACTAATTGTACGTGCATGGAGTTATGTGAGAGATTGTACTAAGTGTACGTGCATGGAGATGTGTGAGAGATTGTACTAATTTTACGTGCACGGAGTTGTGCGATAGATTGTACTAATTGTACATGCATTGAGTTATGTGAGAGATTGTACTAATTGTACGTGCATGGAGTTATGTGAGAGATTGTACTAATTGTACGTGCATGGAGTTATGTGAGAGATTGTACTAAGTGTACGTGCATGTAGCTATGTGAGAGATTGTACTAATTGTACATGCATGGTGTTATGTGAGAGATTGTACTAATTGTACATGCATGGAGTTATGTGAGAGATTGTACATGCATGGAGTTATGTGAGAGATTGTACTAATTGTACATTCATGGAGCTATGTGAGAGATTGTACTAATTGTATATGCATGGAATTATGTGAGATGTTGTACTAATTGTATATACATGGAGTTATGTGAGATATTGTACTAATTGTATATGCATGGAGCATATTATGTCTGTTATGCGACAGATTGTACTAATGGTAAATGCATGGAGTTATGTTACAGATTGTACTAATAGTACATGCATGGAGCTATGTTACAGATTGTACTAATTGTACATGCATGGAGCTATGTTACAGATTGTACTAATAGTACGTGCAAGGAGTTATGTGACAGATTGTACTAATTGTACATGCATGGAGCTATGTTACAGATTGTACTAATTGTACATGCATGGAGTTATGTTACAGATTGTACTAATAGTACGTGCAAGGAGTTATGTGACAGATTGTACTAATTGTACATGCATGGAGCTATGTTACAGATTGTACTAATTGTACATGCATATATTTATGTGAGATATTGTACTAATTGTATATGCATGGAGTTATGTGAGATATTGTACTAATTGTATATGCATGGAGTTATGTGAGATAGTCTACTAATTGTATATGCATGGAGCTATGTGAGAGATTACTAATTATACGTGCATGGAGTTATGTTACAGATTGTACTAATTGTACGTGCATGGAGCTATGTGAGGGATTACTAATTGTACGTGCATGGAGTTATGTGACAGATTGTACTAATTGTACGTTCATGGAGCTATGTGAGAGATTACTAATTGTATGTACATGCAGTTATGTGAGAGATTACTAATTGTATGTGCATGGAGCTATGTGAGAGATTACTAATTGTACGTGCATGGAGCTATGTGAGAGATTACTAATTGTACGTGCATGGAGTTATGTGACAGATTGTACTAATTGTACGTGCATGGAGTTAGGTGAGTTTTATTAATTTTGTGGGAAGATGGAAGCTCATGTACTAATTGTACGTGTGAGGAACTGTATGAGTACTGGTACTAACAGCACATGCGTGAATTAAGATGTGTATGGGTACTATGAATAATGTAGACCAAGAAAACGCTAAGCAGAACAATAACTAGCGAAACATCATCTATGAGACTAAGAAACAATTAAGAGCTGCAAGAACTAACAGCAAATCGTCAATCGTGGATAACTATGATTTGCACCCAGTGTGCCCTCTTTGGCCCGAGAGAAAAATGAACGAATCAATCAATAAATAGATGAATGAATAGATTAAATCTCCTCGAACACTCTAAATAAGTTAAATACTGATACTAAATGTAAGCGCATGCATTAAAGAGTATTTTGGTCACAGTTGTTTGTTACTGCTAATTTAATTCATTTGGTTATTTATTTCTTTACAGAAATATAAGTTGCATATTCTCAATTACTGTATCTTAATTCTTCTATTATACACCCATAGTGACAAGAAAAAGCTGTATCTTAATTCTTCTATTATACACCCATAGTGACAAGAAAAAGCTGTATCTTAATTCTTCTATTATACACCCATAGTGACAAGACAAAGCTGTATCTTAATTCTTCTATTATACACCCATAGTGACAAGACAAAGCTGTATCTTAATTCTTCTATTATACACCCATAGTGACAAGACAAAGCTGTATCTTAATTCTTCTATTATACACCCATAGTGACAAGACAAAGCTGTATCTTAATTCTTCTATTATACACCCATAGTGACAAGAAAAAGCTGTATCTTAATTCTTCTATTATACACTCATAGTGACAAGAAAAAGCTGTATCTTAATTCTTCTATTATACACTCATAGTGACAAGAAAAAGCCGTATCTTAAAATTAAAAATAATTTGTAATACACATCATCGAGTGTCGTCTCCACAACGAAGGTTGGCTACCATGGAACGATCATCGGGGGATCACTCTTTCAAGCGCGACAGGAATCTGAGAGATATTTTGGTTAGGAGCCGTCTCCCTCGCTCCCACCCTTAACACTTCGGTACGGCCCCTTGTGGTCGTAACTGTATCACCTGTGCCTATGTGCTTCCTACTGACTCGGCCTTATTCCCCAATGGACGGTTCGAGATCAAGCATGGCTTCACATGTATGTCCTGCAACATCATTTATGCCATTATATGCCAACGATGCCACATGACCTATATTGGCGAGTCTGGTGGTAGAAGATTAGCGGAAAGATTTTGTGAACATCTACGAGATGTCCAACAGAATACTGGCACTCCAATGTCTTCCCATTTCAACTCCCCAGATCACAAGGGCAAAGACGACATCCGTGTCACTGGTATTGTCCTCTGTCACTCTGGCGACCGCAGCCGATATACTTTGGAAAATCGCCTCATAGTCCAGTATGGTTCGCTGACCCCACGGGGCATGAATGTATCACACTCATACACATAGTTTCCTTTCGGCTGCTCCTTCCCTCTTGCATAGCCCTCTCTACCACCCACGTTGTGGCTCTTTAGTCTATCTACTATGCCACGCTATTCTTAGTTCTTCTCCACTAGTCCCCGTTGAGGCACTTCGGTGTTCTCCTATATGCTTTTTTCTGCGCTACTTACCCCTCATATGTTTTTATTGCACCCCACTCTCATACATCTCACTCTTTCCGCCTTTTGAGTACCTGTTATTCTACTGTTCTATTCTTTCTCCTTCGAGTTTGCACACTGACCCCGGTGTGAACCCTTCCACACATATGATTGTCCCCGTATGGGTGTGCACATGCATGTATGTGTTCATAGGCACGGGTATTTGTATATATATGTATACGCATATACATGCATGTATATGTGCTCTTGCTTGTATGCATACACATGTATGTGCGTGTATACGTATGTGTATGTTGATATGTATTAGTATGTGCATGTCTTCTTGCACGTGTACATATGTATACACGCATCTGTGTGTGTGTATATACATGTATTTATGGGCCCTTAGATACTTTCAGATATTGCCTGTGCCTTTGTAGTCGACGTACCTAGATAGCGTTCCCCCCACTCGTGTATTTTTAGAACCCTTCACCTCTGACTACAGGGTATAAATTACAGCTACACCCGTGAGAAATTCCTTTCATAGCCAGACCACAGTCCACGACACACAGGGAAGTCAACATATTTCGATTATTTTGTTTTTGATGTTTCATTACTAGTTAGCTATGTAGGATTAGTTTTATTTATTCATATATTTGTGTGTGTATGTTGTTTGTTTGTTCCTGCTGAAGGCCTATTGAGCCGAAACGTCGTTCGAATCTGTGTCGTCTACTAATCACGTAAAGCTTCTAACATACCATTTTTTCTTTTTTTTTCAATTTTTCCTCATCTAGATGTATCTCGTTTAGGCCTTCTATAAATTGTATGTGGTATAGTCTATGAAGCAGGCATATATTGGTTTGTTTACTTCTGTGTACTTTTCGATTAATGTTCTCATGCAGAATATGGTTTCTCTTGTCCCGCTTTTTTTCCTAAATCCAAATTGCTGCTCATCTTATTCAGTATTGATTTTATTCTGAATCCTTCCTTGTATAGTTTTTAGCAAGATTTTTGTAACATGGCTCATTAGGCTTATTATTCTAAAGTCACTGCATTCAACTGCGTCATTCTTTTTAGGCAATGCAATGACAGTTGATGTTTTTAGTTTATTTGGTATGTATCCTGTATGGTACATGTCGTTGCAAATGTCTGTAATCACTTCAATGCCAAAATTTTCTAGTGCCTGTATTATCTCTATCTGTAAGCTGTCAGGTCCTGCTGCTTTTCCCTTTGTCAATGTTTTTATAGCTTTTTCCACCTCAGATTTTACGATTTTATAGCCTGATATACATTTTATAACTGGTTTCTTGTCCCTTTGATCATTAAATGGTTCTGTTATATATTCATGCAATCTATATATAATATCTTTATTGTCTGTTAGCATTTTTCCTTTTTTGTCTGCAATGCATCCACCTTCTGTGGCTTTTTGTTATTTTTATTAGTCATTCTCTTTATTTCTGTGTTCATTCCTCTTAAGTCGTGCTTGCTTTCCCTAATTTCTATTTCTATACCTTTTTGGCTGAGCCAGTCTTCTTTTGCCTTTTTGCACATTTTGCGTATCTCATTATCTATTTTATTGAATTGAGCAGTGTTCTTCGCTTGTCTCCTTTTTTCCATTTTTTCTAAGATGGTGTGAGTTATCCATTTTTGTTTTTTGTTCTGTTCTCTTTTGGGTAAGGTGTCGCAGGTTTCTTTCACGCTTTTCTTTATGCATTGCCATTTGGTTGTTACTTTTTCATCAGGATTTTCTCTTCTGTATTGCTCAATTCCTTCTTCTAGCAGCTTCTAGTGTGTGTTCTTTACTTGTATTGTATATGTATCTTTAATATCTGTTTGATTTAAAGCTGTTATATCGAGTGAATTTGTTGATGAATTAGACTTTTGCTTGTTTTTCTTTAGTTTGATTTTCATTTTAATCATTACAGGATTTTAATCTGAATTAATATCTGCTCCTGGGTAGGTTTTGCCTTTCTTTACGCTGTTACGGAACCTTTCTTTTATCATTATGTAATCTATTTGATTCCTCTTCTTATCTCCAGGGCTTTTCCATGTGTATAGTTTCCTTTTCTCTTGCTCAAAGTAGGTGTTACATGTTATCAGCCTGTTTTCTTCACAGAATTATATTAATCTTTCTCCTCTGTCATTTCTTTTTCCTAAACCATGATTTCTTATAATGGTCTTACATCTACCTTTCCCTACTTTAGCGTTCATGTCACCCATTACAATCAAGACGTCTGAAGATTTCACTTGCTTCATAACTTTATTTAGGTCTTCATAGTATGCCTCTATTTGTTCATCTGTGTAGTCTTGAGTAGGTGCATATGTCTGTATTATTGCCATGTCGGATGGTTTTGCTTTCAACTTGACAAGTATAATTCTATCATTGTATCTCCAGTGGGTACTTCCATATTTTTGTAGCTCTCTTTTTATCAGTATTCCTACCCCCCCTCCTTTTTTTTTGATGTTCTGTTGTGTTTCCTGAGCATATACATGTATATTTTTCGTCCTCTATGTACCCACATTCTTTCCATTTTGTCTCTGATATGCCTAAAATATATATATTTATTCGTTCTGCTTCTTGAATCAGATTTTCCAATTTCCCTCCTTGATATAGTCCTAACATTCCAAGTACTTATTTTAAGATCTTTCCTCCGACATAAGTTCAAATTCTTCTCCATGGCATCCTCTGGACTAGCACGTGATGAGGCTCCAATCTCTTTCACGGTGGTCTGCCACATTCGTCTTTCATGTCCTGAACATATCTCTTGTTTACCACACACTTTGCTGTTTTCGCTTTCTGGGCCGTTGGTCTTTGCTGACTCTCTCTCTCGCCCCATCCACCGTTACAGACTTTGTACAATTCGGAATGGACATTTCGGTCTGCCTGGCGCAACTGTGAACAACAATGACCTATCACCGCCAGGTCAATCTCGAATGAAAAGAAGATAAATAGCCACTTAACAACGAGAATTTCCACCATTCACCAGCCTGTCAGAAGCTAAACAACCACAATAGGCATGAGCAGAATATTAATCACAAGAAGCAAACCGCGTGTAACCGGCGTATTTCGAAACAAAACACGCTGTAACGGAAAACACTGTCTACACAGGGACGTCATCTTGAAACACCATCCATTTGTAATTACAATTTGAATATTGCATCTTCCGAAAGTCTCAGATTTGCTAAACTTTTATCTTTTATAAAGTTGGAGCATTAACTACTAACATATTAATGACAGAGAAATTCTCAATTTTGATCAAATAATTTACGTTTTGTATGCGATGTCACAAGTTGAAAATACATACATACAATAAGTATAGTCTTAAAACAGCTAAAAATGACAAGAAAACTACTAAACACGATTCAAACAAGACAAATACGATTTTTTGGACATGTTAAAAGAGTATAAAACTATGTTCAAACAAATTGATGAATTAATAGGAAGAAAAACGCAATACAAAAATGGGTGTCTAAGATCAAAGGAAGGAGAACTGTTGATTGATCAAGAAAACATAAGGGAACGATGGACAGAATACATTAAAGATCTTTATAATGATGAACGAACGGAAGTAAATATAAAGGATAATGGAGAAGGACCAGAAATACTCAGAGAAGAAGTGGAAGATGCCTTGCGCAATATGAAAGTGGGTAAAGCTCCTGGACCAGATAATATAACAAAAGAAGAGATTGAAGTCATGGGCGATTTTGGAATAGAAATAATAAAAAATTTTGAATGATATCTACAACAGCGGATATACCAGACGACATGCTCAAATCAATATTCATAGCCCTACCAAAGAAATCGGGTGCGATTGAATGCGATGATCATCGCACAATAAGCCTTATACGTCATGTGACTAAGATATTACCAAGAATCATCATGCGAAGAGTGCGAAACAAAGTCTGTCCAGAAATTAGCGATGAACAGTGTGGTTTTGTTAGAGATAATGGAACAAGCAATGCCATTTATATCATAAGATCTTTAGTAGAAAGAGCCATAGAGGTGAAAACAGATCTATACCTATGTTTCATAGATTACACCAAGGCATTTGACAAAGTAAAGCACCAAGAAATAATCACAATTTTAGAAAGCATAAAAGTAGACAGCAAAGATCTAAGAATAATAAAGAAAATGTACTGGCAACAAACAACGGCCATAAGAACTGGAAATAAATTGGGAATGTTTCAACAAATAAAACAGGGTGTTAGACAAGGTTGTGTGCTGTCAACAGATTTGTTTAATATTTATAGTGAGATTATTTTAAGATCCATAAGGGGCATGCCTGGAATAACAATTGGAGGTCATACTATAAATAATCTAAGGTATGCTGATGATACAGTCTTAATCGTTAAGAGTGAAAATGAATTACAAGAAAGTTGAACATTATAGTGAAAGAAAGCAAAAATAAAAGACTCAGCCTTAATAGCAAAAAGACAGAGGTAATGGTAACAACAAAGAAAAAGACATCACATGAGTGCAAAATAAAGACAACTGGAGCAATATTAAAACAGGTAAATGAATTTAAATATTTGGGAACTTTGTTAACCTCAGACGGAAGATGTACAAATGAGGTGAGATACAGAACTGCTCAGGCAAAAGCAGCTTTCCAAAAAATGATGAAGATACTATGCAATCCTTTTTTGACAATAGAAACAAGAAAAAGAATTCTTAAATGTTACTTAGAGCCAGTCTTAAAATATGGATCAGAATCATGGACAATAGGAAACAGACAAGAAAATCAATGGAGTCTGTAGGAATGTGGTTTTACAGAAGACTGTTGAGAGTACCATGGACAGCTAAGAAGAGTAACGAAAATGTTCTGAGAGAGGTCAAAGAAAAAAGAGAGCTAATTTCCAATATTAGGAAGAAACAATCATCATTTTTTGGCCATGTAATAAGAAGAGAACAACTGGAATATATTGTAAGAACTGGACAAATTGAGGGACGAAGAGATAGAGGGAAGCAAAGAGAAAAAATAACAGACAGCTTAAGAGAATGGCTTGGCAGAAGGTCAACAGCAGAAAAGATAAATAGCTACCGAGATCGAAAGTTGTGGAGAGACATGATCACCTACGCCAGCAGGCTCGGTACTTGATGATGATGATAAAATAGACAGGATCCTACTAAAAGTAATCTTGGAAGAGAAAATATGGGGTAAAAGAGGCAGTGGTAAATCAAGATTAACTTGGACGAGTAACGTGAAAAGATGGACAAGTCAGCCTTGACCAACGTGCACCATCAAAGCAAGAGGCAGATCAGAATGACGCTCCATGGGAGCCAACATTCAATGAGGAGATAACACACAATGATGATGAAGTAAAACATCAATTTTAAGAATGAGTGGAATGTACTAGACTCAGGACATCTTCAGCCATGAGTGGAATGTACTAGACTCAGGACTTTCTTCAGGGGACTTTCTCATGTATTGTCACACTCGACAGGAAAAGTAGGGAACAGAACCCGGTCGTGGTTAATGCTGAGGTCAAAGGTCTCATCTGCGATAATACCGATGAGGAAGATGCAGTCATCTATACAGACGGATCTGTAAGACGACACGAAAGAAGTGCATGGGCATTTACAGCACGCTCGGCAGGCAGAATAGTCAAGGAAGACAGTGGTGCATACGCCATGACCACGAGTAGCATGACAATGGAGGTGATGGCAGTGACCAAGGCATTCAAATGGTTAGAGTCACAAGACTACATCCACGCATGTATACTGAGTGATTCGATGAGCATGATACAAAAGTGGAGGCGGGCTTTGTACGCATGCAATGGGTAGAGTCGTTGCAGAAATACAAAATACGTAAGGTCACCTTTGTCTATGTCCCTGGACATGCGAGAGTACGGGAAATGAGAGAGCGGACAGGTTGGCTAGCTGCGCTGTCGTTGAGGACGGGCAACCAATGGATCGGGCGGACATCATCAATGCCCTTCGAGATGTGGGAAGAGCACAGGACTTCGACAAACACAGATCAACGTCACTTCTTCGGATGATGGAAATGGGAGTTAAGATGGGCACAGCCAGAAATGAGACACTTAGTGGCCGTGTAAGAAAACTTATCAACCAACATAGAACTGGAGTCGTCAGTCGCTGGACACTGAGGGAATTGCTGAGGAGGGGATCTGAGCACCTATGGACATGTTCGGAGTGCAATGATGATGACCCGCAAATAACTCAAATAACTCAATCTTCAGCCATGAGTGGAATGTACTAGACTCAGAACATCTTCAGCCATGAGTGGAATGTACTAGACTCAGGACATCTTCAGCCATGAGTGGAATGTACTAGACTCAGGACATCTTCAGCCATGAGTGGAATGTACTAGACTCAGGACATCTTCAGCCATGAGAGGAATGTTCTAGACTCAGGACATCTTCAGCCATGAGTGGAATGTACTAGACTCAAGACATCTTCATCCATGAGGGGAATGTACTAGACTCAGAACATCTTCATCCATGAGTGGAATGTACTAGACTCAGGACATCTTCAGCCATGAGTGGAATGTACTAGACTCAGGACATCTTCATCCATGAGTAGAATGTACTAGATTCAGGACATCTTCATCCATGAGAGGAATATACTAGACGCAGGACATCTTCAGCCATGAGTGGAATGTACTAGACTCAAGACATCTTCATCCATGAGGGGAATGTACTAGACTCATGAAATCTTCATGCATGAGGGGAATGTACTAGACTCAGGACATCTTCATCCATGAGTGGAATGTACTAGACTCAGGACATCTTCATCCATGAGTGGAATGTACTAGACTCAGGACATCTTCATCCATGAGAGGAATATACTAGACGCAGGACATCTTCATCCATGAGAGGAATGTACTAGACTCAGGACATCTTCATCCATGAGTGGAATGTACTAGACTCAAGACATCTTCATCCATGAGTGGAATATACTAGACTCAGGACATTTTCAGCCATGAGAGGAATATACTAGACTCAGGACATCTTCATCCATGAGTGGAATGTACTAGACTCGGGACATCTTCAGCCATGAGTGGAATATACTAGACTCAGGACATCTTTAGCCATGAGTGGAATGTACTAGGCTCAAGACATCTTCATCCATGAAGGGAATGTACTAGACTCAGGACATCTTCATCCATGAGAGGAATGTACTAGACTCAGGACATCTTCATCCATGAGTGGAATGTACTAGACTCAGGACATCTTCATCCATGAGGGGAATATACTAAACTCAGGACATCTTCATTTATGATTGCTGCAAGGTTTCCATGATTAGAACTTAAATGTCATTTTGAGATTAAAACAAAGCAGCTGTGTGGCACTGCCTGTAGTCAGTCAGAAGCTAAGTAAGTTAAGTACTGGTATTCACTGTATATGTGAGGATCAAGGTTTACTCTGGGATCAACTGTAGAAGTGTGAGACAAGTTTAGTACTGGGATCACTTGTAGAAACGAGAGACACGCTTAGTACTGGTATCTTATGTGGAAGTGTGAGACATGTTTAGTACTACTATGATATATAGATGTGTGAGACAAGTTAAGTACTGGTATTATATGTAGAAGCGTGAAACAAGTTTAGTACTGATATCATATGTAGAAGCGTGAGACAGGTTTAATACTGGTATCATGTGCAGAAGTGAGAGAAAAGTTAATTACTGGTATCGTGTGTAGAAGCGTGAGACACATTAAGTACTGGTATGATATGTAGAGGTGTGTGATAAGTTAAGTGCTGTTATCATGTATAGGAGCGTGAGACAAGTTAAATACTGGCACTATTTGTGGAAATGTGAGACAAGTTAAATACTGGCATTAGATGTAGTAGTATGAGACACGTTAAATAATGGCATCAGCTGTAGAAGTATGAGACGAGCTAAATACTGGCATCAACTGTAGAAGTATGAGACAAGTTAAATACTGGAATCAACTGTAGAAGTATGAGACAAGTAAAATACTGGAATCAACTGTACAAGTATGAGACAAGTTAAATACTGGAGTCAACTGTAGAAGTATGAGACAAGTTAATTACTGACATCAACTGTAGAAGTATGAGACAAGCTAAATACTGGAATCAACTGTAGAAGTACGAGACAAGTTAAATACTGGAGTCAACTGTAGAAGTATGAGACAAGTTAATTACTGGCATCAACTGTAGAAGTATGAGACAAGCTAAATACTGGAAACAACTGTAGAAGTATGAGACAAGTTAAATACTGGCATCAACTGTAGAAGTATGCGACAAGTTAAATACTGGCATCAACTGTAGAAGTATGAGACAAGTTAAATACTGGCATCAACTGTAAAGGTATGCGACAAGTTAAATACTGGCATCAACTGTACAAGTATGAGACAAGTTAAATACTGGCATCAACTGTAGAAGTATGAGACAAGTTAAGTACTGGCATCAACTGTAGAAGTATGAGACAAGTTAATACTGGCATCAAATGTGCAAGTATGAGACACGTTAAATACTGGCATCAACTGTACAAGTATGAGACACGTTAAATACTGGCATCAGCTGTACAAGTATGAGACAAGTTAAATACTGGAATCAACTGTACAAGTATGAGACAAGTTAAATACTGGCATCAACTGTGCAAGTATGAGACAAGTTAAATACTGGCATCAACTGTACAAGTATGAGACACGTTAAATACTGGCATCAACTGTACAAGTATGAGACAAGTTAAATACTGGAATCAACTGTACAAGTATGAGACAAGTTAAATACTGGCATCAACTGTGCAAGTATGAGACAAGTTAAATACTGGCATCAACTGTACAAGTATGAGACACGTTAAATACTGGCATCAACTGTACAAGTATGAGACAAGTTAAATACTGGAATCAACTGTACAAGTATGAGACAAGTTAAATACTGGCATCAACTGTGCAAGTATGAGACAAGTTAAATACTGGCATCAACTGTACAAGTATGAGTCACGTTAAATACAGGCATCAACTGTACAAGTATGAGACAAGTTAAATAATGGAATCAACTGTACAAGTATGAGACAAGTTAAATACTGGCATCAACTGTACAAGTATGCGAGTAGTTAAATAATGGCATCAACTGTACAAGTATGAGACAAGTTAAATACTGGCATCAACTGTAGAAGTATGAGACAAGTTAAATACTGGCATCAAAACTAGAAGTATGAGACAAGTTAAATACTCACATCAACAGTAGAAGTATAGACAAGTTAAATACTGGCATCAACACTAGAAGTATGAGACAAGTTAAATACTGGCATCAACTGTAGAAGTATGAGACAAGTTAAATACTGCCATCAACTGTAGAAGTATGAGACAACAAGTTAAATACTGCCATCAACTGTACAAGTATGAGACAAGTTAAATACTGCCATCAACTGTAGAAGTATGCGACAAGTTAAATACTGGCATCAACTGTACAAGTATGAGACAAGTTAAATACTGCCATCAACTGTAGAAGTATGAGACAAGTTAAATACTGGCATCAACTGTAGAAGTATGAGACAAGTTAAATACTGGCATCAACTGTAGAAGTATGAGACAAGTTAAATACTGGCATCAACTGTACAAGTATGAGACAAGTTAAATACTGCCATCAACTGTAGAAGTATGAGACAAGTTAAATACTGGCATCAACTGTAGAAGTATGAGACAAGTTAAATACTGGCATCAACACTAGAAGTATGAGACAAGTTAAATACTGGCATCAACACTAGAAGTATGAGACAAGTTAAATACTGGCATCAACTGTAGAAGTATGAGACAAGTTAAATACTGCCATAAACTGTACAAGTATGAGACAACAAGTTAAATACTGCCATCAACTGTACAAGTATGAGACAACTTAAATACTGCCATCAACTGTAGAAGTATGCGACAAGTTAAATACTGGCATCAACTGTACAAGTATGAGACAAGTTAAATACTGCCATCAACTGTAGAAGTATGAGACAAGTTAAATACTGGCATCAACTGTAGAAGTATGAGACAAGTTAAACATTGGCATCAACTGTAGAAGTATGAGACAAGTTAAATACTGGCATCAACTGTACAAGTATGAGACAAGTTAAATACTGCCATCAACTGTAGAAGTATGAGACAAGTTAAATACTGGCATCAACACTAGAAGTATGAGACAAGTTAAATACTGGCATCAACATTAGAAGTATGAGAGAAGTTAAATACTGGCATCAACTGTAGAAGTATGAGACAAGTTAAATACTGCCATAAACTGTACAAGTATGAGACAACATGTTAAATACTGCCATCAACTGTACAAGTATGAGACAAGTTAAATACTGCCATCAACTGTAGAAGTATGCGACAAGTTAAATACTGGCATCAACTGTACAAGTATGAGACAAGTTAAATACTGCCATCAACTGTAGAAGTATGAGACAAGTTAAATACTGGCATCAACTGTAGAAGTATGGGACAAGTTAAACACTGGCATCAACTGTAGAAGTATGAGACAAGTTAATTACTGGCATCAAATGTACAAGTATGAGACAAGTTAAATACTGCCATCAACTGTAGAAGTATGAGACAAGTTAAATACTGGCATCAACTGTAGAAGTATGAGACAAGTTAAATACTGGCATCAACTGTAGAAGTATGAGACAAGTTAAATACTGGCATCAACTGTAGAAGTATGAGACAAGTTAAATAATGCCATCAACTGTAGAAGTATGAGGCAAGTTAAATACTGGCATCAACTGTACAAGTATGAGACAAGTTAAATACTGCCATCAACTGTAGAAGTATGAGATAAGTTAATTACTGGAATCAACTGTAGAAGTATGAGGCAAGTTAAATACTGGCATCAACTGTACAAGTATGAGACAAGTTAAATACTGCCATCAACTGTAGAAGTATGAGACAAGCTAAATACTGGCATCAGCTGTTGAAACGTGAGACAAGTTAAATACTGTCATCAACTGTAATAGTATGGGACAAGTTAAATACTGGCATCAAATGTAGAAGTATGAGACTAATTAAGTACTGGCATCAACTGTAGTTGTATGAGACAAGTTAAATACTGGCATCAACTGTAGTAGTATAAGACAAGCTAAATAATGGAATCAACTGTAGAGATATGAGACAAGTTAAGTACTGGCATCAACTGTAGAAGTATGAGACCAATTAAGTACTGGCATCAACTGTAGTAGTATGAGACAAGTTAAATACTGGCATCAACTGTAGTAGTATGAGACAATTAAGTACTGGCATCAACTGTAGTAGTAAGAGGCAAGTTAAATACTGGCATCAACTGTAGAAGTATGAGACAAGTTAATTACTGACATCAACTGTAGAAGTATGAGACAAGCTAAATACTAGAATCAACTGTAGAAGTACGAGACAAGTTAAATACTGGAGTCAACTGTAGAAGTATGAGACAAGTTAATTACTGGCATCAACTGTAGAAGTATGAGAAAAGCTAAATACTGGAAACAACTGTAGAAGTATGAGACAAGTTAAATACTGGAATCAACTGTAGAAGTATGCGACAAGTTAAATACTGGCATCAACTGTAGAAGTATGAGACAAGTTAAATACTGGCATCAACTGTAAAGGTATGCGACAAGTTAAATACTGGCATCAACTGTACAAGTATGAGACAAGTTAAATACTGGCATCAACTGTACAAGTATGAGACAAGTTAAGTACTGGCATCAACTGTAGAAGTATGAGACAAGTTAATATTGGCATCAAATGTGCAAGTATGAGACAAGTTAAATACTGGCATCAACTGTACAAGTATGAGACACGTTAAATACTGGCATCAGCTGTACAAGTATGAGACAAGTTAAATACTGGAATCAACTGTACAAGTATGAGACAAGTTAAATACTGGCATCAACTGTGCAAGTATGAGACAAGTTAAATACTGGCATCAACTGTACAAGTATGAGACACGTTAAATACTGGCATCAACTGTACAAGTATGAGACAAGTTAAATACTGGAATCAACTGTACAAGTATGAGACAAGTTAAATACTGGTATCAACTGTGCAAGTATGAGACAAGTTAAATACTAGCATCAACTGTACAAGTATGAGACACGTTAAATACTGGCATCAACTAAACAAGTATGACACAAGTTAAATACTGGAATCAAGTGTACAAGTATGAGACAAGTTAAATACTGGCATCATCTGTGCAAGTATGAGACAAGTTAAATACTGGCATCAACTGTACAAGTATGAGACACGTTAAATACTGGCATCAACTGTACAAGTATGAGACAAGTTAAATACTGGAATCAACTGTACAAGTATGAGACAAGTTAAATACTGGCATCAACTGTACAAGTATGCGAGTAGTTAAATACTGACATCAACTGTACAAGTATGAGACAAGTTAAATACTGGCATCAACTGTAGAAGTATGAGACAAGTTAAATACTGGCATCAAAACTAGAAGTATGAGACAAGTTAAATACTGGCATCAACTGTAGAAGTATGAGACAAGTTAAATACTGGCATCAACACTAGAAGTATGAGACAAGTTAAATACTGGCATCAACTGTAGAAGTATGAGACAAGTTAAATACTGCCATCAACTGTAGAAGTATGAGACAACAAGTTAAATACTGCCATCAACTGTACAAGTATGAGACAAGTTAAATACTGCCATCAACTGTAGAAGTATGCGACAAGTTAAATAGTGGCATCAACTGTACAAGTATGAGACAAGTTAAATACTGCCATCAACTGTAGAAGTATGAGACAAGTTAAATACTGGCATCAACTGTAGAAGTATGAGACAAGTTAAATACTGGCATCAACTGTAGAAGTATGAGACAAGTTAAATACTGGCATCAACTGTACAAGTATGAGACAAGTTAAATACTGCATCAACTGTAGAAGTATGAGACAAGTTAAATACTGGCATCAACTGTAGAAGTATGAGACAAGTTAAATACTGGCATCAACTGTAGAAGTATGAGACAAGTTAAATACTGGCATCAACTGTAGAAGTATGAGACAAGTTAAATACTGACATCAACTGTAGAAGTATGAGACAAGTTAAATACTGGCATCAACACTAGAAGTATGAGACAAGTTAAATACTGGCATCAACTGTACAAGTATGAGACAAGTTAAATACCGGCATCAACACTAGAAGTATGAGACAAGTTAAATACTGGCATCAACTGTAGAAGTATGAGACAAGTTAAATACTGCCATAAACTGTACAAGTATGAGACAACAAGTTAAATACTGCCATCCACTGTACAAGTATGAGACAAGTTAAATACTGCCATCAACTGTAGAAGTATGCGACAAGTTAAATACTGGCATCAACTGTACAAGTATGAGACAAGTTAAATACTGCCATCAACTGTAGAAGTATGAGACAAGTTAAATACTAGCATCAACTGTAGAAGTATGAGACAAGTTAAACACTGGCATCAACTGTAGAAGTATGAGACAAGTTAAATACTGCCATCAACTGTAGAAGTATGAGACAAGTTAAATACTGGCATCAACTGTACAAGTATGAGACAAGTTAAATACTGCCATCAACTGTAGAAGTATGAGACAAGTTAAATACTGGAATCAACTGTAGAAGTATGAGACAAGTTAAATACTGGCATCAACTGTACAAGTATGAGACAAGTTAAATACTGCCATCAACTGTAGAAGTATGAGACAAGCTAAATACTGGCATCAGCTGTTGAAACGTGAGACAAGTTAAATACTGTCATCAACTGTAGTAGTATGGGACAAGTTAAATACTGGCATCAAATGTAGAAGTATGAGACTAATTAAGTACTGGCATCAACTGTAGTTGTATGAGACAAGTTAAATACTGGCATCAACTGTAGTAGTATGAGACAAGCTAAATAATGGAATCAACTGTAGAAGTATGAGACAAGTTAAATACTGGAATCAACTGTAGAAGTATGAGACAAGTTAAATACTGGCATCAACTGTACAAGTATGAGACAAGTTAAATACTGCCATCAACTGTAGAAGTATGAGACAAGCTAAATACTGGCATCAGCTGTTGAAACGTGAGGCAAGTTAAATACTGTCATCAACTGTAGTAGTATGGGACAAGTTAAATACTGGCATCAACTGTAGAAGTATGAGACTAATTAAGTACTGGCATCAACTGTAGTTGTATGAGACAAGTTAAATACTGGCATCAACTGTAGTAGTATGAGACAAGCTAAATAATGGAATCAACTGTAGAGGTATGAGACAAGTTAAGTACTGGCATCAACTGTAGAAGTATGAGACCAATTAAGTACTGGCATCAACTGTAGTAGTATGAGACAAGTTAAATACTGGCATCAACTGTAGTAGTATGAGACAAGCTAAATAGTGGAATCAACTGTAGAAGTATGAGACAAGTTAAATACTGGCATCAACTGTAGTAGTATGAGACAATTAAGTACTGGCATCAACTGTAGTAGTAAGAGACAAGTTAAATACTGGCATCAACTGTAGAAGTATGAGACAAGTTAAATACTGGCATCAACTGTAGAAGTATGAGACAAGTTATATACTGGCATCAACTGTAGAAGTATGAGACAAGTTAAATACTGGCATCAACTGTACAAGTATGAGACAAGTTAAATACTGGCATCAACTGTAGAAGTATGAGAATAGTTAAGTACTGGCATCAACTGTAGAAGTATGAGACATGTTAAGTGACGTACTTTTATTTTACCATTATACCCTACCCCCTTTGCAACCAAAATAAAAAAAATAACGTTACAAATTACCAATAAATTATCCTTACAAACTCTACACACTGAAGAGAATAACAGAGAACGTTGAAAAAAGGTTTGGTCTCATTCACTGGATACAAAACGAATGAGATTGCAACCGAAAACCGGTCTGTCAACAAACATTTCTAATATTTTGTTATGTTTTTTCTATTGTCTGCTTTGCCGCAGCTCGACACAGATGTACAAACCCTCTTCGCTGATACTCTATTCACAGTTGTTTCTTTTCATCTGAAAGTAGCATTTTAGTTCTAACTTGGAACATTTTGCAACATTTATGGAAGAAGATGATTTGGGTCTAGTACATTCCACTCATTCTTAAAATTTAAAAGTTTTGGTTTCAATGTCTGACTTCACTCACAAAATGTCACATTCATAGGTAAAGTAAATATTTATGTACGAATGATACTTGATTACCTAGTGGTTGCAACAAAAGGAAAAAAAGACTGGCAAATGTGAGAGTTTCTTGGGATCCGATATTTAATTTCTAACAGGAAAAGTGTTTAATTTTAAAGTCACAGCTTCTTGTAATCACTTTGAATGTATAATAGAAACAAGTGCTTTGTTGATTTTCGTGGAGAGACATAAATATGAAAATTAGCTAAAGTATCAGTGACAAACAACAGTATACTCGTCTTCCAGATGCCAACCTACGACAACCACTTCCTCAAGAGGATGTACGACAAGCGTGGCAGCTCACGTACGCTCTGTAGCAGACAAAAGATAGGCGGTACCCTCGGCCCACGTGATTCTCACTCGGTCCAGCCTCGACATCAGTTCGTCAGGTAAACACATTAAGTGGGTGTAGTTGTGTTGTGTCGCTAGTTTACGATTGGTTGTAATATTGGCGCCTTTCAGCCCGACACATCCCGGGATTATTGGGACGGGACTTTAGATCTGAGCTCACTGAACTATAGAGGAACATAAGCGCCTGCGACTGTTGTCGCAAAAGCAAGGTCGGCGCACTGACCAACACCTAGCAGTTCTACCTCTTCATGGTCTCCACCGGTAACAGCCTGCGCCAAAACAGGCTGGCCAACAAAAGCTAGGATGGCCGTGTTCCCCTTAGTTATCGCTTGTACTGATATAGAAGATCTAGTATTATAGTACCTCTGGGCCGGTCTAGTACCCTTCCAACATATCCCGGGATAGACTAACTATAACTTCTACAATAAGAACTGGGAATGTCAAGAAAGCCAATACGACACGTCACATCAATAAGTAAAGGTGCAACCTGCGCTCATCAACTCGTGGATTACATTAACACAATCAACCTCACGAATTAAAGACCAGATGGAAAGCTTATCTTACCGATATTTCGTGTGTGCAACTGGAAAAAATTGCATCAGTAGTGGACACCCCGTATATTTAATGACGGGGGTAGTCATGCGATTATGGATGGTGTTAAAAGCTCTATCATCAGGAGGAAACTGTGGAAAGAAAACACTGTTGCCTGGCAGATACATCGAGGGAAGGAATGGTATGGGAGAACATCCACACAGAAACCACGGGCATGATGAGCTCAACAGCCCTGGCACGCAAATGGGGAAGTAGATTGCCGAACCAAGATTTAGACTAACGGCTATAAATCACATAATTTGTGTCTCAGTCTTCACATGCTGGCCAACAGTTACATGCTCCTTGTTTGTGTATTCTACAGTCAACCGTCAGTTACATTCTCATGTCTCGGTAAACAGATGTAGTAAAAATTCACATATTCTTTGTGTATTCTAAACCCAGGAAGAATTTACATGCATTTAGTAACTTTATTGAAACTCCCTCACGAAGTATGCACAGTGGTGCATACAAATGGAAACAATTTAAGGAAACAGTAACCAACATCTCTAAAACAGTTTGTGTAACGAAGCTAAGAACAAGAGAAGGGAAAAAGAGCAGACCATGGTGGAACGAAACAATCAGAGAAGTAATTAAAGAAAAGAAGAAACTGTTTAAAAATTGATGGGAGAACAAGAACCAAGAAAAATATGAAAAATATGCCTTAGTTGGAAAAAGAGTTAAAATGTTGATCAAAGAAGCTAAGCAAAAGAAGTGGACAGAATTCGGACAAAACATGAGCAGGGACTTCAAGACAGCCACAAGAGATTTCTACAAAGCAGTAAAAGCCACAAATGAAAGAAAAGAAAACCATGATAGTACTGAGCTGATAAATGACAATGACGGACAGCCAATATCAAAAAACCAATGTATGCAACAGAGATGGAAAGATTATTTTGAAGACCTGTTAAACATACCAACTAGCAATAAGACAACAAAAACCATGCTAGAACTCACAAATACTGAACCTAACATCATGAAATAGGAAATCGAAGAAGTAATCAAATATGCACCAAGAAAAAAAGCACCGGAGATAGATAACATACCAATAGAAATAATAGCAGCAGCAGGAGAAACAGGAATGCAATGGCTGCACATAATATTTAATGCAGCATGGCACAGACTACAAGCCACAGAAGACTGGCAACAGGCAATCATCATACCAATATGGAAAAAGAAAGGTAGCAAAAGAGACTGCAATCAATATATAGAGGTATAACTCTTCTCAGCCAAGTAGGAAAGCTATACGCCAAAATCTTGGAAAAAAGGCTGAGACCAATAATAGAACTACAGTTAAGTGATTCTCAAATCGAAAAAACAGAGGATGTACTGACGCACTATTCACATTAAAACAGCTTGCAGAAAAAAACGACAGAACACAATCAAAACGTATACATAGCCTTCATTGACCAGGAAAAAGCATTCGACAGAGTAAACAGAGAACAACTGTGGGAGATACTAACAACATACGGAGTAAGCCAACATCTAACCAATCTTATTAAAAGTTTCTACGTCAACAGCAGCTGCAGGGTCAGAACAGCAGCAGGCTACACAGACCACTTCGAAATTAGATCAGGTGTAAGACATGGGTGCGTACTATTCCCCCCCCCCCCTACTGTTTATTACATACATGGACCATATATGCAAGCTAGCCAACCCATCAGAGAGAGAGAGAGGAGATCAACGAGCTTTTATTTGCAGACGATCAGGCACTAATACATGAAACAATAGAAGACCTACAAGTACACTTAAACAAATTCAACATCTCAGGCACAAAATACAACATGAAAATCAACATCAACAAATCAGAAGTCATAAGTGTCGCCAAAAATAAACAGAACATCAACATAACTATAGAAGGCAGACAACTAAAACAAGTAGAGGAATTCAAATACCTAGGAATGTCTAATAACAAACGATAATTCTCAAACAGCAGCGCTAGAATCAAGATGCAACAAAGCTTGTCAAATCATCGGACAATTATCACCACTATTGTCCAACAAGGAAATAACTCTGGAGGGAGGCAAAACGAGCACTATACAATACAATCTCCATCCCAACGTTGTGCTACCAATGCCAGACCTGGACCCTAGATGCAAGAACAATAAGAAAAATAACCTCTATTGAGATGAAATGTGTTAGACGAATGACAGGAAACAGTCTGAGAGATAAGATCAGAAATGAAGAACGGAGAAAAACGCTAGGAATAGCCCCCGCCATAGAATATATAAAGAAACAACAAATAAATTGGTTTGGCCACGTGACGAGGCCGAAAGAACAAAACACAACACAACGAGCCTTCAACAAACGTTGTGAGAACGCCAGACCCAAGGGTCGACCTTAAAAACAAATGTACAAATGGGTCAAAGCATACCTGCATAACAGGAGAGCCAGAGTGCAACTGGATGGTCTTAAGAGTAAGAAGGTCTTACTGCGCCAGGGCGTTCCACAGGGAGGGGTACTATCTCCAACACTTTTTCTGATCTACATCAATGACCTAGTTACTGAACTACCACATGGTATCAAAGTGGCAATGTATGCAGATGACTTGGTAATGTGGTGCACAGAGGAGTATGCAACAGTGGCCTCCAAATTGTTACAAAGAGCTATGAATGCACTGAATTCATGGACAAATAGATGGTGTATCAGCATCAATACAGACAAATGCAGTACTACACTTTTCACTCTTTCCCCAAAACAAAAAGCAGGAGCCATCTATATAAACAATGAGCCTGTGAAAGAAGACATACAGGCTACGTATCTCGGAGTTACATTTGATAACAAACTATCTTGGAAACAGCAGATAAATAAGGCAACCCAAAAAGCAAGGAGAAAATTGGCTATTCTAAGAAAGCTGTGTGGAACTACGTGGGGTGCGAGTGGGAAAATACTCAGTAAAGTTTACCAACAGAGTATACGCCCACATTTAGAATATGGATCATCTGCATGGTGTTCAGCATCAAACACCACACTTCAAGAACTGGATAAAGTACAAAACCAGGCACTTAGGGTCATCACAGGAGCAATGAAATCAACACCAATATTAGAGATGGAGAAATTGTGGAGGATACCAGCACTGAGAGAACGGAGGGACACAAAGGTGCTGATACAGGCAGAAAAATTTGCTTGCATGCCGAGACATCCAATGAAGGACCGATTCCAAAATCTTGCATTGGGACGACTTAAGAGAAGCAGTTTTATCCACCAAGCCAAGCGTATTAGTAGACAAACACCAGACATGCCAAGAGCTGTTAACCCCCTACTGCCCATACCAGAACAGACTCCCTGGACAGAGGAATCTGGATTATCAGTTCAAATACGGACAGAAGTGAAAGGAATAGTTGATAAAGAGGAACAGAATAGTCTACAGCGAAAAACAAACTCTCAGTTTCCTGGATGAAGAATACCCACAAGACCTATGGATTCGTGTGTATACAGATGGATCAGCACAGAATGCAGTAAAAAATGGGGAGCAGGTGCATATATAGAATACCCAAATAACACTAGGGATATGAATAAAATAGCAACAGGGAAATATTGTCACAATTATGATGCAGAAATACAAGCAATAAAGTTAGCAATAGAAAAACTGCTGAACATTAATCTTAGCCCGCAGCCTGTAGTGTTTTTGACAGATGCAAGATCAGTACTCCAGGCACTACAATCCAGAAAATTACCACATCTGCAGACCTTATTGACTGAACTCTGCAAGCACCACAGGGTTGCCCTGCAGTGGATCCCATCTCACTGTGGAATACCAGGAAATGAGAAAGCAGATCAGTTGGCAAAGGAAGGTTCAACAGGCACACAACTAGATACACCTGTTACATACCATCATAAGAAACAGATAATCAAATCAATCAGAGGACCACAAGCCCCAAATCAGGATGCCTTTTATAATATGAATAGATATGAACAAGTTATCATTATACGTCTCAGAACAGGACACAATCGACTCCATAGTCACATGTATACAAAATTCAAGATCGGCACCTCAACTACTTGTACATGTGGACAGGCGCCCCAGACTGCTGAACACATACTTCAAGACTGCACTGAATATAGTAGACTGAGGAAAATCCATTGGCCCATAGATACAACACTACAGACAAAACTATATGGGCCACTGCAAGAATTACAAAAGACAGTAACATTTATACAGGAAACGACATTGCAGATATAGACAATGCTTCAGGCGAACGAAAGATAGATAGATCATACCAATATGGAAAAAGAAAGGTAGCAAAAGAGACTGCAATCAATATATAGAGGTATAACTCTTCTCAGCCAAGTAGGAAAGCTATACGCCAAAATCTTGGAAAAAAGGCTGAGACCAATAATAGAACTACAGTTAAGTGATTCTCAAATCGAAAAAACAGAGGATGTACTGACGCACTATTCACATTAAAACAGCTTGCAGAAAAAAACGACAGAACACAATCAAAACGTATACATAGCCTTCATTGACCAGGAAAAAGCATTCGACAGAGTAAACAGAGAACAACTGTGGGAGATACTAACAACATACGGAGTAAGCCAACATCTAACCAATCTTATTAAAAGTTTCTACGTCAACAGCAGCTGCAGGGTCAGAACAGCAGCAGGCTACACAGACCACTTCGAAATTAGATCAGGTGTAAGACATGGGTGCGTACTATTCCCCCCCCCCCCCTACTGTTTATTACATACATGGACCATATATGCAAGCTAGCCAACCCATCAGAGAGAGAGAGAGGAGATCAACGAGCTTTTATTTGCAGACGATCAGGCACTAATACATGAAACAATAGAAGACCTACAAGTACACTTAAACAAATTCAACATCTCAGGCACAAAATACAACATGAAAATCAACATCAACAAATCAGAAGTCATAAGTGTCGCCAAAAATAAACAGAACATCAACATAACTATAGAAGGCAGACAACTAAAACAAGTAGAGGAATTCAAATACCTAGGAATGTCTAATAACAAACGATAATTCTCAAACAGCAGCGCTAGAATCAAGATGCAACAAAGCTTGTCAAATCATCGGACAATTATCACCACTATTGTCCAACAAGGAAATAACTCTGGAGGGAGGCAAAACGAGCACTATACAATACAATCTCCATCCCAACGTTGTGCTACCAATGCCAGACCTGGACCCTAGATGCAAGAACAATAAGAAAAATAACCTCTATTGAGATGAAATGTGTTAGACGAATGACAGGAAACAGTCTGAGAGATAAGATCAGAAATGAAGAACGGAGAAAAACGCTAGGAATAGCCCCCGCCATAGAATATATAAAGAAACAACAGATAAATTGGTTTGGCCACGTGACGAGGCCGAAAGAACAAAACACAACACAACGAGCCTTCAACAAACGTTGTGAGAACGCCAGACCCAAGGGTCGACCTTAAAAAAATGGGTCGATGGAATATTAGAAGCACTAGGAAACATAACAGTAGCAGAGGCGAACAGAAGAACAAAAGACCGCAAATTATATCTCCCCTCGAGGCTGAAAGGCAGATGATGAAGGAAAGGAAAGAAAAATAAACTCCACAATAAACCATCTCTCACATAATGTATGTCTATTTGTTTCAGCCAACAAAACAAAGAAGTCAACTACTACAAGACGTGGAGCCCCCACGAGCCAAGCTACAGACATCAATGGCTCACAAACCAGAAACATTTTAGTGTGGACTTTTAGAGTTCATCAACCTCGTTCTGTCTCAGCATTTCCTGGCAGAACGAGGTCGAAACTGCCTTGGCTATATCCTTTGTTCTAACTTGCAGTAAACTATAGACCTATATGCTGACCTCATTACGAACGTTATGAAGTGTCATTGGAAGCTGTACATCTATTTTCTGATCCAAGTGTGAGCCACCGCGCATTTTTTTTTAAATTTCTACCCTGCTGTGAGACCCTTGGCTTTCTAACAACGCATGAAGACAGATCGTTGGCTGTGATAAGTCCCAAAAGGTCGCCAGTTAAATTCATTTCTCATGTGATAACCGAACTAACGATTGTTGCTTTCATGTTCATGTTGAACACATATCCCCAAATCTTATTCTCGCCTCTTTCTCTGGTGCTGTTGATAAATGTTCCTCTCAAACATCCCACTCTACTTGTGATCTTTCCTTACTGTGTCTTATTTGAAGTCTGTGTTTGACAAATGCAACTGAAAGTTGACCGAAGTATAAGTGTATTGCCTATTATATTCTATCCATGGAACCAGTTTGATAGCAGTCAGAAATTCCATATATCCACTCCACCACTTGTCACAGAATTTCCTAAATTATATTAGTAAATTCCTTTGACAAGGTCGCTCTGTGTGCGTCTTACTCGACTGCACAAGCGACGATTCCAACCTACCTAGTGTCTCTTCCCACCTACCTGGCAAGTAGGAGTGGCTCTATTCTTTTATCCCTTCACCGTGGAGGTCCTGGTAGCTACACGGGGAGGGGGGAGTGTATTACCGAGAACAGCCCACAGGACTGCATCGTAGGTCCACACATCAGTTAGCTAACATGGTTTCAATGACAACAGGAAATAGAAGTTAACATAGGCACAATTGTTCTTAGAAAATGTAAATAAATTGTGTCCCCTGATATTGCTTGTTTATTTTGTTTTGTTTAGATCATCATCACTACGAACCCATAGGTGCCCTTATATCCTTCTTGAGAATTTCGAGAAAAATCATAACATAATCCTAATCCACGTGCACGAACTCCGTAACATGCCCTGGGATTCACGCACTGGAGAGGTTTTTGCTGCCAATTTTATACTAGCAGCAGCCATATTTATGTTCTACTTTTTATTGTAATGCTAGGTGGTTCTTTAACGTGTGCCAGTGTACATGGAACTTTACTTTTATTGCCGTTATCCGTGAGGGCTAGACATCGGATCTCGCTACATAAGAGATCAGAGGAGGGTAATGTCATAAAGAAACCTCAGATTATAATTTTTTTTAAAATCACCACCTCTTCTGGTGAACTTTGACCCTGGGTGCTTCATGTCCTGAAGCTAACGTCATACCTCTAGACCACCCAACCTATACTTGCTATACATAAGATCATCGTCAACGATGCATTATTCAGCAACTTAACAATTATATTATTGTTGTCTTGCTCATGTTTACTGGGCGATGTGTGTTTAGTTCAAAGTTAAGAAACCATACTTTACATTGCTACAATAACATTTATTGTTTAAAATAGAATATTTGACATTAGAGAAAGTTCAATTTGGCAACTGAGGAAATGTTTCTCCCATAAGCATTAATGATCTAAAGGTAGCAGTGACTCTCTTCTTACCTCACCTACCACGCATGTCGCACGAGGTGACTAAGGAGGCGGGGGACAAGTTCAATGCCGGTGCTACTGAGTTCGTGCATCTGAGCTGAAGTCTTCTTCAATGTTTTTTCTAATGTTTGTCTTGGGTGGGGGTAACGTGCTGAGGAGGGCATCTGAGCTGAACTCTTCTTCAATGTTTTTCTTGTGTTTGACTAGCGTGGGGGTAACGTGCTGAGGAGGGCATCTGAGCTATATGCAGGTGTCCGTTGAGCAATGAGGATGGTTTGTTGACTAAAGTAACCTCCAAGTAGTAGCAGCTGCCTCCGTTAGTCAGAACTGACTATGACTTTTGAGGCGCTCCTAGTAATGTTCTTTTCTGCTTTCTTTCACCGTGTTTTCTCTTTTTCAATGAATCTGCTTCTTGTTTGAGTTGGATCTTCATAACTTGTCCCCAAAGATTGCGGTCTGCAGCTATTTCTACCAAGACTTCAGGGTTTATGTTCAGCGTATTCATGTCACGTTTACATGTCTACAAATCGAAGTTTTCGGGGCCCTCTAGTGCTAATGCCATCTGCCAGTTGTCCGTAAAATATATTTTTTTGGTATGTGACTATCTTCCGTATGGTGTTCGCGCCCAAGCCAGCCAGTTGTTTGAGCAGCGTGTAGATGTTCGGCAGGCCTATGCGAGTTTGTCACTTTATCCTTCCAGGTGATACCAAGAATACGACGCAGACATCGCATATTGAATGCATTTAGCCTTCTCTCCTACTTTGCATAAGTTGTCCAAGATACGCTGTCATACAGGAGCAATGATGCAGGAAGTGTAAACTGCGGTCCTTGTTTTAATTGTCAGTTTGCTGTTTTGCCAGACACGATTGAGATGAGACGGGCGAAAGTGGTAGCAGCTTTATCAATGCCGATGTCAATTTCTGTATCTAAAAACAGTTTGTCATTGACACGACATCGAGTTTGTAGGTGTCCATAGATATTGCAGGTGTTGTTTCGATGTCCTGATCGAGTATATTAGTTTTGTGCAAACGTATTAAATTAGACTAACATACACAATTATAATGAAATAATTGATTTCATATTTAATCATTACCATGCCTGAAAATTAATGTGTATGATGTCTCAATTTGGAGCAACTCGCATTTTAAAGATTAAATGAAATGCTGTAAACTCGCCTTCGTTTTATCTTTTTATCCACTGGTACTTGACTGGTACTTTTTATAGTTCTCTGTTAGTGTTTTTGTCCTGCCATTTCCATCCTTTTATTCTGAGCAAGCATCCATTAATAAAGATTTGTATCTTCATCATTGTTATTTTTGTTGACTGTCACGTTTCACAGCTATAAAATACGACTGATTGAACATTGAAGTTGAAAACTTTATTTTTTATTTAACCTAATTTCTTGGAATTTCTCTATTTTTCATAATTCAACGAATGTTTCACTTGCTTTTTGTGTCCTTATTTTGGAATAATTCTCTGTTCCTCTCTTTTTTCTTTTTATCTATATTAATGACCTGATATATGTAAGATTGTACGTCTAGTAGAGATATTTCTCTTATTGTTATTTGGTTATTGCCAGCTGCATTAATTTTCATAATTTTGGTCGTCCCCTGTTGACTGTAGATGCATCTAAATTTCCCACTATGTACTCCTGATAGACCAGACCCCATTTATACCTTTACATTCATCAGTCTCTCTGAATGTATACACCATTGTCTCACCAATAGAAACTTCCTCCTCTTTTCTCAAAGAATGAAGATTAAACTTGACAACATCCTCTTTTCTCAAAGAATGAAGATCAAACTTGACAACATCCTCTTTTATCAAAGAATGAAGATTAAACTTGACAACATCCTCTTTTATCAAAGAATGAAGATTAAACTTGACAACATCCTCTTTTCTCAAAGAATGAAGATTAAACTTGACAACATCCTCTTTTCTCAAAGAATGAAGATCAAACTTGACAACATCCTCTTTTCTCAAAGAATGAAGATCAAACTTGACAACATCCTCTTTTCTCAAAGAATGAAGATCAAACTTGACAACATCCTCTTTTATCAAAGAATGAAGATTAAACTTGACAACATCCTCTTTTATCAAAGAATGAAGATTAAACTTGACAACATCCTCTTTTCTCAAAGAATGAAGATTAAACTTGACAACATCCTCTTTTCTCAAAGAATGAAGATCAAACTTGACAACATCCTCTTTTCTCAAAGAATGAAGATCAAACTTGACAACATCCACTTTTCTCAAAGAATGAAGATCAAACTTGACAACATCCTCTTTTCTCAAAGAATGAAGATTAAACTTGACAACATCCTCTTTTCTCAGAGTCAGACCACATTCATTGTCATAGCTGCCAGGGAGCTCATCGACTGTTTCGCTGCCGTTGACTCCAGTTTGTTCTTGACGTTGCACTAACGTTAACGCACTCACTTTAGAGTCAGGAACTGTCTCCATTCTTGCCTCAGAGACTGTCTCTCAGTCAATCTTCCGTAGTCCATACTCTGCGAGTCCGTCACCAAGATTGCTCGTTCAGGGATCTGTGTAACCAGCAATGCTATCACCACAGTTTACTAAATCTCAGCACGAAAACCACAAGTTTGGGTGCCAGTTCTTTTTAATCTCCTGATAAAAAACACATTCTCTCTTTGGTCGCAGTTTGCTACATCTCATGGCAAAAACACGAAGGTTTTGGTCGCAGTTTTCTACATCTCATGGCAAAAACACGAAGGTTTTGGTTGCAGTTTTCTACATCTCATGGCAAAAACACGAAGGTTTTGGTCGCAGTTTTCTACATCTCATGGCAAAAACACGAAGGTTTTGGTCGCAGTTTTCTACATCTCATAGCGAAAAGATCTTAATATATCAAACGTGCGTGCTTAGCACACTATTATATGGAAAAAAGACTGAATGTCTTCCACATGCGATGTCTCCGCAGAATAATGAACATCAAATGGCAGGACAAAATAACCAGCTTAACTGTCCTGCAACGTGCTAAGACCCCAACAATCATGTCGATGCTCAGAAGTCGAAGACTAAGTTGGTTGGGGCACGTCCAGTGAATGGAAGAACAATGTATCCCCAGGCAAATACTATATGGCGAACTAATACACAGAAAAAGACAAATCGGCATACCTAAACTACGACAAAGAGAGAGAGTTAGAGATATCTGTAAATCATCTCTGAATGACTTCTCTATCTGTGAAAATGACTGGGAACATCTGGCATGTGATCGCACATCATGGAGAGCATGTATAAGGAATGGTATAGAATCATTTGAGACTGTGTTAAGGCAAAACGTAGAAGATAAACGACTCATAAAAAAGAATGGAAAACTCAAAGGATCAGTCGGCCTGACTTGTTCATTCTGTGGCAGTGTGTGTTTGTCAAGCATTGATAGAATTAGCCACGACAGAAACTGTTTGACAAAAACAAAACCTTAAAAAAATACACAATAGCCTCCACTAGAAGGACTGACAAGAAGGAACGGGCCATACAATATAGCGAAAAGACAAAAGATTTGGTCGCAGTTTGCTACATGTCATAGCAAAAAGGGGACAGTTTTAGTCGCAGTTTGCTACATATCATAGCAAAAAGAGGACAGTTTTAGTCGCAGTTTGCTACATGTCATAGCAAAAAGAGGACAGTTTTGGTCACAGTTTGCTACATGTCATAGCGAAAAGAGGACAGTTTTAGTCGCAGTTTGCTACATGTCATAGCAAAAAGAGGACAGTTTTGGTCACAGTTTGCTACATGTCATAGCGAAAAGAGGACAGTTTTGGTAGCTGTTTGCTACATGTCATAGCGAAAAGACGACAGTTTTGGTTGCAGTTTTTTACATCTTACAGCAAAAAGACGACAGTTTTGGTCGCAGTTTGTTACATCTTACAGCGAAAAGACGACAGCTTTGGTCGCAGTTTATTACATCATATAGCGCAGGGATGGCCAATTTCTTTCAAATGGTGGGCCACTTTTTTTTATTTTTTTTTGTGGCGGGCCACACACATAACAACATCAATACAAATAAACTTGGCATTTGTTTTAAGGTAATATTTTTTGTTATTTATCGGCATTATTTGCTTATATAAATCATTTTATTGCAACAGAGTTAAAAATGCCTAGTTGATTCACAAAAATGAATAAAATTAGCTATTTATATTGTTTAACAAACATGTTCTGGGTAGGTCCTTTTAAAGTTGACATGTATAAAACCTTAATGAGAACAATGTGGACGTTCATGTGCAGCAACAAGTTCATCAAAGTCAATGTATAAAGATGATGATGATATTCGTAATAAATTCTGAAGGTGGCCATCAGTGAGTCGGTTTCTTTGTGACGATTTAATCTCCTTCATTGTTGAAAAAGCGCATTCACATATAAATGTGCTTCCGAACATAGAAGTAATTTTCAAACTGAAATCACTCAATGCGGGATATTTTTCCTGTGTCACAAGTTTCCAAAAGTCAACTCCTATCTCCATCCTTGATTGGAAAAAGGGGTCACTTTTTAGGTTACATAACTCCAACTGAAAAGTGTCATGTTGTTGGAAAATGTCACACTTCATAGGATTGTTAAACAAAGCCAGTTCTGGTCGTATACCACTGAAGTCAGAAAATCGTTCATTGAATTGCTCCAATAGTTTGTCTAACATAAATACAGAAAATTTGAAATCAGTGTCACTGCGCTCCTCAATCAATTCTTTGCACGAAGGAAAATGAATGAAGTTTTCTTTGGCCAGGGTAAATCTAAAAACTTTTAGTTGACTTATAAATCCATCTAGGTGTCCTATAAAATCTGAGACTGTTTGGGAACGTCCCTGTAGCTTCACGTTGAGTTCATTCATGTGCTCGGTGATATCAGTTAAAAAGGCCAATACGCTGTTAAAATGTGGATCAGACATTTTTCTGATCAGTTCTTTGTTAGTATCATGTTTCTCTAAAAACTGCTTTATCTCGTTTCTCAAAACAAAAAACCGCATCAAATAATTCCCTCTGCTTAGCCAGCGTACTTGTGTGTAGAGCACCAAATCGCCATATTCCGCCTCAACTTCTGATAGAAAATTTATAAACTGTCGGTGTGTCAAAGACCGATTCCCGCCTTTTATTAAATTCACACACTTTATTACAGTTTTCATAACATCCTCCACGTCTAGAATCTTGCCACACAGCGCCTCCTGGTGTATAATGCAGTGTAATGCTGGGCAATGGATTCCAGGCTTCCTTAATAATCCAACTAGACCTGTTTGAGTACCACACATTGACTTAGCGCCATCTGTCACTATTGCTGAAAGTCTGTTTATGTCACCGATACCGTTAACAATTTGAAACAGTTCTTATGAAAATTAAAAGTTGTGCTGTGTCTGATATGTCAGTAGATTCATCCAAAGCCAGAGAAAAGTAAGCGGAATTTGTAACGACACTCTTTAATTTACTAGATATATGAGAACTTATTTCCTCCACCCTTCTAGTGACTGTCTGTTTTGAAAGTGGAACGCTCTCAAAATGACTGGCAATTTTTTCTTCCCCAAATGCACGCACCATATAAATAGAACAACGCTTCACGAAGTCGCCGTCACATAATGATTTTTTTTATTTCACTATCTCTGCGCTTACAACAACGATGCCATTAAGGAAATTGTTTGTTTTGTTGTTAATGTAGTTAAAACATATTTCTGAGCACTAACCTTTTTCTTCAAATCGCACACAAGTGTAGAACGTTTTGTACCAATGTAGTCCTTGTATTTAGCGGCGTGATGCTGTGTGTAATGCCGTTTAAGATTATACTCTTTATTTACAGACAACACTTGCAAACACACAAGGCACTGCGGTTTGCTATCCTTATTGTTGATAAATAAAAAATCATGTTCCCATTTCTCATGAAAAAATCTGATTTTTTCATTTAATTGACGTTTATTGTTCATATTATACCACGACCGAAGCAACAGACAATGAAAGCACAGATTACAACAATATCACTGTTTCCTGTTAAAATGGAACTGTTCACTGTAACTCGACAAAATCAGAATGATCAGATCGGATATATAATTTTGACTGATGAAAAGAGGTTTGGAGAGAAAGAAACTGAAAGTAAAATAATTGTGAGGTGAATGTGTTGGGGTGGAGGAGGTGGGTGACTGACAGTATTTCTTGGCGGAAACTGTTTGAACTCGCCGAACCGAGAGTCGGCTCTAGAACCATTCGTTGGCTTCTTCCTTTGTTTAAGTTGGTCGCAGGATGATCAAAAGGGAAAAAAAAGATAGGCCTGGAATGACGGGAAGTCGACGTTAAACTAACTACTAGAGTGTTCCGAGTTTTAAACATAGGTCTACTAGGGAAATTTCAGTTAACTTTCTCCATGGCAGAAGTGAATGTAACAAATTTTAAATCAATTTTACCCAGGACATTTTGCTCAATGCAACCTGATTTTACTTTTTATCCGCCGCGGGCCACAAAAAGGACGTCGCTGGCCTCTGGCCCGCGGGTGGCCCAAGGGCACCTAATTGGCCATCCCTGATATAGCAAAAAGACGACAACTTTGGTTGAAGTTTGTTACATCTTATAGTGAAAATACGAAAGTTTTGGTCGCAGTTTGTTACATCTTATAGCGAAAAGACGAAAGTTTTGGTCGCAGTTTGTTACATCTTATAGCGAAAAGACGAAAGTTTTGGTCGAAGTTTGTTACATCTTATAGTGAAAAGACGAAAGTTTTGGTCGTAGTTTGTTACATCTTATAGCGAGAAGACGAAAGTTTTGGTCGAAGTTTGTTACATCTTATAGTGAAAAGACGAAAGTTTTGGTCGCAGTTTGTTACATCTTATAGTGAAAAGACGAAAGTTTTGGTCGCAGTTTGTTACATCTTATAGCGAAAAGACGAACGTTTTGGTCGCAGTTTGTTACATCTTATAGCGAGAAGACGACATATTTGGTCGCAGTTTGTTACATCTTATAGCGAAAAGATGACAGTTTTGTTCGCAGTTTGCTCAATTTCATGATAAAAATCCTCGTGTTTTGGTCACAATTGGCTTCTTCTCACGATGGAAAAACACAAGCTTTGGTCTCAGTTCACTCAATCTCATGAGGAAACATTCCTTGCATCGTGCAGGTACATCTTCGGGTGCCCATGTTTACAAGAATTCTAGTTTACCAGTTACAGTAGAAGGGAGCTATAAAGGTAGAAGAAGAGAGAAGAAGTTACAGTAGAACACCGTGACTACAAGACAAGTTCACTTAAAAACATGATTTTTAAAAGTCGATGCGGACGCAGGCAATGGATGGAGTCGTTGCAGAGGTAAAGTAATACGTAGTGTCATCTTTGTCTACGTCCCTGGACATTCGGGAGTATGGTGAAATGAAAGAGCGTACAGGTTGGCAAGATGTGCTGTCTTTGAAGATGGTCAACCAGTGGGTTGGTTGGACATCACCAATGCCCTCCGAGATGTGGGTAGGCCACATGACTTCGACAACCATGAGTCCACGTCACTCCTTTGGATTAAAGAGATGGGAGTTAAGATGGGCACAGTCAGAAACGAGAAACTTAGTGGGCGTATAAGTAAACTTATCAACCAACACAGAACTGGAGTCGTCGGCTGCTGGACACTGAAGGAATTGCCGAGGAGTGGATATGAGCACCTATAGACATGTTCGGAGTTCAAGAATGATGACCCGGATGTTATCGTTGCTTTGGTAAGTTAGTAATCGGTATCTCAAAGAATACGTGGTTCTTTTATAGCTGATAGTCTTCTTCAAAGACGCCTATGTACCCTTCTTTATGTGAACGTGTTACTAATAATCAATGTTGGTCTGCCAAATTCAAAGGGATTCTTGTAGTCTATTGTTGAGTTATCAGACCTTAGCGCCCGGACACCTCAAAGTGTGGGTCCACTGACCACAACGTAAGTCCACTTTAATCTCGCCGCCACAACAACATGACGTATTTGATCTCGCCGCACCGACGACTTTAGTTACGCTTCAGTGGCTGGGAATACAATAAATGGATGCTCGGAGTGTGATCCTATAAGAACAAAGAGAAAATCGGCTCTACATGAATCGCTCAAGCTTTAACGTTGTCCACTCGGGCGACTATAAAACAGACTATCAGCCGTTCAAGTGTGCACATCTTTTAGCTGTTGCATATTCTGTACAGGTTAGTGAGTTAATTTTTCTATCAATTTTGTAAATTAATTAAGCTAGATTGGGTATTATACATTTTTTATACTTTTGAGAGAACACTATCGGTATCGAGATTTAATGCATAGTGATGTATTTAAATTTTGTCAAAAGTTAAAGTGACTTTTTCAAACAAAAAGAACGAACAAAAAACTAGTAGCATATTTGTACTTTTGAAAGGAACACTTAAAGTTTAATACTTTGACTATTGTGAGTCTTTGTATTCAGTTTAAGAGATTAATATTTTATAACAATTATTGATAGAATAAATGGTTGTCCAAATGAATGAAGGGAGAATAGCTATCCAAAGGTTTGATGTTAAAATCGTTGATTGATACTCTTAAGTTGATCCAGCTAAGATACAGAAGTAATGTGGGCTGTTTGTTTGGGAAGTTATTAACAAACAGAAGGTGCTTCATCAAGTTTATACGGTGTAGACCTGTAAGAGGTAATACAGAGGTAATGTGGGTTGTTTGTGTGATAAGTTATTAACAAAGGGGAAGAGATTCATCAAGTTTATACAGTGTAGACCTGTAAGAGGTAATGCAGAGGTAATGTGGGTTGTTTGTGTGGTAAGTTATTAACAAACAGAAGGTGCTTCATCAAGTTTATACGGTGTAGACCTGTAAGGAAAATATTTGTGTATCCTCTGTGAGACATTGACAAGTGCTGGTATAAACAAGAACGGAAAGAAGTTTGAATCGTTCAATGTTTAAAAGTGTTGTTGGTGATTTTCTTATTTGTGTCTGTGAATGAATTCAAGGCGGTCCATCGGATTTTGTTGGTCAGGGTTCTCATTTGTGGGTTACAAAGAGGTCAACGTAACGTCAGAACAGGCTATTTTTATTATTAAAGGGACAAAGATTGCGTCAGAATTTGATATAATTCCGGACGAATGAAAGAGTCAACCAGTACCGACCCGAAAGACGTTTAGTGCGAGCATTTTGAGAAGTTATCAACGCTGCTGGATATGCCAGGAATGCAGTGATGATGAAAATAAAAGAGCATGTTGAGGTGTTGGGTTTTCTCCTCGAGCTGCATGTAAATTAATAATAATGGTTATTTGTGAGGCTGGAAGCTTCTTCAGTCAATGAAGGTCAATGTTTGGAACCAGTCCAATCTTGTTTGAAATGAGATCATTGAAACTCCTTCACTGAATGTACCATGGCACTATAAAGTTGAGTATGCAAGATTCGCATTAACGGATATCTTATCACAATTGCAGAGTGATGTATTTAAAATAGAATCACAGTCGCTGGACACTGGGACTTGCTGACGAGGGAATCTGTGCATATATTAACACGACCGGAATGCAATGAGAATGACCTGCAAAAGAAATCAATAACGTGTTTACATTAAGCAAAGATTTTGGACACAGAAATAAGAATATGCTACTGGTTTTCTCAAGTAATACGTATCTCAAAGAAAACGCGTTTATTTTATTACGTCAGAGTTGATTGTCGTCATCAAAGACGGCTATTTCCCTCAATATTTTGAATATATTACCAATACTCAAGGATGGGGTGTCCGGTTAGCGCAATCGATAGGCGGTTGGCTTACCACGGCAACAGCCGGGGTTCGTAATCCTGGCGAGGACACCTGGGTTTTACTAATTCCCTAAAAATTAGTAGGAGCCGCGATAGCTCAGTGGTTAGTGAACTGGACTACTACGGACAAGGGGTAGGGTTCGATCCCAACCGACGGCTCCGGGTTCACCCAGCCTTAAATGGGTACCGGATTTTTTCTGGGAAAGTAAAAGCAGCACGGGCGTAATACCGACCACATTACCCCAAAAATCATGTGCTGAAGGTCTGTAAAATATAGGGTCACTAACACCATATTTCCCTATACGCCACTTGGCGTGACGGGGGGTACTTTACTTTACTTACTCAAGGATGGTCCGCCAACTTCAAAGACATTTTCGCAGTCTATTATTCATATATCAGACTCTAGTGCGGTACTTCAAAGAGTAGGTCACGCTGACCAAGGTGTGCGACTACTTTAATCTCACCGCCACAACAACATGACGTATTTAATCTCACCGCCACAACAACATGACAAGTTTAATCTCGCCGCACCGACTTTAGTTACGCCTCAGTGGCTGCGTAAGGAAAGAATAAAGAGACAGTCGGCCCTACATCAATCGCTTAAGCTTGAAAGTTGCCGACTGGGGCGACTATAAAAGAGACGACAATTTTAATGTTCTCATCAGTCGACTATCGACGTTCCAAGTGTGCACATCGTTCAGTACTGGATATTCTATACATTATAACACAGGTAGGTCAATTTATATTTCTATCAATTTTTGTAAATTAAAGTCAACGCTAGATATTTATAGCGTACATTGTGTATACAAGCATTAGGATTCTTTCAGTACCGAAAGTTTAATTTGATGATAGACCAATTCTATCTTGGTCAAATATTTAAACTGCAAAATTTGTATTCTTTTGCAGCTAATTCTTATTATGCATTTCTCCTACCTGTAGTAGTCAATGTACTTTTTATAGTCAATTTATGGTAATTATTTATATTCATTTGAAGAGATTAATATATCATATATATGTCTATCAATCCTTGTAAAACAATGAATAAGCTCCACTCGGTAGTGCACAATTTGTGTATCACTAGCATTAGGATTCCATCAGTACCAAGAGTTTAATTTCGTTAGAGAGCTATGCCATTTTAGTCAAATACTGAAATTCCAAAATGTGTGTTCATTTTCAGATATTTCTATATTTGTAATTTGCGTACTTGTAGCAGATAATATACTTTTCTCGGTAAAATTATGGTCATCATTTTTATTAATTTGAATAGATTAATATTTTATTACCATTAATGGCAAAGATCTTCTTATTTCAGGGAAATGGCAACTCGTGTGAGACCAGTGGTTGTTGATCTTACCGAGGATTTCTTGATCTCGTACAAGATGGCTCCTCTCCGAGTTCTGGGACAAGGGATGAGCGGGGAGGTAATTCTGGTCGGTTCTCTCACTGATCCGTCAGTCCAACTTGCTGTGAAAAGACTGTCATTGCTGACACCCGATGGAGGTACCAGAAACATGAAGCTGTTCGCTACTGAGATCGGAGCTATCCAAGGACTGAGTCATCCTAACGTTATCAAGCACATCCTGTCAGCGCGCTGTCCCGATTACCTGGCCATCTGTACCGAGTACTGCCCTAATGGAGCCTTGACCTCCAAGCTTGAAGACTTGACCCCTAGCTCGTGCATCCTCTACTTTATCCAGATGGCCTGTGCGGTGCGTTACCTCAACGACGTGCAGAGAATGGTCCACAGCGACATCAAGCCCGGCAACATCTTCATCGACGCCAGCAATAACGCCGTGTTGGGCGACTTTGGTTTGTCGTTCTTTATCCTTCCCGAGGACACGGTTGTGCCGACTCGTGACATAGGAGGTACGCCATGTTATTGTGCACCTGAAATATTGAGTCGCAGTCACGTGGATCCCTATAAGGTATGTTCATGTTTCGTTCAATAAATAAATTTACAATTTAACCTTAGTTTCTCATTAATTAATTTTCTGTAACACTGTTCTGTTTTATATTTTTTAAAAGGCGAGTCATTCCGGATTAATGTCCAGAAAGTTAATCTATTTTATTGTGAACTATGAAAAGAGAAATTAAGTGATGGGCAAAAATACATTTAAGGACACATTCAAGATGTCAGCGGATCACTGCTGTATCGACCCAGACAAAACAGAGATCATGACAATATCTGATATTTGTAATCCTGATATTTGTTTTAAACATTTTACCATACCTTGAAATAATGATTGATGTATTATGTGTACACAACTAATACTATATCAATACATGTATCTTCTAGTATAACTTTGTTCGCCACAATAAAAACGGTAAATGTAAACATGCTCTATCTCTTATTATTATTTTAAATAAAGCAACTGGTGATACTGTATATTCAAACCTTTAATGTTTTCCTCACACCTTCCTTATTGTAACACTTTCTGTCTCCTGCAGCTCGACGTTTACTCCCTGGGTGTTGTACTTTGGACCTTGATATCCATGAAAGAGCCGACCTGCCCCATCGATATCATCAGGAACTTTCCACACACGCACTCCATTCCTCAACCACTCAGGTAGGTGTTATTATTGTTTATTTCATGATATTCTATATTTAATTAATCATTTAAAACTATTTTAATTTCATATATAGCATGTTGGTAGTCACGACAGGCCAGTTCTTGATAAATTGTTCTGTTGTGAATAACTGGTTTGGTAGATAACCAGACACTAGAGCCGACACTGAGAACTGGATTTCTTTTGGAAACTTCATTTTCCCTATATGCAAGTAGGCATGGCTGGGGGTTGGACTTCTGAAACTGTACCTTTAATATTAATGATTATATTTATTTTTTTTAGCCACAGTTTTAGAATATTTATTCTGATACTGGATCTCTTATTCTTGTTGTGTTTAAAATGTTGATTCTGCGTGTGTCATTACATATTATTATTAACATTCTGTTTTATTTCTGTTTTTCCCCAGATTGTGTCTGGCCTACATGTTACAGACTGACCCATACAGGAGACCAAGAATCTCTCCTCTACTGCACAACTTGTCCAATATGGGCTTCTGCAGGGATATCATTGACAAACTGTAAGATCGTTTTATTTTTAGCTTTTTATATTTAGCATGACAAAAAAGAAATTTAAAATAATGATTTATGGTTTATAATAATTTTGTTTCGTCTAATTTTATTTTACTTTTTCGTATTAGTAAAGAATAAAAGCGTAACACAGCGCCTGCCCATATGAGATCCGAATGAATTTATGTTACACTTTATTAACATTGAATTAGGAAATCCAAATTACTAAATGTGGTGGTTGCTATCCTTGAAGAATAACATCAAAGAAGCAAGATTAGTTCACGTTTATATGCAGTGTATTTGATAGGGATTGTGGAATTGACGAAGGAATTAAAGCAAAATTTAAAAATTCAGAATTACCTACTAAAGTGAACGCCATGCGTGGAAGTCCGGTTGACTTTTTCTCTTGAATAAAATCGGGATCTTCAAATCAAATTAAAGATCAGTCCTACACTATTGTATGGAAGCAAGGCGGAAAGTAAAGACTAATAGCAACAGAATCCTAAAATGCAATAAATAGATTTATCCAATGCACAAGCGAAAACCTGTTGGGAAAAAACATGCCAGATATAAAAAGTAACGGAGATCAAGAAAAGGAAATGGGGATGGATTGGCTACATATTGCGAAAACCAATCAAGTTTAATGGAGACGATGCAATGGAATGCACAAGAAACTATGAAATTCGGACAGCCTAGGAAGATCTGTCAAGACAAAAGCAGTTTGCAATTGGACTCGACTGGAGAAGATGGCGCAGAACTGGGTAGCAAAGTCACTTTAGGAACATTTATATTTGATAGTTAATATTTATAGTTATATTTTTCTTCATAAATATTACAAAACAATAACTGACTGAGAGTTTTCCATTTCACAGAAATGGCTTCTTATGTAAGACAACATCATCATTTGGACCTCGTACAAGATGGTACAGTTCAGAGACGAGATATGAGTTGTAGGAGTTGCTTATGAAGATGATTCGTCCAGTCTAGACAGAGGTCGTAATAACTGCTAGGTAAGTATCATAGTTACAACATGCAACGGAATGTGATTCACAGATTACACGAAAACATTTGTCGAAGCGAAGCATCCGCGAATAATCAACTGGATAACCTGACATCGTTGAGCAGATCAGCGAATCATAGGAAAAAATTGTTTTGGCAACAAACAGATTCTAACTTTAACATGGCCTAACCTGTAACCACTCCTTTTCCTTCTGATCATGGACTGGATCAGACGATCTGTTGTTGCTGACAGTCGAAGATGGCGAGGTCTTGCTGGACGTTTGGAAGATATTGACTTTGCAGGCGATGTTGGACTGCTTGCTCGCTGTCGCCAAGACATGCGTGAAGAACCAGAGTAGATCAGTTTGCTAGCTCAGTAGGAGTGACATTAAATGTAGAGAAAGCTAAGATTATGAGGGCAATTGCCAAAAGCACTTATAAAGTTACATTCAGATGACTGCGATTAGAAGCGAATCACTTTAAATACCTGGGAAGCAATATTTCATCAAATGGCGACACAGAGAAAACCATCTCTGAGAGATTAGGCTTGTCCCCCCATGTATTCAATAGACTTATAAACATTTGGCGTTTAACCAGTCCCCATCTCAGCACGCTAGAATGTACATGTTAAATGTGCAACCCACAATCCTATATGCAGCAGACACGTGGAGAATGAACTGTAATATAGAAAGTCGGCTATGAGGATTTGAAGGTCACTGTCTTAATAAGGTTCTAAACATCCGTTGGGATGAACACATTACAAACAAAGAAGTTCCCAGAAGATCAGGCATTAGCAACATCAATCAAGCAGTGAAAAGAAGACGTTAGAAATGGCTACGCTACGGTCTAGAACTGGAACGGACCAGGCATCCGCACCAAGCATTAGCATGGAGACCACCTGGCAAACGAAGGCGAGGCAAGCCGTTGGGGACATGGCGATGAAACACACATACAGTAATGGCAAAGGCTGGCGGTCCTTTTTGAGAGTTGTCCATGCTTGGTCAATACGGGATTGGGTGAAGATCTTTTGTGAATGTTTTATGCTCCGGAGTTTACAGGATTAAGAAGAAAACAAATTAGCAACAAACAGCAAAATAAGAAATGGCAACGATACACGACAGCTATAATATATAAAAGGAGCCCGACAAGATTGCGTCCTGGCGCCTGACTTGTTCACACTTTACAGCGAAAATATAAGAACAATAGTAGACAACAAAGAAACTACAAGAAATCATATACATAATTTTGAAAGAAAGCACTACGAAAGGTTTTATATATCAAGAAAACAGATGCAATGAGAAGGCAGCCATCCAGAACAGAACAAATATAACTTAGCAGAAGAAGCAAGTATAGAATGTCATTGACTCGGATATAAGAATAATATAAGACGGAAGATTAATCCATAAAAGTGAGAAAGAGAGTCCATCAGTGATGAATAGAGCCAGTTGTGAGCAATAGTAATGAGGAAGTATCCATCGGTGATATATAGAGCCAATTGTGAGAAATAGTAATGAGAAAGTGTGCATCAGTGATATATAGAGCCAATTCTGCGCACTAGATGTAAATACGGGAGTCCATCAATGTAATATGGAGCCAATTCTGTGCACTAGAGGTAAATACGGGAGTCCATCGATGATATATAGAGCCAATTCTGAGCACTAGAGGTAAATACGGGAGTCCATCAATGATATATAGAGCCAATTCTGAGCACTAGAGGTAAATACTGGAGTCCATCAATTATATATAGAGCCAATTCTGCGCAAAAGAAGTAAACACGGGAGTCCATCAATGTAATATAGAGCCAATTCTGTGCACTAGAAGTAAATACGGGAGTCTATCAATGACATATATAGCAAATTCTGAGCATTAGAAGTGAGACATAAATAACAAAGAGAAAAAAAAAAGACAATTAGAGGAAAATTATGAGAGTTCTTACTTCAAAAAACAACACGAGGAAACTCTTAACGAAGTCACCGCAAAAAGATAGCACCTGGAATCTATGAAAAAAAAAATTCAACATTTTTCGGGAAGAAAACAAGAAGAGGAAAGGAATAATTATAATATTCAGCATCGGAAAAGTTAGACAATCAATATATTGTGTTAACATACATTGTACACGTTTTCAACAGGTGTCATAGACCAGGTCATACCTGGATCAAAATCTTTTTAATCAGGCCACGTGATACATCTACCAGTGCACGTGACGGTCCCAAGCCCGTAAAAACTGAGAGGGAAGAGATCGCTATCTAGAAACAGTTGTTACGTAGAGACAGTCGTTATGTAGAGACAGTCGTTATTTAGAGACAGTCGTTACGTAGAGACAGTCGTTATGTAGAGACAGTCGTTACGTAGAGACAATCGTTACGTAGAGACAATCGTTACGTAGAGACAATCGTTACGTAGAGACAGTCGTTACGTAGAGACAATCGTTAGGTAGAGACAATCGTTACGTAGAGGCAGTGGTTATGTAGAGACAATCGTTACGTAGAGGCAGTGGTTATGTAGAGACAATCGTTACGTAGAGACAGTCGTTACGTAGAGACAATCGTTACGTAGAGACAATCGTTACGTAGAGGCAGTGGTTATGTAGAGACAATCGTTACGTAGAGACAGTCGTTACGAAGAGACAATCGTTACGTAGAGACAGTCGTTATGTAGAGACAGTCGTTATGTAGAGACAATCGTTACGTAGAGACAATCGTTACGTAGAGACAGTGGTTATGTAGAGACAATCCTTACGTAGAGACAGTCGTTACGTAGAGACAATCGTTAGGTAGAGGCAGTCGTTACATAGAGACAGTCGTTATGTAGAAGATGTCGTTTTGTAGAAAGTCTTTGTGTAAAAGAGATCGTTATGCAGGAAACAGTAAAGTGTCCACTTAAGGAGGCCTAAGATATTGTATATAGAACACACTTTGATGGTAGGGAATCACTCCATATTCTTACTAGATAGAAAAATCATGTTAATGTGCTGTTCGTTTATATAGTCTTGCATTTGTTCAATGTCCGCTCTTAACACATCATTTCTGACTATCTCTTCGGTGCAAGCATTTTTCTCAAGCAACTCATGATGTCTGTGGAGACAAGCTAAGTGCTATTACAACACACAAGAAGCAGACACAGACATGCAAGCAATGAACTGTCTCTGTTCTTTTCTTTAATCTTTTATACAAGCAGCAGACACTGACATGCAAACAATGAATTGTCTCTGTTCTTGTCTTTAATCTTTTATACAAGCAGCAGACACAGACATGCAAACAATGAACTGTCTCTGTTCTTTTCTTTAATCTTTTATACAAGCAGCAGACACAGACATGCAAACAATGAATTGTCTCTGTTCTTTTCTTTAATCTTTTATACAAGCAGCAGACACTGACATGCAAACAATGAATTGTCTCTGTTCTTTTCTTTAATCTTTTATACAATCAGCAGACACTGACATGCAAACAATGAATTGTCTCTGTTCTTTTCTTTAATCTTTTATACAAGCAGCAGACACAGACATGCAAACAATGAACTGTCTCTGTTCTTTTCTTTAATCTTTTATACAAGCAGCAGACACAGACATGCAAACAATGAATTGTCTCTGTTCTTTTCTTTAATCTTTTATACAAGCAGCAATAAAAAAAAATAAAAGGACCTTAAGCTAATCCGTGCTCTATCGAGCCTCCAAATGGAAGTAAAGTATTGTTGCGCTACTCACTATCAGGAATATTCGTCGACTTCGTGGAGACTTCGGAGAGGGGACAGACTATCCTGTACTGTAAAAAAAAATAATAAACCAGAAAAAAAACATTCACAAACATGGACGAGTCAAAGAAAAGAAATAAAGTAAATCCGGCATCCAGGAAAGATAAGGGTTATCTCTAGGGAATAAATGCCGCTATCCGGTAAAAGCCTCAAAGAGTCCGGGTCGTTGACTCACCTGTTTACCTGGATATCCTCCACAATTGGTACCTGGAATGTACGTACTCTCAATAAGCAAGGACAATTGCACAAGTAGCAGCAGAAGTGGTAAACTATAAAATAGATATTCCTGGACAAGGCAGATGGAAGCAGAGATAAAGATAATAGGGATGACATGGAATGATCTTAAAAGAATGAAAAGAAACAGAACAACTTGGAAAGCGTTTATTGAAGACCTATGCTGGACTGGGAGTTGAAAGGAAGAAAAAAAAAGAAATACAGCTCTGAGGTTTCATATCATAGCGCCTTCACAAACGTTTGCTTTTTCAAAATTCATATCTCAGCATTTGTTATCTTCGTCTTCTCTCTCTTTTCTCACTTACCTTTCAGCGTCGCGAGGAGATATAATTTGCGGTCTTTTGCTCAACATTGGTGAAATAAAAATTGTTGAGAATACATATATATGTTTATATCATCGTCAAGTCTATGTTATAATTTTGTCCACACTGTCGGGTAATTAGGAAAGCCATTTCTCTTCTTCGTATATAGTGTACATTTTATTTTAAATTGTATCATCATGTGTCATACCAGTTGGCATAGGCGATCGTGTCTTTCCACAATCTTCTATCTACAGTACATCGTATGAGTTCTGTTGTTGATTGTTTTCCATGCTATGACACTAAGCTATCCAGTAACTTCTCATTTTGACGTCGCGATCTCTCCGTTCCTGTATTTTGTCAGTTTTTGCCAAGCATTCAAACTTTTTTCTTCTCTTGGTGTGCCTGAAAAATGTTAGTTGTTCCTTTCTGATGTTTCTTAGGAGTTCCTTTTTTGTACTGGCCTCTTTGAAAATGTCCTCATTGGTCTTGAAATGAAATGCTTGAAACTCCGCCACTGCATGTGCGTTCACACCATAAACCTGGGTATATAAGCTTCCCATCTACGGGATGTCTTACGATAATGGCAGAGTGATGTATTTAATCTAGAATCACATCGTATCAAAATGTGGAATAAGTTATTTTCCTATAAGGCAACGTATATCGTTGAATACGGCCAACCTGTGGATCAGGCGGGGGTGATCGATGCCTTTCGACATGTGGGTATTGCACATGAATTTGGCATCCATGACTGCCCACGTCACTACTTCAGATGAAAGAGATCGGAGTTAAGATGGGCACAGCCAGAAACGAGAAACTTAGTGGGCGTGTAAGAACCTACACAGACCTGTAATCGCTTGACACGGCGAGACTTGCTGAGTAGGATAATCTGAGCACCTATGGACATGTGCTGAGTGCAATAATGATGACGCTCAAATAACACAATAACTCAACAACATTTGGAAAAAGGGTTTGGACCCAGAAATTAGAATGTCCCAAGTTTACGCTAGTAAAACGAGTCTCAAAGAACATGTGTTTCTTTAATTACGACAGAGTCGTTGGTTTTCATCAAAGACGAGTATTTCCCTTCATGTTTGGAATATATTACTAATGCACAATGTCTGTCCGCCAACTTGAAAGGGGTTTTTGTAATTTATTGTTGAAATATCAACCGCACTAATGCGGCACTTCACAGACTAGGTCACATTGACCACGTTGTTCGTCCAATCTATTCTAACCGCCACAACATGACGTGTTTGATTTCGCCGCACCGACTGCTGATACGCCTCAGTGGCTGGGTAAACAACAAATGGTGGCTCGGAGCATTATCCTCTGAAGAACAAAGAGAAAGTCGGCTTTACCTGTATCGCTGAGGCTTTAAGGTTGTCAACTGGGGCGTCTATAAAACAGACGACAATTCTAATTTTCTCATCAGTCGACTATTGTCCTTTCAAGTGTCCACATATTTCAGCTGCTGGATATTCTGTACACGTCAGTGAGTTAATATTTCAATCATGATTGTAAAATAATCATTTAGCTAAACTGCATAATGTAGCCCAGACTGCTCAGTGCTTAGTGAACTGGAATGCACATGACAAGAGATAGAGTTCAATCCTGGTCGACGGCTGCCGGGTTCAACCAGCTGTATATTTGTACCGGATATTAATTTAGAAAGTAAAGCGTCACCGGCGTAATACCGACCACATCATCCCAAAAAATCATATGCCGAAGGTCTGTAAAAATGATGGTCACTAACACTATATTCCCTATAGGTCAAGTGGCGTGAATGGGTTCTTTACTTTTACTTCTAGATTGGGTATTATACATTTTGTAATACTCAGGGTAGGGTTCTACCAGTAGCGAAATTTAATGCATAACAAATAAATTGCACCTTTGTCAAAAGTTGAAGTGAAAAGTTGAAGTGAAAAGTTGAAGTGACTATTAAAAGAAAAAAATATCGTACTTTTAAAAACAAAACTTTGACTATAAAGAAACCTTGTATTCACTTTAAGAGATAATTATTTCATAAAAATTATTGAAGGAAAAAATGTATGTCCAGATGAAGAAAGAGAAGAAATACTGTCTTGAGGGCTGATGTTAACATCTTTGCTTGATACCTTTAAGTTGATCCAGCTATGGTACAGAGGTTACATGTCTGGGGACGGTATCAACAAAGAGAAAGAGCTCCATCAAACTTTCGATGGCGTAGATCAGTAAGGAAAAGTGTGTGCCTTCATCCTCCACGTGACATTGGCGACTGCTGGTACAAACGACGACGGAAAGAAGTCGCTTCAATTATTCACCGTTTACAAGTGTTAACTTAAGGCAACCAGGTCGTCCGCCCTTGCCTTGGATTTCGCGCACATGAGACACGGTTTTCATCGCAAGTTCATCAGTGGATTACAACAATTTCAACGTAACGCCGGAGCGGGAGTTAATATTTATTATTACTAATAATTTATATTATTAAGGGTACTTAGATGGCGTCAGAATTTCATATCATTCCGGACGAATGAAATAGATGACTTATAATGGTAATTGTTGTTCTTTCCTTTCTCATTTGCCTTTCAGCAATGAGGGGCGATATAATTTGTGGTCTTTTCCCCTTATCTACGTTTCTGCAGCTGTTATGTTTCCTAGTGAATCTAATATTTCATCAATAAAACATTTTCGTGCTGGACTATTTGGTCTTGTGTTCTCGCAACGTTTATTGAAGGCTCGTTGTGTTGCACTTTGATCTGTTTGCCTTCTCACGAATAATGGCAGTGTGATGTATTTAAACTAGAATCATATCGTGTCAGAATGTGGAACAAGTTATTTTCCTTGAAGGTAACTTAGTGGAGTTCAATTAAAGTTGGAATGAAAAGTGTCTACACATGACACAGAACAAGCAAACATGTCATAACTATTTATATTTCCAACCCAGTTTTCTAAACTTAAATTTGCAAAACGGTGTCAGTCTATAATTGAGTCAAAATAACAAAAAATCATTCAAACACATTCACCATTCTAAAGACAAAAACAAATCTTCTATTTTTTTTTTTTTTTTTTTTTTTTTTTTTTTTACGAAAATTGACTACAAGGAAATACATTTTAGTACTGTTGTGTATATACGGGCAACGAATTAATCGGGCGGGGGTCATGGATGGCCTCCGAGATTGACAGGACTTTGACATCCACGAGCCCACGTCACTACTTTAGATGAAAGAGATGGGAGATAGGATGGGAGCAGCCGGAAACGAGAAACTTCGTGTGCATAGAAACACCAATGGTGAACATTTATCGCTGAACACTCTGCAAGAAGGGATCTGAGCATCTATGGACATGTCCGAAGTGCAATGATGTCAGAGTCGATGGTTTTCTTCAAAGACGGCTTTTTCCACTATGTTTTGAATATATTACTAATACTCAATTTTGGTCCGCCAACTTCAAAGGGGTTTTCGTCATTTAATGTTTGAAATATATCAGACCCTAGTGCGACACTTATGAGAGTAGGTCACACTGATCACGTAGTGCGTCCACTTTAATCTCACCGCCTCAACAACATGTGTTTGATCTCACCGCCTCAACAACATGTGTTTGATCTCACCGCCTCAACAACATGTGTTTGATCTCACCGACTCAACCACATGTGTTTAATCTCACCGCCTCAACAACATGTGTTTAATCTCACCGCCTCAACAACATGTGTTTGATCTCACCGCCTCAACAACATGTGTTTAATCTCACCGCCTCAACAACATGTGTTTAATCTCACCGCCTCAACAACATGTGTTTGATCTCACCGCACCGACTTTAGTGACGCATCAGTAGCTGGGTAAACAACAAATGGTGGCTCCGAGTGTGGTCTTCTAAAGAACAAAATTAAAGTCGGCTGTACATGAATCTCCTTAAGCTAGAATGTTGCCGACAGTGGCGACTATAAAACAGACGACAATTCGAACTTCTCCATCAGTCGACTATCGACCTTTCTAGTTTGCACATCTTTCAGTTGTTGGATATTTTGTACAGGCTAGTGAGTTAATATTTCAATCAATTGATAAAATTATAATTTAGCTAGATAGTGAAGTGATTTTAGCAAATCGCCTGGTATATATCCGCTGTTATAGATATAATTCAATATTTTTGTTGTTGATTATATACCAAAACCACACGATTTCAATCTCTTCTTTAGTTATATTATCTGGTCCAGGAGCTTTTCCTGCTTTCAGATTTCGTAAGGCGTCTTGCTGTTCATCGTTGTGTATTTCATGTCCCTCCCCATTATCCTTAATACCTACTTCTGTTCGTTCATCATCATACAGATCTTTAATGTATTCTATCCATCATTACCTTATGCTTTTTTGTTCATTTAACAGTTCTCCTTAATTTGTTCTTAAACATCCAATTTTTTATTGTGTTTTTCTTCCAGTTTATCCTTCAATTTAATTCTATACAGTTTTTGCATCTCTTTTTTGTTGCATTTCAATCAATCTCTTTGTATTTTCTATTTAAGACATGCTTCATTTCTTGCATTTTTTTAAAAATCACTTATACTCATCTTTGTTATGCTTATTACTTCTTGTATCCAGTACCTGTGAATTGACATCTGTCATCCGTTTCTTTCTTGGATTTTTCTTCACTGGTGGTATGAAATTTTTTGTTGTTTGCTACATTGATTTTTTTTTAAAAATTTCACTGTTCATCAATTCTTTGTATCTTAATTTGATCTTAAACATTCAGTTTTTTATTGCGTTTTTCTTCCTGTTTATTCTCTAATTTGTTTGTATTTAGCTTTGGCACATCTTTTTTATGTTGCATCTCATTCTCTTTCCATCTCATTTAGCCATGCTTCTTTTGCTTCAATGCATTTTATTACAATTTATTTTATTTGTAACCTCTTTTAGTAATTTTTGTTATCTTTATTTCTTCTTCTTGTATCCACTAGCTTTAAAAACGTCATCTGAAATCCATTTCTTTCTTGAACTCACTTTCAATTTGCCACTGCTTATCAATGCTTTTTATCTTCTCTGTTGCATTGTACCGGTTCTGAATTGTGATGTTATATATGTCTTGTAACCTCTTGTCTAATTTGAGTAAATGTAAATTTCACTTGATATTAACTGAAGCTCGTTTTGCTGTTGTTAATTTTACTCTTAACTTTCTTACAACTGGTACATGATCACTATTGCAATTCGCCCATGCTATAGCTTTCACACATAGCAGATTGTTTTTAAATGTTTTTTTTCCTTATCATTATATTGTCGATTTTGATTACGTGCGTTGTCTCCTGGGCTTTTCAATATGCACAGATGTCTTGGATGTTGTATATTTCAGGTGTTTCCTATCATCATGTTGTATATTTCAGGTGTTTCCTATCATCATGTTGTATATTTCAGGTGTTTCCTATCATCATGTTGTATATTTCAGGTGTTTCCTATCATCATGTTGTATATTTCAGGTGTTTCCTATCATCATGTTGTATATTTCAGGTGTTTCCTATCATCATGTTGTATATTTCAGATGTTTCCTATCATCATCATGTTGTGTACTCTTACACAGTTAATAAGTTTGTAACCTCTTTCATTTCTCTCTCCTAAGTCATAGTAACCAATCACTTTTCTAACAACTCTTTCCTATGTTTGCATTACGATTACCTAAAACTATGGTGTTTTCATGATGTTTGCGTTGACGAAGTGCCGTATTATTAAACACAATTTTAGAAGATATAAACATTGACAGCAAAGATCTAAGGATAACCAAGAACATGTACTGGCAACAAACAGCGGTCATAAGAACTGAAAACCAAAAGGGAATGCTTTAACAATTAAAACAGGGTGTTAGGCAAGGTTGTGAGGTGTCACCAAATATATTTAATATTTATAATGAGATAATTTTAAGATCGATAAAGGGCATGCCTGGAATAACAATTGGAGGTCATAATATAAATAATCTAATGTATGCTGATGATACAGTCTTAATCGCTAAGAGTGAAAATGAGTTACAAGAAATATAGGACATTATAGTGAAAGAAAGTAAAAATAAAAGACTCAGCCTTTATAGCTAAAAGACAGAAATAATGGTAACAACAAAGAAAAAGGACTTCGCCGCAATGCACAATACGGACAAGTGGAACAATATTAAAACAAGCAAATTAATTTAAATAACTAGGAACAGTGTTAACAGTTAATAAGGGTAGACGTACAACTGAGGTGAGATGCAGAATAGCTCAGGTAAATGGAGCATTAAAAAAAAATTTGGAAGATACTGTGCAATGTATTTTTGACATTAGAAACAAGAAAAAGAGTTCGTTAATGGTATGTAGAGTAAGTCTTAACATATAGATGTGAATGATGGACAATAGACAAGAAAATAACTTTTTTTAAGTTGACTACAAGGAAATGGATTTTGACACTGTCGTTGAAAAATATCAACCAATGGATCGGGCAGATGTCATCAATGTTCTACAAGATGTGGGAAGGACACAGGACCTTGATAACAATGAGTTCACGTTACTACTTCGTGAGAAATAGGTGGGAGTTAAGATGGGAACAGCTAGAAACTACTACTTCGTGAGAAATAGGTGGGAGTTAAGATGGGAACAGCTAGAAACTACTACTTCGTGAGAAATAGGTGGGAGTTAAGATGGGAACAGCTAGAAACTACTACTTCGTGAGAAATAGGTGGGAGTTAAGATGGGAACAGCTAGAAACTACTACTTCGTGAGAAATAGGTGGGAGTTAAGATGGGAACAGCTAGAAACTACTACTTCGTGAGAAATAGGTGGGAGTTAAGATGGGAACAGCTAGAAACTACTACTTCGTGAGAAATAGGTGGGAGTTAAGATGGTAACAACTAGAAACTACTACTTCGTGAGAAATAGGTGGGAGTTAAGATGGGAACAGCTAGAAACTACTACTTCGTGAGAAATAGGTGGGAGTTAAGATGGTAACAACTAGAAACTACTACTTCGTGAGAAATAGGTGGGAGTTAAGATGGGAACAGCTAGAAACTACTACTTCGTGAGAAATAGGTGGGAGTTAAGATGGGAACAGCTAGAAACTACTACTTCGTTAGAAATAGGTGGGAGTTAAGATGGGAACAGCTAGAAACTACTACTTCGTTAGAAATAGGTGGGAGTTGAGATGGGAACAACTAGAAACTACTACTTCGTGAGAAATAGGTGGGAGTTAAGATGGGAACAGCTAGAAACTACTACTTCGTGAGAAATAGGTGGGAGTTAAGATGGGAACAACTAGAAACTACTACTTCGTTAGAAATAGGTGGGAGTTAAGATGGGAACAGCTAGAAACTACTACTTCGTTAGAAATAGGTGGGAGTTAAGATGGTAACAACTAGAAACTACTACTTCGTGAGAAATAGGTGGGAGTTAAGATGGGAACAGCTAGAAACTACTACTTCGTGAGAAATAGGTGGGAGTTAAGATGGTAACAACTAGAAACTACTACTTCGTGAGAAATAGGTGGGAGTTAAGATGGGAACAGCTAGAAACTACTACTTCGTTAGAAATAGGTGGGAGTTAAGATGGGAACAACTAGAAACTACTACTTCGTGAGAAATAGGTGGGAGTTAAGATGGGAACAACTAGAAACTACTACTTCGTGAGAAATAGGTGGGAGTTAAGATGGGAACAGCTAGAAACTACTACTTCGTTAGAAATAGGTGGGAGTTAAGATGGTAACAACTAGAAACTACTACTTCGTTAGAAATAGGTGGGAGTTGAGATGGGAACAGCTAGAAACTACTACTTCGTTAGAAATAGGTGGGAGTTAAGATGGGAACAGCTAGAAACTACTACTTCGTGAGAAATAGGTGGGAGTTAAGATGGGAACAGCTAGAAACTACTACTTCGTTAGAAATAGGTGGGAGTTAAGATGGGAACAGCTAGAAACTACTACTTCGTTAGAAATAGGTGGGAGTTAATATGGGAGCAGCTAGAAACTACTACTTCGTTAGAAATAGATGGGAGTTAAGATGGAACAGCTAGAAACTACTACTTCGTGAGAAATAGATGGGAGTTAAGATGGGAACAACTAGAAACTACTACTTCGTGAGAAATAGGTGGGAGTTAAGATGGGAACAGCTAGAAACTACTACTTCGTGAGAAATAGATGGGAGTTAAGATGGGAACAACTAGAAACTACTACTTCGTGAGAAATAGATGGGAGTTAAGATGGGAACAACTAGAAACTACTACTTCGTTAGAAATAGATGGGAGTTAAGATGGGAACAGCTAGAAACTACTACTTCGTGAGAAATAGATGGGAGTTAAGATGGGAACAACTAGAAACTACTACTTCGTGAGAAATAGATGGGAGTTAAGATGGGAACAACTAGAAACTACTACTTCGTTAGAAATAGATGGGAGTTAAGATGGGAACAGCTAGAAACTACTACTTCGTGAGAAATAGGTGGGAGTTAAGATGGGAACAGCTAGAAACTACTACTTCGTGAGAAATAGATGGGAGTTAAGATGGGAACAGCTAGAAACTACTACTTCGTGAGAAATAGGTGGGAGTTAAGATGGGAACAGCTAGAAACTACTACTTCGTGAGAAATAGATGGGAGTTGAGATGGGAACAGCTAGAAACTACTACTTCGTGAGAAATAGATGGGAGTTAAGATGGGAACAGCTAGAAACTACTACTTCGTGAGAAATAGGTGGGAGTTAAGATGGGAACAGCTAGAAACTACTACTTCGTGAGAAATAGATGGGAGTTGAGATGGGAACAACTAGAAACTACTACTTCGTGAGAAATAGATGGGAGTTAAGATGGGAACAGCTAGAAACTACTACTTCGTGAGAAATAGGTGGGAGTTAAGATGGGAACAGCTAGAAACTACTACTTCGTGAGAAATAGATGGGAGTTGAGATGGGAACAGCTAGAAACTACTACTTCGTGAGAAATAGGTGGGAGTTAAGATGGGAACAACTAGAAACTACTACTTCGTTAGAAATAGGTGGGAGTTAAGATGGGAACAGCTAGAAACTACTACTTCGTGAGAAATAGATGGGAGTTAAGATGGGAACAACTAGAAACTACTACTTCGTGAGAAATAGATGGGAGTTAAGATGGGAACAACTAGAAACTACTACTTCGTTAGAAATAGATGGGAGTTAAGATGGGAACAGCTAGAAACTACTACTTCGTGAGAAATAGGTGGGAGTTAAGATGGGAACAGCTAGAAACTACTACTTCGTGAGAAATAGATGGGAGTTAAGATGGGAACAGCTAGAAACTACTACTTCGTGAGAAATAGGTGGGAGTTAAGATGGGAACAGCTAGAAACTACTACTTCGTGAGAAATAGATGGGAGTTGAGATGGGAACAGCTAGAAACTACTACTTCGTGAGAAATAGATGGGAGTTAAGATGGGAACAGCTAGAAACTACTACTTCGTGAGAAATAGGTGGGAGTTAAGATGGGAACAGCTAGAAACTACTACTTCGTGAGAAATAGGTGGGAGTTAAGATGGGAACAGCTAGAAACTACTACTTCGTGAGAAATAGGTGGGAGTTAAGATGGGAACAGCTAGAAACTACTACTTCGTGAGAAATAGGTGGGAGTTAAGATGGGAACAGCTAGAAACGAGAAACTTAGTGGGCGTATAAGAAGATTCTTGAATCAACACAGAACTGGAGACGCTGGACACTAGGAGACATGCTGACGAGGGGAACTTAGCACCAATGGGTAAGTTCGAAGTACAATATTGACCCGCAAATAATAGGCAATAACAATCGTCAAGGAACTAGGACACATAGATTAGAAGTTTGACTGGTAATAAGTATCTCAAATAATACGTATTTCATTTATTACGTCATACTTGACGGTCTTTACCCAAGACGGTTATTTCCCTTGTTTTGGATATTTTACTAATAACTCAACAGTGGTCCGACAACTTCAAATGGATTCTCGTAGTCTATGGTTGAGTTATCTGACCAAAGAGTAGTTCACCTTGTGACCAAGTTGTGCGACTACTTTAATCTCACCGCCACAACAACATGACGTGTTTAATCTCGCCGCCACAACTACATGAAGTGTTTAATCTCACCGCCACAACAACATAACGTGTTTAATCTCGCCGCACCGACTTTTGTTACACCTCAGTGGCTGCGTAAGGAAAGAATAAAGAGACAGTCGGCCCAACATGAATCGCTTAAGCTTGAAAGTTGCCGACTGGGGCGACTATAAAAGTGACGACCATTTTAATTTTCTCATCAGTCGACTATCGACCTTCCAAGTGTACACATCGTTCAGTACTGGATATTCTATACATTATAACACAGGTATGTCAATTCATATTTCTATCAATTTTTGTAAAATAAAGTCAACGCTAGATATTTATAGCGTACATTGTGTATACAAGCATTAGGATTCTTTCAGTACCGACATTTTAATTTGATGATAGACCAATTCTAACTTGGTCAAATATTGAAACTGCAAAGTGCGTTCTTTTGCAGATATTTCTTTATTTGCATTTCTTGTACCTGTAGTAGTGAATGTACTTTTTCTAGTTAATTTATGGTCATTATTTCTATTCATTTGAAGAGATTAATATTTTATTAACATTAATGGCAAAGATCTTTTTATTTCAGGGAAATGGCAACTCGTGTGAGACCAGTGGCTGTTGATCTTACCGAGGATTTCTTGATCTCCTACAAGATGGCTCCTCTCCGAGTTCTGGGACAAGGGATGAGCGGGGAGGTAGTTCTGGTCGGTTCTCTCACTGATCCGTCAGTCCAACTTGCTGTGAAAAGACTGTCATTGCTGACACCCGATGGAGGTACCAGAAACATGAAGCTGTTCGCTACTGAGATCGGAGCTATCCAAGGACTGAGTCATCCTAACGTTATCAAGCACATCCTGTCAGCGCGCTGTCCCGATTACCTGGCCATCTGTACCGAGTACTGCCCTAATGGAACCTTGACCTCCAAGCTTGAAGACTTGACCCCTAGCTCGTGCATCCTCTACTTTATCCAAATGGCCTGTGCTGTGCGTTACCTCAACGACTTGCAGAGAATGGTCCACAGCGACATCAAGCCCGGCAACATCTTCATCGACGCCAGCAATAACGCCGTGTTGGGCGACTTTGGTTTGTCGTTCTTTATCCTTCCCGAGGACGCGGTTGTGCCGACTCGTGACATAGGAGGTACGCCATGTTATTGTGCACCTGAAATATTGAGTCGCAGTCACGTGGATCCCTACAAGGTATGTTCATGTTTCGTTCAATAGAAAAATGTACAAGTCCAAGTAAACTCTAGTTTCTCATTAATTTAGTTCCTGTAACACTTTTTTTTTTTTAAGATAAGAAATGTGAGTTCCTAGTCAAGGAACTATAAGATAGAAAGTCGGCTAAGAGGATTTGAAGGTATGCAATTAATCTATTTGATGGTGTGCTATAAAAGGATAAATTAATTGACTAAACAAAAATCATAAACAATACCATCGTCACTGACAACCCAATAACACTAGGGGAATAAATGTAAAACTTGTGTTTTTTAACCCTAACACTGTATCATATATGTTTACCATGTAGTGTTTATGTCAACCGACCGTTATATGTTGATTGCAGTTTACAGTTTTTATTTTAATTTGATCATTTTGAAATGATGTCTTGTATTCAATCAATTATTTTGTGTCCGTCTTAATAGATACTATAAGCTTTTTTATTTCTACCTCTTTTTAAATAAATCAACAATTTATATTTTATATTCAAACCTTTAATGTTTTCCTGACACCTCCCTTATTGTAACACTTTCTGTCACCTGCAGCTCGACGTTTACTCCCTGGGTGTTGTTCTCTGGACCTTGATATCCATGAAAGAGCCGACCTGCCCCTTCGATATCATCAGGAACTTTCCACACATGCACTCCATTCCTCAACCACTCAGGTAGGTGTTATTATTGTTTATTTCATGATCGTCTACATTTAATTAATCATTTAAAACTATTTTAATTTCATATCTAGCATGTTGGTAGTCACGACAGGCCAGTTCTTGATAAAGTGTTCTTCTGTGAATAACTGGTTTGGTAGATCCGACACTGAGAACTGGATTTCTTTTGGAAATATCATATTCCCTATGGTATTCCCTATCATATACCCAGGGGTTGTCCTTCTGAAACTGTACCGTTAGTATTAATTATTATATGTATTTATTTTTTAGCTATAGTCTTAGCATATTTATTTTGATACTTGATATCTTATTCATTTTTGTATAAAATTGTGTTTCTGCTTGTATCATCACATCTTATTATTAACATTCTGTTTTATTTCGTTTTTTTGTTTCAGATTGTGTCTGGCCTACATGTTACAGACTGACCCGTCTAGGAGACCAAGAATCTCACCTCTACTAGACACGTTATCCAATATGGGCTTCTGCAGGGATATCATTGACAAACTGTGAGATCGTTTGATTTTTAACTTTTTTTTTATTTAGAATGAAAAACATATTTAAAATAATTATTTTTCGTTTATATTAATTTTATTTCTTCTTGCTTCACGCTTTCGAGCATTTTCTATTTCTTCTTTGTAAAGATTTTCGTTATAAATTAAGAAATAATGTGCTTAGTTGTGTATGCATCCTTCAGGGAATAATACCAGTAGCTAGTGGATTCGCAGTACCTTACCGCTCTACTAAAAGAATAAACATCAAAGAGACAGGATAAGTTCACCTTTATAGGCAGTGGAACTGAACATGGACTGTGGAACTGAACATTTACTGTGGAACTGACGAGGGAATGAAATGGGTTTAACAAAGTCAGAATTGCCTGCTAAAGTCTTCGCCATGCGTGGAGGTCTTGTGGACTTTTTTCTGAATACAATCAGGATCTTCAAAACAAATTAAAGATCAGTCCTACTCTTTTGTTTGGAAACATGGAAGATGGTAAAGACTAAAAGCAAAAGACTCCAAAAATGGCATATATAGATGCATCCAATAGTTTCTTAAAATGAGGTAGCCAAATAAAATTACAAATGAAGACCTATAGGAAAGAATTTGCCTGATATCAATAGGAACGGAGATGAAGAAAAGAAAATGGGGATGGATTGGCTACATATTGCGAAAACGAAAACCAATCAATTTTAAGAATGCACATGAAATTAGGAACATTGGACGACTTGAACAGAAACAGAAGCAGTTTGGACATTGGCTCGACTGGAGAAGATAACACAGAGCCGGTTGGTAGAGTCACTTTAGGAACGTTTATATGGTAATGTTTCTAGTTATATCTGTCTTTTTAAATATTACATAAGTGACTGAGAGTTTTCTGTTTCAGAGAAATGGCTTCTCGTATAAGACTACAGGCCGTTCGTCTTTTGGACTTCGTACAGGGTGTAGGTCTGCCCAGTACTGTTGCTCTTTTGGAGTTCGAATAGGCTGTTGTTCTTCTGGAGTTCCAAGAGGCTGTTGTTCTTCTGGAGTTCCAAGAGGCTGTTGTTCTTCTGGAGTTCCAATAGGCTGTTGTTCTTCTGGAGTTCCAAGAGGCTGTTGTTCTTCTGGAGTTCCAAGAGGCTGTTGTTCTTCTGGAGTTCGAACAGGCTGTTGCTCTTTTGGAGTTCGAACAGGCTGTTGTTCTTTTGAATCTCGTACAGGATGTTGGTCTTCCCATGACTGTTGATATTGTGGACCTCATACACTATGATATATGGTACAGTTCAGAGATGAAGTAGGAGTTTTAGCAGTTGCTTATAGAGATGATTCGTCCAGCCAGGACCGAGGCTATAACAACTTAATAACTGTCAGGGAAGTATCATAGTTGCAATATTCAGCGGAATGACTTTCACAGATTTCATGAAATGGTTTCGCAATGTGAAACTTGCGCGAATAATCGACTGGATAACCTGTACATCATTGATAAGGATCGTAGTATAATAGCAAAACATGTATTGCAAAAACGGATTCTAACCGTAACAGGGTGTATCCTCTCACCACTCATTTTCCTTGTGGTCATGGACTGGATCATACGGTCTTTTGTTGCTATCAGACGAAGAGGAATTACACGGGGCCTTACAGAACGTTTGGAGATACTGACTTTGCACATGATGTTGGACTGCTTGCCCACTGCCGACAAGACATACTTGAGGTAACAGATAGAGTAGGTGTGTTTACTAACTCTGTAGGACTACAATTAAATACAGAGAAAACTAAGATTATGAGCGCAAATACCAAAAGAACATAAAAAAGTTACATTCAGAAAACTGTGGTTGTAGATGAAACATCACTTGGGTGTTTAAATACCAGGGAGTTTACATTTCATCAGTTAGCGATATTGAGAACGCGATCTCTGCGAGATTAGACACGTCAGCCCAAGCATTCATTAGACATTGAAACATTTATAGTTTAACTAGTCACCCTCACAGCACCATGCTTTGAATTTACAAATCAAATGTGCAGCAGAAACGTGGTAATTGAACTATAGGATAGAAAGTAGACTAAGAGAATTTGAAGGTCGATGTCTTAATAAAAGATCATAAACATCTGTTGGGATAAATACATCACAAACAAAGTCCACAGAAGATCAGGTATTAACAACATCAATCAAGAAACGAAAAGAAAGAACTTTGGTAATGGCTAGGCCGAGTTCTACAAATGGAACGAACCAGGAATACGCACCAAGCATGAACATGGACACGAAAAGAATAGGCAGACCAATGTGAATATGGCGAAAATAAAAAATGACGAATGTCAGATAAGGCTGGCAGGTCCTTGCGAGAGTTGTTCATGCTTGCTCCACACCGGTTTGGGTAGAAATCTCTTGTGCATGCCCTATGCTCCGACATGAGATCACAGGATTAAAGAGAAGAAAAATACAAAATAAAACTTTGCTACTTACTTGTGCATAAAAATAACAACAGATATATATATATAAACAATTATGAGCAATAGTAATGAGAAAGTGTCCATCGGTGATATATATATTTATATATATATATATATATATATATATTATATATATATATATAGTCAATTCTGAGTATTAGAATTGAGAAAGAGAGTCCATCGGTGATATATTACCTGGCCATCTGTACCGAGTACTGCCCTAATGGAACCTTGACCTCCAAGCTTGAAGACTTGACCCCTAGCTCGTGCATCCTCTACTTTATCCAGATGGCCTGTGCGGTGCGTTACCTCAACGACGTGCAGAGAATGGTCCACAGCGACATCAAGCCCGGCAACATCTTCATCGACGCCAGCAATAACGCCGTGTTGGGCGACTTTGGTTTGTCGTTCTTTATCCTTCCCGAGGACACGGTTGTGCCGACTCGTGACATAGGAGGTACGCCATGTTATTGTGCACCTGAAATATTGAGTCGCAGTCACGTGGATCCCTATAAGGTATGTTCATGTTTCGTTCAATAAATAAATTTACAATTTAACCTTAGTTTCTCATTAATTAATTTTCTATAACACTGTTCTGTTTTATATTTTTTAAAAGGCGAGTCATTCCGGATTAATGTCCAGAAAGTTAATCTATTTTATTGTGAACTATGAAAAGAGAAATTAAGTGATGGGCAAAAATACATTTAAGGACACATTCAAGATGTCAGCGGATCACTGCTGTATCGACCCAGACAAAACAGAGATCATGACAATATCTGATATTTGTAATCCTGATATTTGTTTTAAACATTTTACCATACCTTGAAATAATGATTGATGTATTATGTGTACACAACTAATACTATATCAATACATGTATCTTCTAGTATAACTTTGTTCGCCACAATAAAAACGGTAAATGTAAACATGCTCTATCTCTTATTATTATTTTAAATAAAGCAACTGGTGATACTGTATATTCAAACCTTTAATGTTTTCCTCACACCTTCCTTATTGTAACACTTTCTGTCTCCTGCAGCTCGACGTTTACTCCCTAGGTGTTGTACTTTGGACCTTGATATCCATGAAAGAGCCGACCTGCCCCATCGATATCATCAGGAACTTTCCACACACGCACTCCATTCCTCAACCACTCAGGTAGGTGTTATTATTGTTTATTTCATGATATTCTATATTTAATTAATCATTTAAAACTATTTTAATTTCATATCTAGCATGTTGGTAGTCACGACAGGCCAGTTCTTGATAAATTGTTCTGTTGTGAATAACTGGTTTGGTAGATAACCAGACACTAGAGCCGACACTGAGAACTGGATTTCTTTTGGAAACTTCATTTTCCCTATATGCAAGTAGGCATGGCTGGGGGTTGGACTTCTGAAACTGTACCTTTAATATTAATGATTATATTTATTTTTTTTTAGCCACAGTTTTAGAATATTTATTCTGATACTGGATCTCTTATTCTTGTTCTGTTTAAAATGTTGATTCTGCGTGTGTCATTACATATTATTATTAACATTCTGTTTTATTTCTGTTTTTCCCCAGATTGTGTCTGGCCTACATGTTACAGACTGACCCATCCAGGAGACCAAGAATCTCTCCTCTACTGCACAACTTGTCCAATATGGGCTTCTGCAGGGATATCATTGACAAACTGTAAGATCGTTTTATTTTTAGCTTTTTATATTTAGCATGACAAAAAAGAAATTTAAAATAATGATTTATGGTTTATAATAATTTTGTTTCGTCTAATTTTATTTTACTTTTTCGTATTAGTAAAGAATAAAAGCGTAACACAGCGCCTGCCCATATGAGATCCGAATGAATTTATGTTACACTTTATTAACATTGAATTAGGAAATCCAAATTACTAAATGTGGTGGTTGCTATCCTTGAAGAATAACATCAAAGAAGCAAGATTAGTTCACGTTTATATGCAGTGTATTTGATAGGGATTGTGGAATTGACGAAGGAATTAAAGCAAAATTTAAAAATTCAGAATTACCTACTAAAGTGAACGCCATGCGTGGAAGTCCGGTTGACTTTTTCTCTTGAATAAAATCGGGATCTTCAAATCAAATTAAAGATCAGTCCTACACTATTGTATGGAAGCAAGGCGGAAAGTAAAGACTAATAGCAACAGAATCCTAAAATGCAATAAATAGATTTATCCAATGCACAAGCGAAAACCTGTTGGGAAAAAACATGCCAGATATAAAAAGTAACGGAGATCAAGAAAAGGAAATGGGGATGGATTGGCTACATATTGCGAAAACCAATCAAGTTTAATGGAGACGATGCAATGGAATGCACAAGAAACTATGAAATTCGGACAGCCTAGGAAGATCTGTCAAGACAAAAGCAGTTTGCAATTGGACTCGACTGGAGAAGATGGCGCAGAACTGGGTAGCAAAGTCACTTTAGGAACATTTATATTTGATAGTTAATATTTATAGTTATATTTTTCTTCATAAATATTACAAAACAATAACTGACTGAGAGTTTTCCATTTCACAGAAATGGCTTCTTATGTAAGACAACATCATCATTTGGACCTCGTACAAGATGGTAGAGTTCAGAGACGAGATATGAGTTGTAGGAGTTGCTTATGAAGATGATTCGTCCAGTCTAGACAGAGGTCGTAATAACTGAATAACTGCTAGGTAAGTATCATAGTTACAACATGCAACGGAATGTGATTCACAGATTACACGAAAACATTTGTCGAAGCGAAGCATCCGCGAATAATCAACTGGATAACCTGACATCGTTGAGCAGATCAGCGAATCATAGGAAAAAATTGTTTTGGCAACAAACAGATTCTAACTTTAACATGGCCTAACCTGTAACCACTCCTTTTCCTTCTGATCATGGACTGGATCAGACGATCTGTTGTTGCTGACAGTCGAAGATGGCGAGGTCTTGCTGGACGTTTGGAAGATATTGACTTTGCAGGCGATGTTGGACTGCTTGCTCGCTGTCGCCAAGACATGCGTGAAGAACCAGAGTAGATCAGTTTGCTAGGAGTTTACAGGATTAAGAAGAAAACAAATTAGCAACAAACAGCAAAATAAGAAATGGCAACGATACACGACAGCTATAATATATAAAAGGAGCCCGACAAGATTGCGTCCTGGCGCCTGACTTGTTCACACTTTACAGCGAAAATATAAGAACAATAGTAGACAACAAAGAAACTACAAGAAATCATATACATAATTTTGAAAGAAAGCACTACGAAAGGTTTTATATATCAAGAAAACAGATGCAATGAGAAGGCAGCCATCCAGAACAGAACAAATATAACTTAGCAGAAGAAGCAAGTATAGAATGTCATTGACTCGGATATAAGAATAATATAAGACGGAAGATTAATCCATAAAAGTGAGAAAGAGAGTCCATCAGTGATGAATAGAGCCAGTTGTGAGCAATAGTAATGAGGAAGTATCCATCGGTGATATATAGAGCCAATTGTGAGAAATAGTAATGAGAAAGTGTGCATCAGTGATATATAGAGCCAATTCTGCGCACTAGATGTAAATACGGGAGTCCATCAATGTAATATGGAGCCAATTCTGTGCACTAGAGGTAAATACGGGAGTCCATCGATGATATATAGAGCCAATTCTGAGCACTAGAGGTAAATACGGGAGTCCATCAATGATATATAGAGCCAATTCTGAGCACTAGAGGTAAATACTGGAGTCCATCAATTATATATAGAGCCAATTCTGCGCAAAAGAAGTAAACACGGGAGTCCATCAATGTAATATAGAGCCAATTCTGTGCACTAGAAGTAAATACGGGAGTCTATCATTGACATATATAGCAAATTCTGAGCATTAGAAGTGAGACATAAATAACAAAGAGAAAAAAAAAAGACAATTAGAGGAAAATTATGAGAGTTCTTACTTCAAAAAACAACACGAGGAAACTCTTAACGAAGTCACCGCAAAAAGATAGCACCTGGAATCTATGGAAAAAAAAATTCAACATTTTTCGGGAAGAAAACAAGAAGAGGAAAGGAATAATTATAATATTCAGCATCGGAAAAGTTAGACAATCAATATATTGTGTTAACATACATTGTACACGTTTTCAACAGGTGTCATAGACCAGGTCATACCTGGATCAAAATCTTTTTAATCAGGCCACGTGATACATCTACCAGTGCACGTGACGGTCCCAAGCCCGTAAAAACTGAGAGGGAAGAGATCGCTATCTAGAAACAGTTGTTACGTAGAGACAGTCGTTATGTAGAGACAGTCGTTATTTAGAGACAGTCGTTACGTAGAGACAGTCGTTATGTAGAGACAGTCGTTACGTAGAGACAATCGTTACGTAGAGACAATCGTTACGTAGAGACAGTCGTTACGTAGAGACAATCGTTAGGTAGAGACAATCGTTACGTAGAGGCAGTGGTTATGTAGAGACAATCGTTACGTAGAGGCAGTGGTTATGTAGAGACAATCGTTACGTAGAGACAGTCGTTACGTAGAGACAGTCGTTACGTAGAGACAATCGTTACGTAGAGACAATCGTTACGTAGAGGCAGTGGTTATGTAGAGACAATCGTTACGTAGAGACAGTCGTTACGAAGAGACAATCGTTACGTAGAGACAGTCGTTATGTAGAGACAGTCGTTATGTAGAGACAATCGTTACGTAGAGACAATCGTTACGTAGAGGCAGTGGTTATGTAGAGACAATCCTTACGTAGAGACAGTCGTTACGTAGAGACAATCGTTAGGTAGAGGCAGTCGTTACATAGAGACAGTCGTTATGTAGAAGATGTCGTTTTGTAGAAAGTCTTTGTGTAAAAGAGATCGTTATGCAGGAAACAGTAAAATGTCCACTTAAGGAGGCCTAAGATATTGTATATAGAACACACTTTGATGGTAGGGAATCACTCCATATTCTTACTAGATAGAAAAATCATGTTAATGTGCTGTTCGTTTATATAGTCTTGCATTTGTTCAATGTCCGCTCTTAACACATCATTTCTGACTATCTCTTCGGTGCAAGCATTTTTCTCAAGCAACTCATGATGTCTGTGGAGACAAGCTAAGTGCTATTACAACACACAAGAAGCAGACACAGACATGCAAGCAATGAACTGTCTCTGTTCTTTTCTTTATTCTTTTATACAATCAGCAGACACAGACATGCAAGCAATGAACTGTCTCTGTTCTTTTCTTTATTCTTTTATACAATCAGCAGACACTGACATGCAAGTAATGAACTGTCTCTGTTCTTTTCTTTATTCTTTTATACAATCAGCAGACACTGACATGCAAACAAAGAACTGACTCTGTTCTTTTCTTTAATCTTTTATACAAGCAGCAGACACTGACATGCATGCAAGGAACTGTCTCTAATCTTTTCTTTAATCTTTTCTACAAGCAGCAGACACTGACATGCATGCAAGGAACTGTCTCTAATCTTTTCTTTAATCTTTTATACAAGCAGCAATAAAAAAAAATAAAAGGACCTTAAGCTAATCCGTGCTCTATCGAGCCTCCAAATGGAAGTAAAGTATTGTTGCGCTACTCACTATCAGGAATATTCGTCGACTTCGTGGCGACTTCGGAGAGGGGACAGACTATCCTGTACTGTAAAAAAAAATAATAAACCAGAAAAAAAACATTCACAAACATGGACGAGTCAAAGAAAAGAAATAAAGTAAATCCGGCATCCAGGAAAGATAAGGGTTATCTCTAGGGAATAAATGCCGCTATCCGGTAAAAGCCTCAAAGAGTCCGGGTCGTTGACTCACCTGTTTACCTGGATATCCTCCACAATTGGTACCTGGAATGTACGTACTCTCAATAAGCAAGGACAATTGCACAAGTAGCAGCAGAAGTGGTAAACTATAAAATAGATATTCCTGGACAAGGCAGATGGAAGCAGAGATAAAGATAATAGGGATGACATGGAATGATCTTAAAAGAATGAAAAGAAACAGAACAACTTGGAAAGCGTTTATTGAAGACCTATGCTGGACTGGGAGTTGAAAGGAAGAAAAAAAAAGAAATACAGCTCTGAGGTTTCATATCATAGCGCCTTCACAAACGTTTGCTTTTTCAAAATTCATATCTCAGCATTTGTTATCTTCGTCTTCTCTCTCTTTTCTCACTTACCTTTCAGCGTCGCGAGGAGATATAATTTGCGGTCTTTTGCTCAACATTGGTGAAATAAAAATTGTTGAGAATACATATATATGTTTATATCATCGTCAAGTCTATGTTATAATTTTGTCCACACTGTCGGGTAATTAGGAAAGCCATTTCTCTTCTTCGTATATAGTGTACATTTTATTTTAAATTGTATCATCATGTGTCATACCAGTTGGCATAGGCGATCGTGTCTTTCCACAATCTTCTATCTACAGTACATCGTATGAGTTCTGTTGTTGATTGTTTTCCATGCTATGACACTAAGCTATCCAGTAACTTCTCATTTTGACGTCGCGATCTCTCCGTTCCTGTATTTTGTCAGTTTTTGCCAAGCATTCAAACTTTTTTCTTCTCTTGGTGTGCCTGAAAAATGTTAGTTGTTCCTTTCTGATGTTTCTTAGGAGTTCCTTTTTTGTACTGGCCTCTTTGAAAATGTCCTCATTGGTCTTGAAATGAAATGCTTGAAACTCCGCCACTGCATGTGCGTTCACACCATAAACCTGAGTATATAAGCTTCCCATCTACGGGATGTCTTACGATAATGGCAGTGTGATGTATTTAATCTAGAATCACATCGTATCAAAATGTGGAATAAGTTATTTTCCTATAAGGCAAAGTATATCGTTGAATACGGCCAACCTGTGGATCAGGCGGGGGTGATCGATGCCTTTCGACATGTGGGTATTGCACATGAATTTGGCATCCATGACTGCCCACGTCACTACTTCAGATGAAAGAGATCGGAGTTAAGATGGGCACAGCCAGAAACGAGAAACTTAGTGGGCGTGTAAGAACCTACACAGACCTGTAATCGCTTGACACGGCGAGACTTGCTGAGTAGGATAATCTGAGCACCTATGGACATGTGCTGAGTGCAATAATGATGACGCTCAAATAACACAATAACTCAACAACATTTGGAAAAAGGGTTTGGACCCAGAAATTAGAATGTCCCAAGTTTACGCTAGTAAAACGAGTCTCAAAGAACATGTGTTTCTTTAATTACGACAGAGTCGTTGGTTTTCATCAAAGACGAGTATTTCCCTTCATGTTTGGAATATATTACTAATGCACAATGTCTGTCCGCCAACTTGAAAGGGGTTTTTGTAATTTATTGTTGAAATATCAACCGCACTAATGCGGCACTTCACAGACTAGGTCACATTGACCACGTTGTTCGTCCAATCTATTCTAACCGCCACAACATGACGTGTTTGATTTCGCCGCACCGACTGCTGATACGCCTCAGTGGCTGGGTAAACAACAAATGGTGGCTCGGAGCATTATCCTCTGAAGAACAAAGAGAAAGTCGGCTTTACCTGTATCGCTGAGGCTTTAAGGTTGTCAACTGGGGCGTCTATAAAACAGACGACAATTCTAATTTTCTCATCAGTCGACTATTGTCCTTTCAAGTGTCCACATATTTCAGCTGCTGGATATTCTGTACACGTCAGTGAGTTAATATTTCAATCATGATTGTAAAATAATCATTTAGCTAAACTGCATAATGTAGCCCAGACTGCTCAGTGCTTAGTGAACTGGAATGCACATGACAAGAGATAGAGTTCAATCCTGGTCGACGGCTGCCGGGTTCAACCAGCTGTATATTTGTACCGGATATTAATTTAGAAAGTAAAGCGTCACCGGCGTAATACCGACCACATCATCCCAAAAAATCATATGCCGAAGGTCTGTAAAAATGATGGTCACTAACACTATATTCCCTATAGGTCAAGTGGCGTGAATGGGTTCTTTACTTTTACTTCTAGATTGGGTATTATACATTTTGTAATACTCAGGGTAGGGTTCTACCAGTAGCAAAATTTAATGCATAACAAATAAATTGCACCTTTGTCAAAAGTTGAAGTGAAAAGTTGAAGTGAAAAGTTGAAGTGACTATTAAAAGAAAAAAATATCGTACTTTTAAAAACAAAACTTTGACTATAAAGAAACCTTGTATTCACTTTAAGAGATAATTATTTCATAAAAATTATTGAAGGAAAAAATGTATGTCCAGATGAAGAAAGGGAAGAAATACTGTCTTGAGGGCTGATGTTAACATCTTTGCTTGATACCTTTAAGTTGATCCAGCTATGGTACAGAGGTTACATGTCTGGGGACGGTATCAACAAAGAGAAAGAGCTCCATCAAACTTTCGATGGCGTAGATCAGTAAGGAAAAGTGTGTGCCTTCATCCTCCACGTGACATTGGCGACTGCTGGTACAAACGACGACGGAAAGAAGTCGCTTCAATTATTCACCGTTTACAAGTGTTAACTTAAGGCAACCAGGTCGTCCGCCCTTGCCTTGGATTTCGCGCACATGAGACACGGTTTTCATCGCAAGTTCATCAGTGGATTACAACAATTTCAACGTAACGCCGGAGCGGGAGTTAATATTTATTATTACTAATAATTTATATTATTAAGGGTACTTAGATGGCGTCAGAATTTCATATCATTCCGGACGAATGAAATAGATGACTTATAATGGTAATTGTTGTTCTTTCCTTTCTCATTTGCCTTTCAGCAATGAGGGGCGATATAATTTGTGGTCTTTTCCCCTTATCTACGTTTCTGCAGCTGTTATGTTTCCTAGTGAATCTAATATTTCATCAATAAAACATTTTCGTGCTGGACTATTTGGTCTTGTGTTCTCGCAACGTTTATTGAAGGCTCGTTGTGTTGCACTTTGATCTGTTTGCCTTCTCACGAATAATGGCAGTGTGATGTATTTAAACTAGAATCATATCGTGTCAGAATGTGGAACAAGTTATTTTCCTTGAAGGTAACTTAGTGGAGTTCAATTAAAGTTGGAATGAAAAGTGTCTACACATGACACAGAACAAGCAAACATGTCATAACTATTTATATTTCCAACCCAGTTTTCTAAACTTAAATTTGCAAAACGGTGTCAGTCTATAATTGAGTCAAAATAACAAAAAATCATTCAAACACATTCACCATTCTAAAGACAAAAACAAATCTTCTATTTTTTTTTTTTTTTTTTTTTTTTTTTTTACGAAAATTGACTACAAGGAAATACATTTTAGTACTGTTGTGTATATACGGGCAACGAATTAATCGGGCGGGGGTCATGGATGGCCTCCGAGATTGACAGGACTTTGACATCCACGAGCCCACGTCACTACTTTAGATGAAAGAGATGGGAGATAGGATGGGAGCAGCCGGAAACGAGAAACTTCGTGTGCATAGAAACACCAATGGTGAACATTTATCGCTGAACACTCTGCAAGAAGGGATCTGAGCATCTATGGACATGTCCGAAGTGCAATGATGTCAGAGTCGATGGTTTTCTTCAAAGACGGCTTTTTCCACTATGTTTTGAATATATTACTAATACTCAATTTTGGTCCGCCAACTTCAAAGGGGTTTTCGTCATTTAATGTTTGAAATATATCAGACCCTAGTGCGACACTTATGAGAGTAGGTCACACTGATCACGTAGTGCGTCCACTTTAATCTCACCGCCTCAACCACATGTGTTTAATCTCACCGCCTCAACAACATGTGTTTGATCTCACCGCCTCAACAACATGTGTTTGATCTCACCGACTCAACCACATGTGTTTAATCTCACCGCCTCAACAACATGTGTTTAATCTCACCGCCTCAACAACATGTGTTTGATCTCACCGCCTCAACAACATGTGTTTAATCTCACCGCCTCAACAACATGTGTTTGATCTCACCGCACCGACTTTAGTGACGCATCAGTGGCTGGGTAAACAACAAATGGTGGCTCCGAGTGTGGTCTTCTAAAGAACAAAATTAAAGTCGGCTGTACATGAATCTCCTTAAGCTAGAATGTTGCCGACAGTGGCGACTATAAAACAGACGACAATTCGAACTTCTCCATCAGTCGACTATCGACCTTTCTAGTGTGCACATCTTTCAGTTGTTGGATATTTTGTACAGGCTAGTGAGTTAATATTTCAATCAATTGATAAAATTATAATTTAGCTAGATAGTGTAGTGATTTTAGCAAATCGCCTGGTATATATCCGCTGTTATAGATATAATTCAATATTTTTGTTGTTGATTATATACCAAAACCACACGATTTCAATCTCTTCTTTAGTTATATTATCTGGTCCAGGAGCTTTTCCTGCTTTCAGATTTCGTAAGGCGTCTTGCTGTTCATCGTTGTGTATTTCATGTCCCTCCCCATTATCCTTAATACCTACTTCTGTTCGTTCATCATCATACAGATCTTTAATGTATTCTATCCATCATTACCTTATGCTTTTTTGTTCATTTAACAGTTCTCCTTAATTTGTTCTTAAACATCCAATTTTTTATTGTGTTTTTCTTCCAGTTTATCCTTCAATTTAATTCTATACAGTTTTTGCATCTCTTTTTTGTTGCATTTCAATCAATCTCTTTGTATTTTCTATTTAAGACATGCTTCATTTCTTGCATTTTTTTAAAAATCACTTATACTCATCTTTGTTATGCTTATTACTTCTTGTATCCAGTACCTGTGAATTGACATCTGTCATCCGTTTCTTTCTTGGATTTTTCTTCACTGGTGGTATGAAATTTTTTGTTGTTTGCTACATTGATTTTTTTTTTAAAATTTCACTGTTCATCAATTCTTTGTATCTTAATTTGATCTTAAACATTCAGTTTTTTATTGCGTTTTTCTTCCTGTTTATTCTCTAATTTGTTTGTATTTAGCTTTGGCACATCTTTTTTATGTTGCATCTCATTCTCTTTCCATCTCATTTAGCCATGCTTCTTTTGCTTCAATGCATTTTATTACAATTTATTTTATTTGTAACCTCTTTTAGTAATTTTTGTTATCTTTATTTCTTCTTCTTGTATCCACTAGCTTTAAAAACGTCATCTGAAATCCATTTCTTTCTTGAACTCACTTTCAATTTGCCACTGCTTATCAATGCTTTTTATCTTCTCTGTTGCATTGTACCGGTTCTGAATTGTGATGTTATATATGTCTTGTAACCTCTTGTCTAATTTGAGTAAATGTAAATTTCACTTGATATTAACTGAAGTTCGTTTTGCTGTTGTTAATTTTACTCTTAACTTTCTTACAACTGGTACATTATCACTATTGCAATTCGCCCATGCTATAGCTTTCACACATAGCAGATTGTTTTTAAATGTTTTTTTTCCTTATCATTATATTGTCGATTTTGATTACGTGCGTTGTCTCCTGGGCTTTTCAATATGCACAGATGTCTTGGATGTTGTATATTTCAGGTGTTTCCTATCATCATGTTGTATATTTCAGGTGTTTCCTATCATCATGTTGTATATTTCAGGTGTTTCCTATCATCATGTTGTATATTTCAGGTGTTTCCTATCATCATGTTGTATATTTCAGGTGTTTCCTATCATCATGTTGTATATTTCAGGTGTTTCCTATCATCATGTTGTATATTTCAGATGTTTCCTATCATCATCATGTTGTGTACTCTTACACAGTTAATAAGTTTGTAACCTCTTTCATTTCTCTCTCCTAAGTCATAGTAACCAATCACTTTTCTAACAACTCTTTCCTATGTTTGCATTACGATTACCTAAAACTATGGTGTTTTCATGATGTTTGCGTTGACGAAGTGCCGTATTATTAAACACAATTTTAGAAGATATAAACATTGACAGCAAAGATCTAAGGATAACCAAGAACATGTACTGGCAACAAACAGCGGTCATAAGAACTGAAAACCAAAAGGGAATGCTTTAACAATTAAAACAGGGTGTTAGGCAAGGTTGTGAGGTGTCACCAAATATATTTAATATTTATAATGAGATAATTTTAAGATCGATAAAGGGCATGCCTGGAATAACAATTGGAGGTCATAATATAAATAATCTAATGTATGCTGATGATACAGTCTTAATCGCTAAGAGTGAAAATGAGTTACAAGAAATATAGGACATTATAGTGAAAGAAAGTAAAAATAAAAGACTCAGCCTTTATAGCTAAAAGACAGAAATAATGGTAACAACAAAGAAAAAGGACTTCGCCGCAATGCACAATACGGACAAGTGGAACAATATTAAAACAAGCAAATTAATTTAAATAACTAGGAACAGTGTTAACAGTTAATAAGGGTAGACGTACAACTGAGGTGAGATGCAGAATAGCTCAGGTAAATGGAGCATTAAAAAAAATTTGGAAGATACTGTGCAATGTATTTTTGACATTAGAAACAAGAAAAAGAGTTCGTTAATGGTATGTAGAGTAAGTCTTAACATATAGATGTGAATGATGGACAATAGACAAGAAAATAACTTTTTTTAAGTTGACTACAAGGAAATGGATTTTGACACTGTCGTTGAAAAATATCAACCAATGGATCGGGCAGATGTCATCAATGTTCTACAAGATGTGGGAAGGACACAGGACCTTGATAACAATGAGTTCACGTTACTACTTCGTGAGAAATAGGTGGGAGTTAAGATGGGAACAGCTAGAAACTACTACTTCGTGAGAAATAGGTGGGAGTTAAGATGGGAACAGCTAGAAACTACTACTTCGTGAGAAATAGGTGGGAGTTAAGATGGGAACAGCTAGAAACTACTACTTCGTGAGAAATAGGTGGGAGTTAAGATGGGAACAGCTAGAAACTACTACTTCGTGAGAAATAGGTGGGAGTTAAGATGGGAACAGCTAGAAACTACTACTTCGTGAGAAATAGGTGGGAGTTAAGATGGGAACAGCTAGAAACTACTACTTCGTGAGAAATAGGTGGGAGTTAAGATGGGAACAGCTAGAAACTACTACTTCGTGAGAAATAGGTGGGAGTTAAGATGGGAACAGCTAGAAACTACTACTTCGTGAGAAATAGGTGGGAGTTAAGATGGGAACAGCTAGAAACTACTACTTCGTGAGAAATAGGTGGGAGTTAAGATGGGAACAGCTAGAAACTACTACTTCGTGAGAAATAGGTGGGAGTTAAGATGGGAACAGCTAGAAACTACTACTTCGTGAGAAATAGGTGGGAGTTAAGATGGGAACAGCTAGAAACTACTACTTCGTGAGAAATAGGTGGGAGTTAAGATGGGAACAGCTAGAAACTACTACTTCGTGAGAAATAGGTGGGAGTTAAGATGGGAACAGCTAGAAACTACTACTTCGTGAGAAATAGGTGGGAGTTAAGATGGGAACAGCTAGAAACTACTACTTCGTGAGAAATAGGTGGGAGTTAAGATGGGAACAGCTAGAAACGAGAAACTTAGTGGGCGTATAAGAAGATTCTTGAATCAACACAGAACTGGAGACGCTGGACACTAGGAGACATGCTGACGAGGGGAACTTAGCACCAATGGGTAAGTTCGAAGTACAATATTGACCCGCAAATAATAGGCAATAACAATCGTCAAGGAACTAGGACACATAGATTAGAAGTTTGACTGGTAATAAGTATCTCAAATAACACGTATTTCATTTATTACGTCATACTTGACGGTCTTTACCCAAGACGGTTATTTCCCTTGTTTTGGATATTTTACTAATAACTCAACAGTGGTCCGACAACTTCAAATGGATTCTCGTAGTCTATGGTTGAGTTATCTGACCAAAGAGTAGTTCACCTTGTGACCAAGTTGTGCGACTACTTTAATCTCACCGCCACAACAACATGACGTGTTTAATCTCGCCGCCACAACTACATGAAGTGTTTAATCTCACCGCCACAACAACATAACGTGTTTAATCTCGCCGCACCGACTTTTGTTACACCTCAGTGGCTGCGTAAGGAAAGAATAAAGAGACAGTCGGCCCAACATGAATCGCTTAAGCTTGAAAGTTGCCGACTGGGGCGACTATAAAAGTGACGACCATTTTAATTTTCTCATCAGTCGACTATCGACCTTCCAAGTGTACACATCGTTCAGTACTGGATATTCTATACATTATAACACAGGTATGTCAATTCATATTTCTATCAATTTTTGTAAAATAAAGTCAACGCTAGATATTTATAGCGTACATTGTGTATACAAGCATTAGGATTCTTTCAGTACCGACATTTTAATTTGATGATAGACCAATTCTAACTTGGTCAAATATTGAAACTGCAAAGTGCGTTCTTTTGCAGATATTTCTTTATTTGCATTTCTTGTACCTGTAGTAGTGAATGTACTTTTTCTAGTTAATTTATGGTCATTATTTCTATTCATTTGAAGAGATTAATATTTTATTAACATTAATGGCAAAGATCTTTTTATTTCAGGGAAATGGCAACTCGTGTGAGACCAGTGGCTGTTGATCTTACCGAGGATTTCTTGATCTCCTACAAGATGGCTCCTCTCCGAGTTCTGGGACAAGGGATGAGCGGGGAGGTAGTTCTGGTCGGTTCTCTCACTGATCCGTCAGTCCAACTTGCTGTGAAAAGACTGTCATTGCTGACACCCGATGGAGGTACCAGAAACATGAAGCTGTTCGCTACTGAGATCGGAGCTATCCAAGGACTGAGTCATCCTAACGTTATCAAGCACATCCTGTCAGCGCGCTGTCCCGATTACCTGGCCATCTGTACCGAGTACTGCCCTAATGGAACCTTGACCTCCAAGCTTGAAGACTTGACCCCTAGCTCGTGCATCCTCTACTTTATCCAAATGGCCTGTGCTGTGCGTTACCTCAACGACTTGCAGAGAATGGTCCACAGCGACATCAAGCCCGGCAACATCTTCATCGACGCCAGCAATAACGCCGTGTTGGGCGACTTTGGTTTGTCGTTCTTTATCCTTCCCGAGGACGCGGTTGTGCCGACTCGTGACATAGGAGGTACGCCATGTTATTGTGCACCTGAAATATTGAGTCGCAGTCACGTGGATCCCTACAAGGTATGTTCATGTTTCGTTCAATAGAAAAATGTACAAGTCCAAGTAAACTCTAGTTTCTCATTAATTTAGTTCCTGTAACACTTTTTTTTTTAAGATAAGAAATGTGAGTTCCTAGTCAAGGAACTATAAGATAGAAAGTCGGCTAAGAGGATTTGAAGGTATGCAATTAATCTATTTGATGGTGTGCTATAAAAGGATAAATTAATTGACTAAACAAAAATCATAAACAATACCATCGTCACTGACAACCCAATAACACTAGGGGAATAAATGTAAAACTTGTGTTTTTTAACCCTAACACTGTATCATATATGTTTACCATGTAGTGTTTATGTCAACCGACCGTTATATGTTGATTGCAGTTTACAGTTTTTATTTTAATTTGATCATTTTGAAATGATGTCTTGTATTCAATCAATTATTTTGTGTCCGTCTTAATAGATACTATAAGCTTTTTTATTTCTACCTCTTTTTAAATAAATCAACAATTTATATTTTATATTCAAACCTTTAATGTTTTCCTGACACCTCCCTTATTGTAACACTTTCTGTCACCTGCAGCTCGACGTTTACTCCCTGGGTGTTGTTCTCTGGACCTTGATATCCATGAAAGAGCCGACCTGCCCCTTCGATATCATCAGGAACTTTCCACACATGCACTCCATTCCTCAACCACTCAGGTAGGTGTTATTATTGTTTATTTCATGATCGTCTACATTTAATTAATCATTTAAAACTATTTTAATTTCATATCTAGCATGTTGGTAGTCACGACAGGCCAGTTCTTGATAAAGTGTTCTTCTGTGAATAACTGGTTTGGTAGATCCGACACTGAGAACTGGATTTCTTTTGGAAATATCATATTCCCTATGGTATTCCCTATCATATACCCAGGGGTTGTCCTTCTGAAACTGTACCGTTAGTATTAATTATTATATGTATTTATTTTTTAGCTATAGTCTTAGCATATTTATTTTGATACTTGATATCTTATTCATTTTTGTATAAAATTGTGTTTCTGCTTGTATCATCACATCTTATTATTAACATTCTGTTTTATTTCGTTTTTTTGTTTCAGATTGTGTCTGGCCTACATGTTACAGACTGACCCGTCTAGGAGACCAAGAATCTCACCTCTACTAGACACGTTATCCAATATGGGCTTCTGCAGGGATATCATTGACAAACTGTGAGATCGTTTGATTTTTAACTTTTTTTTTATTTAGAATGAAAAACATATTTAAAATAATTATTTTTCGTTTATATTAATTTTATTTCTTCTTGCTTCACGCTTTCGAGCATTTTCTATTTCTTCTTTGTAAAGATTTTCGTTATAAATTAAGAAATAATGTGCTTAGTTGTGTATGCATCCTTCAGGGAATAATACCAGTAGCTAGTGGATTCGCAGTACCTTACCGCTCTACTAAAAGAATAAACATCAAAGAGACAGGATAAGTTCACCTTTATAGGCAGTGGAACTGAACATGGACTGTGGAACTGAACATTTACTGTGGAACTGACGAGGGAATGAAATGGGTTTAACAAAGTCAGAATTGCCTGCTAAAGTCTTCGCCATGCGTGGAGGTCTTGTGGACTTTTTTCTGAATACAATCAGGATCTTCAAAACAAATTAAAGATCAGTCCTACTCTTTTGTTTGGAAACATGGAAGATGGTAAAGACTAAAAGCAAAAGACTCCAAAAATGGCATATATAGATGCATCCAATAGTTTCTTAAAATGAGGTAGCCAAATAAAATTACAAATGAAGACCTATAGGAAAGAATTTGCCTGATATCAATAGGAACGGAGATGAAGAAAAGAAAATGGGGATGGATTGGCTACATATTGCGAAAACGAAAACCAATCAATTTTAAGAATGCACATGAAATTAGGAACATTGGACGACTTGAACAGAAACAGAAGCAGTTTGGACATTGGCTCGACTGGAGAAGATAACACAGAGCCGGTTGGTAGAGTCACTTTAGGAACGTTTATATGGTAATGTTTCTAGTTATATCTGTCTTTTTAAATATTACATAAGTGACTGAGAGTTTTCTGTTTCAGAGAAATGGCTTCTCGTATAAGACTACAGGCCGTTCGTCTTTTGGACTTCGTACAGGGTGTAGGTCTGCCCAGTACTGTTGCTCTTTTGTAGTTCGAATAGGCTGTTGTTCTTCTGGAGTTCCAAGAGGCTGTTGTTCTTCTGGAGTTCCAAGAGGCTGTTGTTCTTCTGGAGTTCCAATAGGCTGTTGTTCTTCTGGAGTTCCAAGAGGCTGTTGTTCTTCTGGAGTTCCAAGAGGCTGTTGTTCTTCTGGAGTTCGAACAGGCTGTTGCTCTTTTGGAGTTCGAACAGGCTGTTGTTCTTTTGAATCTCGTACAGGATGTTGGTCTTCCCATGACTGTTGATATTGTGGACCTCATACACTATGATATATGGTACAGTTCAGAGATGAAGTAGGAGTTTTAGCAGTTGCTTATAGAGATGATTCGTCCAGCCAGGACCGAGGCTATAACAACTTAATAACTGTCAGGGAAGTATCATAGTTGCAATATTCAGCGGAATGACTTTCACAGATTTCATGAAATGGTTTCGCAATGTGAAACTTGCGCGAATAATCGACTGGATAACCTGTACATCATTGATAAGGATCGTAGTATAATAGCAAAACATGTATTGCAAAAACGGATTCTAACCGTAACAGGGTGTATCCTCTCACCACTCATTTTCCTTGTGGTCATGGACTGGATCATACGGTCTTTTGTTGCTATCAGACGAAGAGGAATTACACGGGGCCTTACAGAACGTTTGGAGATACTGACTTTGCACATGATGTTGGACTGCTTGCCCACTGCCGACAAGACATACTTGAGGTAACAGATAGAGTAGGTGTGTTTACTAACTCTGTAGGACTACAATTAAATACAGAGAAAACTAAGATTATGAGCGCAAATACCAAAAGAACATAAAAAAGTTACATTCAGAAAACTGTGGTTGTAGATGAAACATCACTTGGGTGTTTAAATACCAGGGAGTTTACATTTCATCAGTTAGCGATATTGAGAACGCGATCTCTGCGAGATTAGACACGTCAGCCCAAGCATTCATTAGACATTGAAACATTTATAGTTTAACTAGTCACCCTCACAGCACCATGCTTTGAATTTACAAATCAAATGTGCAGCAGAAACGTGGTAATTGAACTATAGGATAGAAAGTAGACTAAGAGAATTTGAAGGTCGATGTCTTAATAAAAGATCATAAACATCTGTTGGGATAAATACATCACAAACAAAGTCCACAGAAGATCAGGTATTAACAACATCAATCAAGAAACGAAAAGAAAGAACTTTGGTAATGGCTAGGCCGAGTTCTACAAATGGAACGAACCAGGAATACGCACCAAGCATGAACATGGACACGAAAAGAATAGGCAGACCAATGTGAATATGGCGAAAATAAAAAATGACGAATGTCAGATAAGGCTGGCAGGTCCTTGCGAGAGTTGTTCATGCTTGCTCCACACCGGTTTGGGTAGAAATCTCTTGTGCATGCCCTATGCTCCGACATGAGATCACAGGATTAAAGAGAAGAAAAATACAAAATAAAACTTTGCTACTTACTTGTGCATAAAAATAACAACAGATATATATATAAACAATTATGAGCAATAGTAATGAGAAAGTGTCCATCGGTGATATATATATTATATATATATATATATATATATATATATATTATATATATATATATAGTCAATTCTGAGTATTAGAATTGAGAAAGAGAGTCCATCGGTGATATATCAAGTCAATTCTGAGGATTATAATTGAGAAAGAGAGTCCATCGGTGATATATCAAGTCAATTCTGAGGATTATAAGTGAGAAAGAGAGTCCATCGGTGATATATAGAGTCAACTCTGAGGATTATAAGTGAGAAAGAGAGTCCATCGGTGATATATAAAGTCAACTCTGAGGATTATAAGTGAGAAAGAGAGTCCATCGGTGATATATAAAGTCAATTCTGAGGATTATAAGTGAGAAAGAGAGTCCATCGGTGATATATAAAGTCAATTCTGAGGATTATAAGTGAGAAAGAGAGTCCATCGGTGATATAAAAAGTCAACTCTGAGGATTATAAGTGAGAAAGAGAGTCCATCGGTGATATATAAAGTCAACTCTGAGGATTATAAGTGAGAAAGAGAGTCCATCGGTGATATATAAAGTCAATTCTGAGGATTATAAGTGAGAAAGAGAGTCCATCGGTGATATATAAAGTCAACTCTGAGGATTATAAGTGAGAAAGAGAGTCCATCGGTGATATATAAAGTCAATTCTGAGGATTATAAGTGAGAAAGAGAGTCCATCGGTGATATATAAAGTCAACTCTGAGGATTATAAGTGAGAAAGAGAGTCCATCGGTGATATATAAAGTCAACTCTGAGGATTATAAGTGAGAAAGAGAGTCCATCGGTGATATATAAAGTCAATTCTGAGGATTATAAGTGAGAAAGAGAGTCCATCGGTGATATATAAAGTCAATTCTGAGGATTATAAGTGAGAAAGAGAGTCCATCGGTGATATAAAAAGTCAACTCTGAGGATTATAAGTGAGAAAGAGAGTCCATCGGTGATATATAAAGTCAACTCTGAGGATTATAAGTGAGAAAGAGAGTCCATCGGTGATATATAAAGTCAATTCTGAGGATTATAAGTGAGAAAGAGAGTCCATCGGTGATATATAAAGTCAACTCTGAGGATTATAAGTGAGAAAGAGAGTCCATCGGTGATATATAAAGTCAATTCTGAGGATTATAAGTGAGAAAGAGAGTCCATCGGTGATATATAAAGTCAACTCTGAGGATTATAAGTGAGAAAGAGAGTCCATCGGTGATATATAAAGTCAACTCTGAGGATTATAAGTGAGAAAGAGAGTCCATCGGTGATATATAAAGTCAAATCTGAGGATTATAAGTGAGAAAGAGAGTCCATCGGTGATATATTAAGTCAACTCTGAGGATTATAAGTGAGAAAGAGAGTCCATCGGTGATATATAGAGTCAATTCTGAGGATTATAAGTGAGAAAGAGAGTCCATCGGTGATATATAAAGTCAACTCTGAGGATTATAAGTGAGAAAGAGAGTCCATCGGTGATATATAAAGTCAACTCTGAGGATTATAAGTGAGAAAGAGAGTCCATCGATGATATATAAAGTCAACTCTGAGGATTATAAGTGAGAAAGAGAGTCCATCGGTGATATATAAAGTCAACTCTGAGGATTATAAGTGAGAAAGAGAGTCCATCGGTGAAAAAATTATGAGAGTTCGTACTCCAAAAAACACACACGGAAATTCTTAAAGAAGCCAAAACAAAAAGATATTAAAATACAGCAGAAAAAAACATAATGGATATTTTTGTGGCACAACATAGGAAGAGTTAGACAATCAATATATTGTGGTAACATACATTTTACACGTTTTCAACAGGTGTCATAGATCAGGTCATACCTGGGTCAAAATCTTTTTAATCAGGCCACGTGATACTTCTACCAGTGCACGTGACGGTCCCAAGCCCGTAAAAACTGAGAGGGAAGAGATCGCTATCTAAAGACAGTCGTTATGTAGAGACAGTCGTTGTGTAGAGACAGTCGTTGTGTAGAGACAGTCGTTGTGTAGAGACAGTCGTTGTGTAGAGAAAATCAGTAGTTTTTTTTTAGAAAAGATAGTTACTTAGAAGAAATTATTATATAGAAAAAATCGTTATGTAGAAGTGATGGTTTTGTTTAAAACGTCATGTAGAAGTGATGGTTTTGTATAAAAAGTCATGTAGAAGTGATGGTTTTGTATAAAATGTCATGTAGAAGTGATGGTTTTGTATAAAATGTCATGTAGAAGTGATGGTTTTGTATAAAATGTCATGTAGAAGTGATGGTTTTGTATAAAAAATCATGTAGAAGTGATGGTTTTGTATAAAACGTCATGTAGAAGTGATGGTTTTGTATAAAAAGTCATGTAGAAGTGATGGTTTTGTATAAAAAGCCGTGTAGAAGTGATGGTTTTGTATAAAAAGTCGTTATGTAGAAGTAATGGTTTCGTCTAAAAAGTCGTTATGTAGAAGTGATGGTTTTGTCTAAAAAGTCGTTATGTAGAAGTGATGGTTTTGTCTAAAAAGTCGTTATGTATAAGTGATGGTTTTGTCTAAAAAGTCGTTATGTAGAAGTGATGGTTTTGTCTAAAAAGTCGTTATGTACAAGTGATGGTTTTATCTAAAAAGTTATGTAGAAGTGATGGTTTTGTTTAAAACGTCATGTAGAAGTGATGGTTTTATCTAAAAAGTTATGTAGAGGTGATGGTTTTGTATAAAAAGTCATGTAGAAGTGATGGTTTTGTTTAAAACGTCATGTAGAAGTGATGGTTTTGTATAAAAAGTCATGTAGAAGTGATGGTTTTGTCTAAAAAGTTATGTAGAAGTGATGGTTTTATCTAAAAAGTAATGTAGAAGTGATGGTTTTGTATAAAAAGTCATGTACAAGTGATGGTTTTATCTAAAAAGTTATGTAGAAGTGATGGTTTTATCTAAAAAGTCATGTAGAAGTGATGGTTTTGTCTAAAAAGTCATGTAGAAGTGATGGTTTTGTCTAAAAAGTAGTTATGTACAAGTGATGGTTTTATCTAAAAAGTCATGTAGAAGTGATGGTTTTGTTTAAAACGTCATGTAGAAGTGATGGTTTTATCTAAAAAGTTATGTAGAGGTGATGGTTTTGTATAAAAAGTCATGTAGAAGTGATGGTTTTGTTTAAAACGTCATGTAGAAGTGATGGTTTTGTATAAAAAGTCATGTAGAAGTGATGGTTTTGTCTAAAAAGTTATGTAGAAGTGATGGTTTTGTATAAAAAGTTATGTAGAAGTGATGGTTTTATCTAAAAAGTTATGTAGAAGTGATGGTTTTATCTAAAAAGTTATGTAGAAGTGATGGTTTTATCTAAAAAGTTATGTAGAAGTGATGGTTTTATCTAAAAAGTTATGTAGAAGTGATGGTTTTATCTAAAAAGTTATGTAGAAGTGATGGTTTTATCTAAAAAGTTATGTAGAAGTGATGGTTTTATCTAAAAAGTTATGAGAAGTGATGGTTTTGTATAAAAAGTCATGTAGAAGTGATAGTTTTGTCTAAAAAGTCGTTACGTAGAGAAAACTGTTATCCAGGTGACACTAAAAAAACCACTTAAGTAGACCTGACATATTGAACGTAGAAGACAGTTTGATGGTAACGAATGACACAGTATTCCTTTTAGACGGAGAGACTATTTTAATCTGTTGTTTCTGAATGTATTCTTGGATTTCTTCGACGCTTACTCATATGACATTATTTCTGACTATGATCTTCTGGTCCAAGCACTTTTCTCAAACAACTCATGATGTCTGTGGTGTCAAGCTAAGAAGGGGATTGTTACAACAGACAAGCAGCAGACACTGACATGCATGCAAGGAACTGTCTCTAATCTTTCCAACAAGAAACGATGAGAGAAAATAATATGCTACTGCTTCCACAGCCGGGGTCCGAAACGGGAGTAAAGAACTGTAGCGCTGCTTCCTACCAGGCATTTTCGTAAGAGGCGACTAAGGAGGATTGGTCATGAGACTCGCTATCCGGTACTGTGAGAAAAAAAAATGTCTTAAAAGAGTAGCAAGAAACAGAACGGCTTGGAAAGTGTATATTGAAGAAAAATATTCTCCACAGGGAATTAAAAGGAAGAAGAAGAAATAGAGCTCTTAGTTTTCATATTAAAGCGCATTCACAAACGTTTGCTATTTTAAAATGTATATTTCAGCATTCTTCTTCCTCTTCTTTCTTTCCTCATTTGCCTTTCAGCGTCAAGAGGAGATGGTTGGTTGCGTTCGCTCGATGATTAAAGTATTCTAGAGTATTCCTAGACTGTAGGATTCCTCTTCGTCATCCGCCCTTAAAAGGACGTTAAGTGGACGTATCTGCGTTGTGTTGTGGTTTGCAGTATAACTGTTATATTTGCGCCTTTTGGCCCAACACATCCGACTTCAGCACTGTCAAGAGGAGATATAATCAGCGGTCTTTTGCCCATTATTGGTGTAGTAAACATTATTGAGAATATATATGTGTATAATCGCCAATGTCATCATTTTGTCTATCCTGTCGGGTAATTAGGAAAGCCATTTTTCTTCTTCGTATATAGTGTACATTTTATTTTATATTGTATCATCATGTGTCATACCGGCTGGCGTAGGCGATCTTCCCTTCCACAATCTTCTATCGACAGTGTATCGTATCAGTTCTGTTGTTGACTGTTTTCAATATCATGAATAATCCACCACCTGTGATGAACTTTGAACCCAGCCCTTCCCGTCCATAGCCAGTAGACTTTTGTAGACTAAAGATTGTGAATAAAAGTGGATAGGCACAAATGAGAATTAAACTAAAGTATCAGAGACTAAACGCTGTGAGATAGAACTGAAAAAATAAAACTACAGAGAATTGGAAATAATGCGTGCGTTTTCCACGATGATTCAAACTATCCAATATCCTTTTTTTTTTGTCGTTCACGATCTCTCTTTCCCTAGATTTGACCAGTTGTAACCAAGTATTCTAAATTTCCTCTTCTTATTATGACCCCGAAAAAAATGTTAATTGTTTCTTTCTGATGTTTTTTAAGAGTTCCCTTTTTGTGATGGCCTCTTTCAGAAAATTCTCATTTGGCTTTTTAGCTGTCCAGTGATCTCTCAACATTCTTCTGAGAAATCCTATCTCTGTGGTCTCTAATTGTCTTTTCATTTGTTTGTCTACTGTATGCAGCTCCAATGAACTCCAAATCTCAGTTCTATTGACTAAGATTAGTTGTACAAGATGTTTTTTTTTCATTTTCTAAAATTCTATTATGACCTTAGCTATTTGTTTCTTTATTTCTGTGGTGCATTTGTAGTGCATTTTGTAAAAAAAAAATATTATCTTCAACCATCTTTACTTCACCAATGCTTAGGTATACATTTTTTTTTTAAAACTGCGGCAGGCATTTGTGGACGGCCTAGATATCTGGTGTGGGTTTTCCCCAAAGAATTAATTATATAGTAGTCAACCGCACCACAAAAACTGATGACGTGAGCAACAAATTATGAACACGTCAGGATTCTGTGTAGACAAACGCTGTTCTTTACTTCCGTTGATGATCAGACCCGAAGTAAGTTAGTTTTAATCTCAAACAATCCGTTAACTCTCTCTGTAATAGTTTTAATCTCAAACATTCCATTAACTCTCTGTAATAGTTTTAATCTCAAACATTCCATTAACTCTCTGTAATAGTTTTACTCTCAAACATTCCATTAACTCTCTGTAACAATTTTATTCTCAAACATTCCATTAACTCTCTGTAACAATTTTATTCTCAAACATTCCATTAACTCTCTGTAACAATTTTATTCTCAAACATTCCATTAACTCTCTGTAATAGTTTTACTCTCAAACATTCCATTAACTCTCTGTAACAATTTTATTCTCAAACATTCCATTAACTCTCTGTAACAATTTTATTCTCAAACATTCCATTAACTCTCTCTGTAACAGTTTTATTCTCAAACATTCCATTAACTCTCTCTGTAACAGTTTTAATCTCAAACATTCCATTAACTCTCTCTGTAACAGTTTTACTCTCAAACATTCCATTAACTCTCTGTAACAGTTTTAATCTCAAACATTCCATTAACTCTCTCTGTAACAGTTTTAATCTCAAACATTCCATTAACTCTCTCTGTAACAGTTTTAATCTCAAACATTCCATTAACTCTCTCTGTAACAGTTTTAATCTCAAACATTCCATTAACTCTCTGTAACAGTTTTAATCTCAAACATTCCATTAACTCTCTCTGTAACAGTTTTAACCTCAAACATTCCATTAACTCTCTCTGTAACAGTTTTAATCTCAAACATTCCATTAACTCTCTGTAACAGTTTTACTCTCAAACATTCCATTAACTCTCTCTGTAACAGTTTTAATCTCAAACATTCCATTAACTCTCTCTGTAACAGTTTTAATCTCAAACATTCCATTAACTCTCTCTGTAACAGTTTTACTCTCAAACATTCCATTAACTCTCTGTAACAGTTTTAATCTCAAACATTCCATTAACTCTCTCTGCAACAATTTTACTCTCATCTAATGATGTCAACGAATTGTTTTAATTGATGCTGCTCATACTGCTACACTGGCTATTCAAGACAAAATAACATGCACAATAAATTGGTGATTCTTACTGATGCACTGTCAGTACTATCAGCTCTGAAAAGCCTCAAGAACAATGAACTAGATGACTTGAGAACAACTCTGGACCAACTATGCAATAACTTCCAGAGAGTAGTCATTCAGTGGATACCATCACACTGTAATATACACGGGAACGAACGCGCAGACATATTGCTAAATAGACAGGGAGATTACCACAAGAGACCCATCCGCTCAGTTATGATGAAGCCAGATCCATCCTCGAAGGTCAGTTCCATGAAAAATGGAAACGAGAACACCCAAAGCATAACGAGAGTGACGGATACCACCAACTATCAAGGAAGGATCTAGTCATCATACTTCGCCTACGCACTGGCCACAATAGAATGAGAAATCACATGTTCACCAAATTCTAAATAGGTACAACCAGCCTATGCCACCGTACACTGGACAATATGACTACAAAACATGTTCTACAGGATTGCCCCCAGTCCACAGACCTGAGAAGAGATATGTGGTCCACGCCCACCTCCCTGGAAGAGAAACTATATGGGACAATCGATTCGCTTAAACAGACAGTTGACTTCATGAGAGAATCTGGAATTCTACTCTGATTGAGTCTTGATCGCAGAAAGAGAGAGAGAGAGAGAGAGAGAGAGAGAGATAGAGAGAGAAAGAGAGAGAGAGAGAGAGAGAGAGAGAGATACTGCTGGTTCCATGAACACATTTCAGACTTGTGTCCACCTGTTATTGAGTTATTAGCGGGTCATCATCATTGCACTCCGATCATGTCCATATATGCTCAGATCCTTTCCTCGGCAAGTCTCGGAGTGTCCAGCGACTGACGCCTCCAGTTCTGCGTTGGTTGATAAGTCTTCTTACACGCCCACTAAGTTTCTCGTTTCTGTCTGTGCCCATCTTAACTCCCATCTCTTTTATCTGAAGGAGTGACACGAACTCATGGTTGTCGATGTCATGCGCCCTTCCCATATCTCGGAGAACTTTGATGACGTCCGCCCGACACATTGACTCTCTTCAACGACAGCGTCTACATGTGCCAAGGTTCAATCACAACATTTGTAGTTTCACTAACTATTTTTACTGGCACTTCTCGTGTCGTACTTCAAACGAACAATGTTATCAACTTAGATTTATCCTTATAAAGAGCTACATGTACCGTAAAGAAACATCTTCACAAATTAAATAGGGCCTCACAATGGCTATTTGCCACCAAAGTAAACATTAATCACATCATAGAAGTGATTATTTGTGTCTAGCAATAGTCAGTTGTCTGTTTCTATATAGAGAACACCGATAAATCACAGTAGCTCGCTGCCATGTCATTAATAAAGCGGTTTAATCGTCATCTGGATCCTTCCCCTGCCGTGTGACGTCACATAGCGCTTGTAGTGTTTGTTCACCACCCATCTCTGGGCGAGATGTTCAATCTTTTCTAATGAGTGCATGCCTGACAACTTTACTTCTCTTATAAATGTTCCTTTCAGTGCCTATCTAGGTTTTAATCTTGTTTTATATCCTGATGTTTGCCATATAAATGTCTGTTTTGGGATTCTCTTGTTGTCCCTTCTCAGCACATTTCCGGCATAGGCCCACTTTCTTTTTTTTTTTAAATTGTATATTAGATCTTTAATTGTATATTAGATCTTTAATTGTATATTAGATCTTTAATTGTATGACCATATCTTATCTCAATATTAGTCTTGAATTCATTTCATCGTACAGTGTTTTTTCTTAGGCATTTGTATACAAAAGCGTTTAGTTTTCTCTTAATATCTTTTGGTTTTTTTTCCAGTTTTCACATGCATAGGTATTTGTTGATAACACGTTTGATTTGAATATTTTAAGTTTTGTTTTCTTGATTCGTATATTTTTCATTTGCATATCTTGTCCACGTTTTTAAAAATTCGTGCTGATTGTACTATACTGCATGTCATCTCTTGCTTTGATTCAAATTCTTGATCTGTATTACTACCAATATAATATAGTGGTCTACTCTTTCCAATGCTTGATCTGTATTACTACCAATATAATATAGTGGTCTACTCTTTCCAATGCTTGATCTGTATTACTACCAATATAATATAGTGGTCTACTCTTTCCAATGCTTGATCTGTATTACTACCAATATAGTATAGTGACCTACTCTTTCCAATGCTTGATCTGTATTACTACCAATATAATGTAGTGGTCTACTCTTTCCAATGCTTGATCTGTATTAATACCAATATAATATAGTGGTCTACTCTTTCCAATGCTTGATCTGTATTACTACCAATATAGTATAGTGGTCTACTCTTTCCAATGCTTGATCTGTATTACTACCAATATAATATAGTGGTCTACTCTTTCCAATTCTTGATCTGTATTACTACCAATATAATATAGTGGTCTACTCTTTCCAACGCTTGACTACTTCAACCTTAATAGCATACATTTGATTAAATTACTCTTTAAAATCTGAAAGTACAAGTTCTGATATCTTTACAACTTATCTAATTTGTGGAAAACGCACGCATTATTTCCAATTCTCTGTATTTTTTTTTCCAGTTCTATCTCACAGCGTTTTGTCTCTGATACTTTAGTTTAATTATCATTTGTGCCTATCCACTTTTATTCACAATCTTTAGTCTACAAAAGTCTACTGGCTATGGACGGGAAGGGCTGGGTTCAAAGTTCATCACAGGTGGTGGTATATTTAAAAAATCATCATCATCAAGTACCGGGCATGTTGGCGTAGGTGATCATGTCTCTGCACAACTTTCGATCGCGACAGTTATTTATCATTTCTGTTGTTGACCTTCTGCCAAGCCATTCTCTTAAGCCGTCTGGTATTTTTTCTCTTTGCTTCCTTCTATCTCTTCGTCCCTCAATTTTCCCAGTTGTTACAACATATTCCAGTTGTTCTCTTCTCAACATATGGCCAAATAATGATGCCTGTTTCTTCCTAATATTGGAAATTAGTTCTCCATTTGCTTTGGCCTCTTTCAGAACATTTTCATTACTCTTCTTAGCTATCCATGTTATTCTCAACATTCTTATATAAAACCACATTTCTACAGACTCCAGTGATTTTCGTGTCTGTATTTCAATAATAGTAAAAATTAATCCGTGGTTACTTCGACGCGTTATCTGTTCCTGATTTCTTGTGTAGTGAGATTCGATGTCTAGCTCTCTCGGATAACAGCAAAAAGACAGGGTGTTTCGTGCGCACTTACGCAAGTTAAAGATCCATTGGCAGTTAAAATGAGAACGAGTAAATCATGAAATGTGGCCACAGCTGAGGCATAATTATAAGCAAATAAAACATAACCACACCGTGGATCACATGCCGTGTTGCGGAGTTCGTGAACGTGGGTCAGGGTACCCCTCGGATATTCTCGAGTGGGATGAGCACCTGTGAAGTCGTCTGGTGTGCGGTGGTGGTGATTCACTGTTTAATTGCATGTCTTTTTTGTGTGGTTTAGTTTGTATCCGTTCTCGTCTACCTGTGTAATTTACAACTGTACATGTTTCGAAATCACCACGGACTAATCAGCTTCGCTTACTTTCCTCGAGGTCTGGCTCAAAAGGGGCGTGTCTGCTGTCAATTGACATATAGAGACAGTCATAACGTGTTGTCATGTCGCACACTCGGACACCACATTCATCTCGCCCTCGCTTTCAGCCTGAGCTTGGCAGAATGGTGTCGAAAGTTCGAAATAAGGCGTTCCTGCTGGAGCCAAGTCTCGATATCTTTGATAAGTGAGATCTTTGTACACTTGTTGGTAACGTTGTGGCTGTAATATCAGTTAATGTATGTTGAGCTCTATATAAGTAATGATACGGGTAGTCTTTCAGTGCGCTTTGAGGTAAGGAGACAAATAATAATAAATGAATACTATTATAGAGGGAAACTTCCGAGGTTATAGAACAGCGAATCATTTCAGAGGAGGAGGTATGTTTACAGCACTCGGAAAAAAATATTCAACAACAGAAGAAAAAACAAAGAATAATAGAAGGTCCTTGGCAGGATCGAACCCGTACTCCTTGGCACAGCGCCTTGGTGCAAGAAACCAAACGCTAGAGCACATGGCCAACTCAGCTATAAAAATAAATGCTAATCGTTGGCGTAAGTAAGCACACACTTGATTAGCTGGGTAATTTAAACAAATCTGAACATCTACGAAAGTCACTGGGAACGTGTTTGTCGTCATTTATTACACCGTTTGTTACCTTACTCTAATCGCATGTTTATTTCAAAACGTTGAATATGAAAATAATGGAAAAGGGAATTGCTTTTAATAATGACAGCTATACGCAATCGGAGACGAGTTGTTATTGGCCGGTAGCTCTATGTGGCTATGACAACACGTAACCAATCGTATGAACCAACCAATGAGACTTCTGATACGAATTAAAAAAAAAAAAAAAAGTAAAGAGCCCTCGTCACGCCAAGTGGCGTATAGGGAATATGGTGTTAGTGACCATAAATATTACAGACCTTCAGCACATGATTTTTGGGGTAATGTGGTCGGTATAACGCCCGTGCCGCTTTACTTTCCCAGAAAAAAATCCGGTATCCATTTAAGGCTGGGTGAACCCGAAAGCCGTCGGTTGGATCGAACACTACATCTTGTCCTTTGTAGTCCAGTTCACTAACCACTGAGCTATCGCGGCTCCCAGTTTCCAATAGATCCAACCTATGATTTTAGTCTTTGGACCAGAGTGACACTCACAACTTCAGGGGGCGTGTTAAACAGACCAGTTTGGTCACTTCTAGCGCAGAACGTCCAAGACAACACCGCCAGTCGGCCAATAGCAAAAGGCTTCTGTCAAGTTCGTTAATGTACTGAACTCCCAACAATAGGACAATTGACATATATTGCTATTATAGAACACAGATTGGCCGTGAACTTGAAGACTAAACAAGATTACAATAAACTATATGAGATTGGTTATGTTCAAGGGAGCTGCACGTACATCAGACTAATGATTCTACATGACTTGTTCTGCGTGGTGGACTTTGAGAACTGTATTGTTAGAAATTAAATAAAAGTAGAACGACGTTTTGGCCAGAAAGGCCTTCACATAGAACAGCAAACAGAAAAACAAAAATATATATTCTTATTTACATTTGTGTGTTGTTTGTTGTTCTAGCTAAAGGCCTTCTTAACCGAAACGTCAATCTACTTTTGTTTTGTTTTTCACCTACGTAAAGCTGTTACCATGCCACGCATTTTTATTTTATTTACAATATTATCATCATCTTTATGCCAGCTATGCATTTCTATGCATCTTGAGTCATCTTTATGCCTTTACCGCCATGATAGAAATTATAATTGGGTGTCCATAAGAGAACAAGGAAATTCACGTGAGTGGATTTCACGTGACTTACAAGTCTGCCAAGTTCTTCATTAAAAAAGGGGGAGTGACAGTTATAGGTATAGTCCCAAGTTAGCCGGTGTAAGTTTAACGTTAACCCCACATAGTAATACCATACTTTTATACTAATAATGCAATGATATCATTACAATTAATGCCATACCTTTATACTAATAATGTAATGATACCATTGCAATTAATACCATACCTTTATTCTAATAACGTAATGATACCATTACAATTAATACCATACCTTTATACTAATAACGTAATGATACCATTACAATTAATACCATACCTTTATACTAATAACGTAATGATACCATTACAATTAATACCATACCTTTATACTAATAATGTAATAATACTATTACAATTAGTACCACGATTTCTATCGTCCTGGTGCCTACCGGGGCCCTGACCATGGTAAGGGTAGAAAAAAATAGAGCCACTGTGCTACACGTGCCACGCATGTCGTTAGAGGTGATTCAAGAGGTTGGGGTCTAGCTTTTCGTCGGTGCTGCGGAGACCGTGTACCTGAGCTGAAGCCATCTTCAATGCGTTCGTCAGAGTGTGGCTGACCTTTTCCATGCTTGAGAATTATTAAGTTGGGGGGGGGGGGGGGGGTATCTGAGCAATATGTGGATTGTTCGTTTGCAGGGAAGTTGATTTGCCCATTCAATAAATAACATACTTGAGAGATTAGTTCTAGACAATGTCATGAAACTTACAAGATAACATAAAGCAATCATTATTTCTAGCTAGAACTGCTTCTGTTGTCAAGTTTAAGGACTTTTTGATGGCTTGATTCATCTTCCTCTTGTCTGCCCATGTCTCGTCTTCTTGGAACTATGCCTCCTGTCATAGTTCTTTCCAATTTGATTTTTTATTGTTTGTGAAGTTATCAACGGTTGTATATCAGCGATGTTATGAAGGTTGTTGTTATTAGTAAAAGTAATCTACTTATAGAGAGCTATGAAGATTGTTGTTATAAGTAAAAGTAATCTACTTATAGAGAGCTATGAAGATTGTTGTTATAAGTAAAAGTAATCTACTTATAGAAGGCTATGATGATTGTTGTTATAAGTAAAAGTAATCTACTTATAGAGAGCTATGATGATTGTTGTTATAAGTAAAAGTTATCTACTTATAGAGGGCTATGAAGATTGTTGTTATAAGTGAAAGTAATCTACTTATAGATAGCTATGAAGATTGTTGTTATAAGTAAAAGTAATCGACTTATAGAGAGCTATGAATATTGTGGTTATAAGTAAAAGTAATCTACTTATAGATAGCTAAGAAGATTGTTGTTATAAGTGAAAGTAATCTACTTATAGAGAGCTATGAAGATTGTTGTTATAAATAAAAGTAATCTAGTTATAGAGAGCTATGAAGATTGTGGTTATAAGTAAAAGTAATCTACTTATTGAGAGCTATAAGGATTGTTGTTATAAGTAAAGTAATCTACTTATAGAGGGCTATGATGATTGTGGTTATAAGTAAAAGTAATCTACTTATAGAGAGCTATAAGGATTGTTGTTATAAGTAAAAGTAATCTACTTATAGAGAGCTATAAGGATTGTTGTTATAAGTAAAAGTAGTCTACTAATAGAGAGCTATAAAGATTGTTGTTATAAGTAAAAGTAATCTACTTATAGAGAGCTATAAAGATTGTGGTTATAAGTAAAAGTAATCTACTTATAGAGAGCTTCGTAGTAGGAGGTAATCTGAACATCAGAAGCAAAACCATGGTCGAGCAAGTGTTTCGGCCGTCTAGCTTCTTGACACTCCTTGGGAAGTTGGACTGCTTGGGGGATGACTCCCAGACGTCAAGCTCCGTCTGCATTGAACTCGTAAAGTAAAGTAAAGTAAAGTAAAGTAAAGTAAAGTAAAGTAAAGTAAAGTAAAGAGCCCCCGTCACGCCAAGTGGCGTATAGGGAACATGGTGTTAGTGACCATAAATTTTATAGACCTTCGGCACATGATTTTTAGAGTAATGTGGTTGGTATTACGCCCGTGCCGCTTTACTTTCCCAGAAAAAATCCGGTACCCATTTAAGGCTGTGTGAACCCGGAAGCCGTCGATTGGGATCGAACCCTACCTCTTGTCCTTTGTAGTCCAGTTCACTAACCACTTAGCTATATCTGCTCCCAATGAACTCTAAAGCTTACAATATATTCAGCACAAAATAATTATACTTATTATAGTTAACACTTCTGGGCGAATCCTGTATCCGGTGGTATACTTACTTGTCTTAGCTTCAACCCAGCACATTGATGTCCTTTTCGTAGTGACAGCAGTTAAAATATAATTAATTTTAAGTAAAAGTGGTAGCGAGATTGACCGCGATTGTGATACAATGACAGGCAGAGGCCGGAACAAGACCAGATAACCAATCAGACGTGGGCTACTAAGATCAATGACATTACGTCACGTCTCTCGCGACCAACCATTTCGTCCACCCTCAAGCGAGTCAACGTGGAACAGGGAGACCAGGAGACAGACAAGAACTCTCGTTTCTGGAATTTGGTTAGTACCTCTTCAACATTAGTCTGGTCTAGTCTTAGTTAGTCTAGTATTTAACATTAGTCTGATCTAGTCTTAGTTAGTTTAGTCTTTATCGTTAGTCTGGTCAAGTTTTAGTCTAATCTTTAACGTTAGTATGGTCTAGTCTTAGTTAGTTTAGTCTTTATCGTTAGTCTCGTCAAGTCTTAGTCTAATCTTTAACGTTAGTATGGTCTAGTCTTAGTTAATTTAGTCTTTAGCGTTAGTCTGGTCTAGTCTTAGTCTAATCTTTAACGTTAGTCTGGTCTAGTCTTAGTTAATCTAGTCTTTAACGCGTCTTAAAGTTTCCGTAAAATAATATTAAGGGAAACTATCATCAACATCTTTAAGTTAAAATTCTTTACTAAGTTATACCCCCTTGGTAAAAAAAAATGTTGGAACATTAATGAAAATTTATCTTTTCTATGACGACATGCATTCCAATTAGATATAATTAAATCAATATTTGTAAAAGACGTAAAAATCAGTCACTGCAATAATATTCGATAAGACATCATCATCACCATGTGTCATACCGGTTGGCGTAGGCGATCAAGTCCTTCCACAATCTTCTATCTACAGTGCATCGTATCAGTTCTGTTGTTGACTGTTTTCCATACGATGACACCAAGTTATCCAGTATTTTCTCTCTTTGTCGTCTGCAATCACTTTTTTCCTTTTATTTTGCCAGTTGTAACCAAGTATTCCAACTTTCCTTTTCTCATGATGTGCCCGAAAAATATGTTGAATGTTTCTTATGGGCTCCCTTTTTGAGTTGACCTCTTTGAGAATGTCCTCATTGGTCTTTTCGGCTGTCCAGGGAACTTTCAACATTCTTCTGAGAAATCCCATCTCTGTGGCCTCTAATCGTCTTTTCATTTGTTGTCTACTGTCCATGATTCGCTTCCATAGGTCAGAATTGGTTCTATATAGCACAGATGAACTATATTTCTCACTTCTATTGACATAGATTTGTTGCATATGATAATTTTCATGTTCTGAAATGCTGTTTTGTCCTGATCTGTTCTGCTTTTTATTTCTGTGGTACATCTTCCATCTGATGTTATTATTGTGCCCAAGTATTTGACGCGCTGTAATTATTTCAAATTTGTCTTGTTTATTTTTATGCTGCATGATGGTGATGATTGTTTCTTCGATATGACCATTACTTCTGTTTTCTTACTATTCAGATTGAGACCTTTCTTGTTGCTTTCTTTTACTATTAAAACTACTGTCGGAAAAACAGCTGTTTTAATAAACATATAATAGAAATGAATCAAGATGGCTGTGTAGTTAGTAACCAGGATTAATGAGAACAAGAGGTCGTATTTGATCATGACCCTAATGTGTCTTGATGAAGTCATTACCCCTGTATCATGAAATAGGACAAAGGGTCAAGTTCACATGATCACAGGAATTAAACTTGAAGAACAAGATCGTGATCAGTGAGTCCTAGGTTGACCCTGCCTTAAACGGGTAATTGATTATTCTGGGAATTTTAGCGTCCTGGCGTGATACCGACCACAACATCCATAAATAAAGTTGACACTTGATAAATGTGCACATCAAGATCATATCACGCACACGTTTGGGTGTGAACGGAACGAATTACATTACAAGACGTGGAATCATCAAACTTGAGATGAATAATCTACACCGCTTTGTTCAAAATAAACACATTTACTAAAACCTTTTGGGAGCCGCGATAGCTCAGTGGTTAGTGAACTGGACTACAAGGGACAAGAAGTAGGGTTCGATCCCAATCGACGGCTTCCGGGTTCACCCAGCCTTTAATGGGTACCGGATTTTTTTCTGGGAAAGTAAAGCGGCACGGGCGTAATACCGACCACATTACCCCAAAAATCATGTGCCGAATGTCTGTAAAATGTATGGTCACTAACACCATATTCCTTATGCACCACTTGGCGTGACGGGGGTACTTTACTTTTTTTTTTACTTACTAAAACCTTTTAAAAGACTACTGAGGGTGTTAATACTGTGTCTATTCTATTCTATTCTATTCTATTCTTTTCTATTCTATTCTATTCTGTTCTATTCTATTCTATCAGTGAAACCAGTTTTATTACATTCAGAAATACCCCGTCCAACCACTTGCCACAGTATTACCCATAATGCATGAGTAAATTCCGTTGACAATTTCATTCCGTGCATGTCCTACTTGACTGCACAGACGATAATTCAACACCTCCTTAGTCGCCTCTTACGACATGCGTGGCAGGTAACAGTGACTATTCCCACTGTCATGCATTCATCTCCTGCATGTTTTTGTTTTCCCACTTGTTTTAAATTTTTGGTGTCTGAAGATGAACTCGTCAGCGGCAGTCGCAGTGTCCTCCGATGGTTGATTCTACTTCAGTTTTTGTCGTGGCGCAGAACGGAACTAACACAAATAATAAACAAATTATTATTTTGTCACATTATTATCTTTTATGCCTTTGTAATCCAACGTAAATCGGTCACCATTCGTTGTTTTCATCTCCTTCTCTTCAAACCAGTTTTACCGCAGCACTACAATTAGCAATTAGTTACCTTTTTCCCACAATGAAAACTTATGTATCAGTTTCTATGTCACAATGCCATAACTTGTGCACAATACTAACTCAACTGTCAAATTCATATATGTTACACTACCATTACTTGTGCAACAAAACACATTCACATGTCGAATTCATTTATGTCACACCATTATCACTTGTGTCACAAACAAAAAAAACTCAATTGTCAAATCCGTGTATGTCACAATTTATTCGCTGATTATCGTCTCGGAAGTTTCCCTATATAATAATATTCTTTTTTTTATTTTTTGTTTCCATCCTAAACCACTGGAAACTACTATTCTTGCTGTTTCGTCCTAAATGTTTGTCTGCAACGCAAGTATTCAGCCCTACCCTATCCGGGAGATACTTGTCTTAACAGAAAATAATACAGATACACTATGTATTTCCGAGCTGTGATCGCGGCCTTATGCTATTGTCATGAGAACACCTGCGCAAAAGACATTGCCTACGAAGCTAATTTTTTAGTTAGCTGAGTGGCAGTGTTCCCTAGCGTTTGGCTTTTCGTGGCAAGGCGCTGTGCCACTGAGTACGGGCTCGATCCTGCTTTGGTCCATATTTTTTCTGTTGTTGATTATTTGTCAATTTTTCCGAGTGCTGTATACATACCTCTTCCTCTGAATTGATTCGCCGTGTATGTCACGTTACTATCACTTGTTTCACAATGCTAACTCGAACGTTGAATGCATGTATGTCATACCACTATCACTTGTGCCACAAAACACACTCAACTGTCAAATCGTTGTATGTTGCAATACTTCACACCTGTCACAATATTAACTCAATTGTCAAATCCATATTTGACTTGTGTCACAATACTAACTCAATTGTCAAATCCATATATGACATGTGTAATAACACTAACTCAATTGTCAAAGCCATATATGACATGTGAAATAACACTAACTCAATTGTCAAAGCCATATATGACATGTGAAATAACACTAACTTAGTTGTCAAATTCATGCATGCCTTGTCACATGTGTCACACTGCCGCCGACTAGATGGCTTACTGCAGCAACAAGTACGACAAAAAATGCTGGAATGAGCCAGATCAGAGAAATATAAACCTCAAAATACCAAGTATTCAGTGCCAGCCTAGCAGCGCCGCTGGAGCTGACAAGCGGTTAGTAACCGTGGTTCTCTTCATACTACTAATAATGAGCTTATTTACGTCAAATATTTACGCATAAACTACATAAGGATTTAGTAAATTTTAGTGCATAAACTACATAAGGATTTTAAATTTTACTTCCTCATTTGAATGTCAGTGTCGAGGGGAGATATAATTTGCGGTCTTTTGCTCTTCTGTTCGCCTCTGCTGCTGTTATGTTTCCTAGTGTTTCTAATATTCCGTCGATCCATCTTTTTCGGGATCGACCCTTGGGTATAGTGTCATCACAACGTTTATTTACGTTTGTGTTGTATTTTGATCTTCCTGCCTTGTCACGTGGTCAAACATCTTTATCCGTTGTATCAATGGCGTGAATTATTCCGAGCTTTTTCTTCATTTCTCAATGTATGACCTTATTTCTCAAGCTATTTCCTGCTATTCGTCTAACACTTTTCATCTCTGTAGAAGTTATTTTTCTTATTCCTCTTGCATCTAGGGTCCAGGACTGGCATTGGTAGCACAACGTTGGGATGAAGCTTGTATTGTACAGTGCAAGTTTTGCCTTTATAATTATTTCCTTGTTTATCATATCAATAGTGGTGATAGCTGTCCAGTGATTTCACAAGCTTTATTGCATCTTGAGTCTATTTCTTCTGTTTGTAATCGTTGTTTGTCACTAAACCTCTAAAGTATTTAAATTCCTCTACGTGTTTTAGCTGCCTACCTTCTAATGTTATGTTGATGTTCCGTTTCTGTTTTGCGATATTCATCACTTCTGTCTTCTTGATGTTGATCACATGTTGTATTTTGAGCCTGTGCTGTTGAGTTTATTTAAATGTTCTTGTGGGTCATCTATTGTTTCATGTATTAGTGCCTGTATTAGTGTCAAACCAATATATGCCTGCTTTATAGACTACACCAAAGCTTTCGATAGAATACACCATAACCAACCCATAGACTGCCTAAAGGATATAAATCTAGACGAAACAGACATACGACTAATATGTAATTTGTACTGGGAGCAAACAGCAATAATAAGATATAAACAAGGAGAACTCTACACCCATGGACATAAAAAGAGGAGTAAGACAAGGATGCATCCTATCACCAAGCTTGTTCAATATATACACTGAGCAAATCTTTAAAAACATCTCAGAGATACCAGGCCTAAACATTAATGGAAAGATAATCAATAACCTAAGATATGCTGATGATACTGTTCTACTAGCAGAAAATCCTAAAGACCTACAACAATTGCTTAATGTGATAAACATAACAGGCAAAAAATATGGACTGGAGATGAATATCAAAAAGACTAAAACTATGATCATAAACAAAGAAAATTCTCAAGACCTACAATTAAATATCACAGTTGAGGGAATAAATCTGGAGACAGTCCAGAGCTACAACTACCTGGGACATATTATAACCAATGATGGAAAATGCAAAATTGAAATAAACAAAAGAATAGGTATTGCAAAAAGTAATTTTAATGCCATGAAAAATATATTAATAACAAAACAAATATCAGCAGAGCTGAAAATAAGAATGGCAAAATGTTACATTTTCTCAATATTCCTGTATGGTGCAGAAACATGGACATTAGACAAGAAAACAGATCAGAAAATTGAAGCTTTCGAAATGTGGATTTATAGAAGAATAGATAGAATTAGATGGAAACAAAAGATAACAAACGATGAAGTTTTAGAACAACTGAAAATAAAAAGAGAACTACTAAATACAATTAAGACAAGACAAATGAAATGTGTGGGTCATGTTAAAAGACACAACAGCCTACTAAAAGTAATATTGGAAGGAAAAATACAAGGTAAAAGAGGTAGAGGCAGACCAAGACTAACATGGACGAGTAACATCAAAAAATGGACAAGTCGATCTATGACAGCCTGCACCATCAACGCAAAAAACAGAGTAGAATGGCGATCCATGGTAGCCGACCTTCGTTGCGGAGAAGGCACTCGATGATGATGATGATGATGATTAGTGCCTGATTATCTGCAAATAAAAGCTCGTTGATCTCCTCTGTCTCTGATGGGTTGGCTAACTTGCATATATACTCAATGTATGTAATAAACAGTAGGGGGGATAGTGCACACCACTGTCTTACACCTGATCTAACTTCGAAGTGGTCCGTGTAGCCTGCTGCTGTTATGACCCTGCAGCTGCTGTTGATGTAGAGACTTTTAACTAGGTTGGTTAGATGTTGAATTTTAAAAATATTTTCTACTGGTCAATGAAAGCTATTTAAAAATGTTGATTGTGTTCTGACATCTATTCTGCTAGTTGTTTAAATGTGAATAGAGCGTCAGTACATACTGTGTTTTTTTTGGAACCCCATTTTCGAATCACATAATTGTAGTTCTATAATTGTATAAACCTTTTTTCACACAATTGTGTTGTATAATTTTTCTACATGGCTGAAAAGCGATATACATTTATATAGATTGCAGTCTTTCTTGCTGACATACTTTATATATATATATATATATATATAGCTTTTTGAATATACAGCAACATCAACTGCACAGTCAGAGCAGCAGCAGGCTACATAGACCACTTCAAGGCTAGACCAGGTGTAAGACAGGGCTGCGTACTATCCCCACTACTGTTTATTACATACCCGGACAATATGTGCAAGTTAGTCAACCCATCAGAGACAGAAGATCAACGAGCTTTTATTTGTCAACGATCACCACTAACATCATCATCTTCATCATGTGCCGTACCGGTTGGCTAAGGCGATCATGTACCTCCACAATCTTCTATCTACAGTGCATCATATGAGTTCTGTTGTTGACTGTTTTCCATGCCATGACACCAAGCTATCCTGTATTTGCTCTCTTTGTCGTCCGCGATCTCTCTTTTCTTTTATTTTGCCAGTTCTAACTAAGTATTCCAACTTTTCTCTTCTCATGATGTGCTCAAAAAATGTTTATTGCTTCTTTCTGATGTTTTTTATGAGCTCCCTTTTTGTGTTGGCCTCTTTGAGAACTTTCTCATTGGTCTTTTTAGCTGTCCAGGGAACTTTCAACATTCTTCTGAGTAATACCATCTATGTTGCCTCTAATCGTCTTTTCATTTGTTTGTCTATTGTCCATGATTCGCTTCCATAGGTCAGAATTGGTTCTATATAGCATCGATGAACTCTCTTTCTCATTTCTATTGACATAGATTTGTTGCATAAGATATTTTTCATTTTCTGAAATGCTATTTTGGCCTGAGCTATTCTGCTTTTTATTTCTGTGTTGCATCTTCCATCTGATGTTATTATTGTGCCCAAGTATTTGAAACGTTACACTTGTTTCAGATGTGTCTTGTTTATTTTTATGCTGCATGATGGTGATGATTATTTCTTCGATATAACCATTACTTCTGTTTTCTTACTATTCAAACTGAGACTTTTCTTGTTGCTTTCCTTTACTATTATGTCTATTATTTCGTGTAGCTCATTCTCTGTCTCTGCTTTTAAGACTGTGTCATCCGCATATCGCAAATTATTTATGTTGTCACCACTAACAGTCGGAATAATTGAAGACCTGCAAGAACACATAAATAAACACAACAGCACAGGCACAAAATATAGCATAACAATCAACATCAACAAAACAGAAGTCATTAATATGGCAAAACATAAACAGAACATCAACATAATTATACATGGTAAACAACTACAATAAGTAGAGGCATTTAAATATCTAGGAAGTCTAGTGACAAACGACTATTCATAAACAGCAGAGATAGACTCATGAAGCAACACAGCTTGTCACATCATCGGACAGTTATCATCACTATTGTCCAACAGGGAAATAACTCTAGAGGCAAAACGGACACTCTACAATACAATCTTCATCCCAACGTTGGGTTAACAACGTTAGTCATAGACCCTAGATGCAAGAACAACAAGCAAAATAACCACTACCGAGATTAAATGTATTAGACGAATGGCAGGAAACAGCCTGAGCGATAAGATCAGAAATGTGTTAGACGAATGGCAGGAAACAGCCTGAGAGATAAGATCAGAAATGTGTTAGACGAATGGCAGGAAACAGCCTGAGAGATAAGATCAGAAATGTGTTAGACGAATGGCAGGAAACAGCCTGAGAGATAAGATCAGAAATGTGTTAGACGAATGGCAGGAAACAGCCTGAGAGATAAGATCAGAAATGTGTTAGACGAATGGCAGGAAACAGCCTGAGAGATAAGATTAGAAATGTGTTAGACGAATGGCAGGAAACAGCCTGAGAGATAAGATCAGAAATGTGTTAGACGAATGGCAGGAAACAGCCTGAGAGATAAGATCAGAAATGAAGAACAGAGAAAAATGCTAGGAATAGCCCCCTTCTTAGAATATATGAAGAAACAAAGATAACATTATTTGGCCACGTCATAAGGCAGAAAGATAAAAACACAACGCAGCGAGCCTTCATTAAACATTGCGAGAATACAAGACCCAAGGCCCTACCACGAAAAGAATGGAGTGACGGAATATTAGAAACACTAGAATATATAGCAGCAGCAGAGGCGAACAGAAGAGCAAAAGACCGCAAATTTTATCTCCTATTGATGCTGAAAAGCAGATGAGGAAGGGAAGAAGAAGATAAATAAAAATATTTGTTTTGTTCATGTGATCATTTGTTTTGTAAAGAATAAAGAAATAATACAAAAAAGTAATATAAATTAGCAGTGTTAGTTTTATTAGTGGAGTACAAGGGGTAGGGTTCGATCCCAACCGACGGCTTCCGGGTTCACCCAGCCTTAAATGGGTACCGGATTTTTTTCTGGGAAAGTAAAGCATTACGGGCGTAATACCGACCACATTACCCAAAAAATCATGTGCTGAAGGTCTGTAGAACATAGGGTCACTAAGACCATATTCCCTATACGTCACTTGGCGTGACGGGGGTACTTTACTTTTTTTTTTTTTTCACTTATAGTAGAGTATATCTACATTTCTTTGTCTGTTTGTGTTATCCATGTCTTCTGAAGAAGGCCACATGTAGGCTGACACGTCAACCATTTTGTATTGCCCTTTTTTGAAAAGCTGTCACCTCACCTCGTAGGAGTGTATGTTACATCCTACTACTTGTTTCTTAATATTGAATGACCATCCATTATACTACAATGTACATACATTTCAATTATGATTGTTTTTTTTAAAAAGAATATAATTAAAGGAAAGTGCCCCGTCACGTCAAGAGGAGTATAGAGAATATGGTGTTAGTGACCATAATTTTATAGACCTTCAGCACATGATTTTTGGGAAAATGTGGTCGGTAGCTCGTGCCGCTTTACTTTCCCAGAAAAAAAATCCGGTACCCATTTAAGGCTGGGTGAACCCGGAAGCCGTCGGTCCCTACCTCTTGTCCCTTGTAGTCCAGTTCACTAACCACTAGGCTATCGCGGCTCTCTTTTGAAGAATATAATTTTATAAATGTAAATTAGCTTATCGACGATATGTATAGAACAATATAATTTTATAAATAAAGTATTAGGGGAAAACATTGCCCGGAAAACGGGAAAACATTCATTTTCCCACACTTGTGGGAAATATGCCTCGCCGTATCCAAGCTTGTCTTGCTGAATAAATCAGCCTGGAACCACTGTTAATAGAATAGTAAAGATACAAACCGTCATCTGGATATACAATTTTATTATTATTTGCTTCTATTTGCAGCTTCTGGTGTCTGCTGCATAAAAAAATGTGACTGTCATTTTTTTTTGGCAATGTATATATATATATATATATATATATATATATATATATATATATATATATATATATATATATATATATATATATATGTATATATATATGTGTGTGAGTGTGTGTGTGTATGTAATTATATTTATCTATTTTTAATATAAAATCTCCTAAGTGGCTTTGAATCTCTAATTTAATATTTCAAATAAAATCCAATCGGATTTCTTCCTAGTTCAATATTTTGAAAGTCATATTGTGAACTGTAAATTTGTTTCCACGGGAGTTAAAATCTGGGGGTATCTGTTCAATCAAACGAAAAAAAAAAATAAAATCTTGCTATTTCAAGTAAACACTTTTTCTCTTAGAAGAAAGTAACTGCCCCTTCCATTAAAACAGACATCCATTTTGAGATGTATTCACAATCAATCACGATTCGTCATTTCGTAGATCGTCGATTAAAATTGAACTGATAAATTATAGAGAATTGGATACATTTCAGATTCTTATTTTTTTCACAGACCACATGATGATGATTATAGCAATACATACATTTGATAAGTTTGAGTTGTCCGTCCTTTGAATTAGATCTAATTCTAAAAATAGCAGATACATAACTTTAATTAAAACCATTGCCTTCTTTGTTGAATGCCTTTCCCGCTGAGGGTGACCCGCCCACAGGTTTTGACGTTTTCAGCGTTACTAGTCTGGGCCGTTGAGCCCAAAATGACGTCAGCCGTCTATAGCTAACAAAACTAGATACGTCACAAGTGTGTAGTGCTTCAGAGAAAATCCTCTCATCCCTTTGGCATTTAATATCGGGGCGATGGTTGAAAGTGTGAGCAAAGAAAATATCCATGTTTCTCGCCACTAACATAACACTGAGACTGATTTCTAAAATTAAATGTCATTAAACAATTATAATGTGCAGAAAGCAATTCACCACAGGATGGACTCCAGGACCTAAACTGAACAGCTCTCTGCCTGCTCTAACTAACCCACGTGGACCTCGGCTCTAGCAACTAACATAAACTGACAGGATCGTAACTACAACTATACGTTTGTCATGGATGGCTAACCAACAAGTATATGCTGTTAACCATACATTGAAATTATTGTTAATATTTAAGGAGACATGTCGAAGAATGTTTGATTCAGATCTAAAGGAAAACAGTTAAATGTTGAGCGGGCTTGAAAGGCTTGCCAAGACAGACATCAATTCTGATTTCTAGCGGTAGTTTTATGTGTTAGAGTGCATAAAGGATGGTTCAAGACAGATAGTAGTGGGGATCTCTATCTAGTGGTAGTTTTATGTGTCAGAGTACATAAAGGATGGTTCAAGACAGATCGTAGTGTTGATCTCTATCTAGTGGTAGTTTTATGTGTCAGAGTACATAAAGAATAAAGAATGGCTCAAGACAGATCGTAGTGGTGATCTCTATCTAGTAGTAGTTTTATGTGTCAGAGTACATAAAGAATGGTTCAAGACAGATCGTAGTGGTGATCTCTATCTAGTGGTAGTTTTATGTGTCAGAGTACATAACGAATAAAGAATGGCTCAAGACAGATCGTAGTGGTGATCTCTATCTAGTGGTAGTTTTATGTGTCAGAGTACATAAAGAATGGTTCAAGACAGATCGTAGTGGTGATCTCTATCTAGTGGTAGTTTTATGTGTCAGAATACATAAAGAATGGTTCAAGACAGATCGTAGTGGTGATCTCTATCTAGTGGTAGTTTTATGTGTCAGAATACATAAAGAATGGTTCAAGACAGATAGTAGTGGTGATCTCTATCTAGTGGTAGTTTTATGTGTCAGAATACATAACGAATGGTTCAAGACAGATAGTAGTGGTGATCTCTATCTAGTGGTAGTTTTATGTGTCAGAATACATAAAGAATGGTTCATGACAGATAGTAATGGTGATCTTTATCTAGTGGTAGTTTTATGTGTCAGAATACATAAATAATGGTTTAAGACAGATAGTAGTGGTGATCTCTATCTAGTGGTAGGTTTATGTGTCAGAGTACATAAAGAATGGTTCAAGACAGATCGTAGTGTTGATCTCTGTCTAGTGGTAGGTTTATGTGTCAGAGTTCATAAAGAATGGTTCAGCACAGATCGTAGTGGAGATCTCTAGTGATCGGTTTATGTATCCGAGTTCATAAAGAATGGTTCAACACAGATCGCAGTGGAGATCTCTAGTGGTAGGTTTATGTGTCAGAGTACATAAAGAATGCTTTAAGACAGATCGTAGTGGTGATCTATATCTAGTGGTAGGTTTATGTGTCAGAGTACATAAAGCATGCTTCAAGACAGATCGCAGTGGTGATATCTAGTGGTAGATTTATGTATCAGATGAAGGATGGCTCAATTAGTTTATATCAGAAAAGGAGAAGACTTTTGTAGATAAAATTAGTTAACTGGAGACACGGATGCGAGTGTGTCTAACGAATATGGTTTCTGGACATTGGAATTAGAGCAACAGTAAGGAAAAATGTTTAAAGTTTTGTGGAAGGTTATGATAACATAATTGATTAATCGCCACGTCTTTTTTTTTTACAATGCGCGCCTGTACAATGATTTATAGAGTTTTTTTTTTATGTGCATGTTTTGACGCATACCACTACATCTTACTTTTTTCTGTAGACCACAAAAATAATTGTGTATTGAATACATCATCATCAAGAACTATGCCTACTGGCGTAGGTGATCATGTCTCTTCACAACTCTCATTCTTAACAGTTATTTATAATTTCTGTTGTTGACCTTCTGCAAAGCCATTCACTTAATTCCATTAGTCTGGTATCTTTTCTCTTTGCTTCCCTCTATCTCTACGTCACTCAACTTTCCCAGGTGTTACAATATATTTCAGCTGTTCCCTTCTCATTACATGGCTAAACATTGATGATTGTTTCTTCCCAATATTAGAAATTAGCTCTCGTTTTGCTTTGGCTTTTATCAGAACGTCTTTATTTCGCTTCTTAGCTGTCCATGGTTATTCTCAACATTCTTCTGTAAAATCACATTTCTACAACCCCCAGTGATTTTCTTGTATATTGTCCATGTTTCACATCCGTATGTTAAGACTGGATTTACATATCATTTAAGAACTCGTTTCCTTGTTTCTGTTGACAACAATGTACGTTTTGTGTGTCACAAGCTGAAACCACTACCACAGAATATCTATTTTAAGAAAGAGGAGGAAGTGCTAAACACCGGGCATCTACACTCAAAACTGTTGCAAAATGTCCATGGTTAGAACTAAAATGTCAATTTTTTTTTTACCAAAACAAGCAACCGCGGTGTGTGAATGACAACAAACTAGTAGAAGACTTTGGTCCGAGTTACAAACATTCACAGTTATCTTTGATTGCTTCACTACAGAAATCTACAAAATAAAATGTCGCTGTATGGGTCGTCTTTGATTGCTTCACTACAGAAATCTACAAAACAAAATGTCGCTGTATGAGTCGTCTTTGAATGCTTCACTACAGAAATCTACAAAATAAAATGTCGCTGTATGGGTCGTCTTTGATTGCTTCTCTACAGAATTCCACAAAATAAAATGTCGCTGTTTGGGTCATCTTTGATTGCTTCACTACAGAAATCTACAAAATAAAATGTCGCTGTTTGGGTTGTCTTTGATTGCTTCACTACAGAAATCCACAAAATAAAATGTCTCTGTTTCGGTTGTCTTTGATGGCTTCACTACAGAAATGTACAAAATAAAATCCAGCTGCATCTTTGATTGCTTCACTACAGAATTCCACAAAATAAAATGTCGCTCTTAGGGTCGTCTTCGATTGCTTCACTAGTAGTATACAATGGTGTAACTAAGCCGTATTTTACCCGTAAATTAACAAAGATATATAGTGTGGTGCGCAGCGCACCACATGTACACGAGAGACAAGGGTAGTTAACCATGCCCTTTCGTGTCGGGATGTTGATTTCTCGTGTAGGTGACCCCGGAAGTGGCCTGTTTATGTCTGGTGTGTCCTGACTTTGGAGCTCTTGGTGTACTTGAGCGATAGTGATAGGTTAGTAGTTTATACAACATCAATGAAAAACGATCAATATAAAACAGAAGACAAAAGATACATTTTATTCTTTTTTTATTATCTCAATAGGTATATAACATACAGTGGATATTATATAACATTACAAAATATTTAGTACACGAAGTAAATATATAGTACAAGGATAACATTTATTTATAGCTATGTAGTTGGGTGTCTGCTTAGCGTTGTACCATAAATGAAGCATAAGGGTGAAACTGTTAGAGATTCCTGCTTAGGCTAAGCTGGTAGTATAAAGAGTTAAATATCTAAAGGCGTAGTCGAGACGTTATCATCAGCTACCTTTCTTTTTATATAGAAATAGGAAAGTGCATTTCTTGTTTGACTGTAGGAAAATATGGAATTATTTAAGACTTTGAATCCTACATTTTTCCCACCCTTGGCCTTTTGCGTAGCGAGAACCTCTAAAAACATATCTTTATCTAATTTGTTGTGTTGCTTGCTTAGCCCTTTACAACTGATTTTATCATAAGCCCCACTACAATGGTACGTCTTACTACATAAGCTAACAAGAGCTGTCCCTTCGTACTCTAATTTAAAAAGACCCGGAGTTCGTTTGGTGTATGCTTTAACACCCTTACAGTTTATACAGTCTGTATTGCTAATATGCTCATCGCAAAACTCAACGGGAAACCAGTCTTTGTATACGCTATTAAACTCATCCCGCAGACCTGACTTAACTATGTCCTCTAGCTTAGGGGCGCTTAAGGCTAAGTATAAACTATCAGTATCTGTTTCACATAACTGAAAGTTGGACCTATCTACAAACTTATCTAAGAACTCGAAATAAAAATATAACATACGAAGTTTTGCATACTGATAGACGAAGAAACCGATTTGTAGGGGCAAGTCCCAAACAATTTTCTTTTTCTCCATCTCAATTTCAAAAAGATCCGCCCCTATTTCAGTCATCTTTTTAAACCGAGAACTATTAATCATTTTCGATATCTCACCCCCCTGAACGTACGAGACAGCGCTATGATTGGCCTTATCGGTTAGAGTCTTCCCGTAGGCTGAGTTTCCTAAGAGCTTCATCGTATCGCTTACTATAGATTGATTTTCGTCTAGATCACCAGCCCTCCTAGCGTCAGAAACCATTTCGCCAAACTTTTTAAAACAACTAGACGGTTGATATTCTATCACTTTATAAATTTTTGTTACCACCAATCCGTGGTCTAAATACCATTTTAACAGTGGTGTTGCCAACAAAATTTTTTCCCCGACATAACTACCTATTAGGGTGCGACGAGGGGTTGACACCAAGTTATGTTTGAGGGCATATTCACCCATAAACGGTCCAATATCATCACGCGTGACGTCAATATTTTTGAAAATTGGAGTCATCTCACTGAAATGTTCCTTCAGGCGGTCGGGGACGTGTAGATCACATTCCACTAAACCAAAACATGTCCCATCTGAAACAGAAGTCAGAATCTGTTTATCACTGAGAGGGAACCCTTCTTTAGAGTAAGAGGGTCTAGCTCGAGGGATGGCTTTAGAAAGGAAAGCCCTAATGCTTGGGTCAGACTTTTTCAGAGCCTGCCACTCACATTCCCACATAACTTCTACTGGGACTTTGACCTCCTCAGTTAGATAGGTGTGTATCTCACATGTTTTTTCAAACAGCTCGAACAAGGGCTTATTATTAACAGGGTTTCTATCTTTATCTTTGGTGAGGGGACAGTCTTTGTGACCATGGTACAAACAACCATGAAAATTATAACCTCTTCTATTGGATTTATCCCACCCATCCACAGGAATATTTCTATCACCTAACCGAAACTCCCTCCCATTAAACTGAGTTTTCAACTCCACCCCTTTCTGGTGGGCGACCCACGTTAGCCACTCTCTACTTTGTTGGACATAATAGTTATCTTTTTCGACCCTAAATTCGGTCTCCATTCTTCTAATAATTGGGTAATCTGTTGGCATTGGGTTCATCAGAGCCCAAAGATACAACGCATTGGCATCGTATCCTTGGATGGATTGGACCAGCTTTCCTCCCCTAATAAACGTTTTGCCTACCTCGTGATACCTATGGAAAATTATAGAGGGACCTCCAACGATATTAGCCCTAATCATTGTGTGTAGACTAGCCTGTTTGCTCGAACATAAACTAAACATTACACCCCTATCAACGGTCTTAAAAAGATACTTTAAACAAACACCCGGAACCGAAATGGCGTCTTTAAAACAATCCACACCCCGCTCCCCATAAAAACGAACCTGCTGCTCCAAGGCTTCTAAGAAGGGGACTACATCTTTGTTATTATACCAAATCAAAAAGTCCTTAAGGGTCGTCATCTTATTGGCCTTCCAGACCTTTTTACACAGAGCATATTCCTCCTTGGAAATATTAGCATTTTTTAACGACGAATGAAATGCTTCGTGTGGGGGTAACTCCATCTCATTCAACTTGTTTAAATCCGTTATGTACTCGTAACAGAAAACACCCTTTGTCTCCTCTACTTTATAAGCGGCCAGATATTTACTATAGCTAAACCCGGGGGCTAGATAGTTTACTATATCTAAGAATTTTAGATTCTGTGTTGCAATACACATAAAGTTATTGTTTCTTTTAACTATAAACTTGAACGGTTTTGGTACTTTGTAGTCTCCTTCCATTTTATCTTCCTCTTCGGCGTTAACCTCGGTTTCTTCTTCTTCGTCTTCCATACTATCTTCTGCTTCGCCCACTTGGGCAGTGGCATCCATGAAGTGCTTTATTAAATAAGGTTTAATGACGTTGATGTCATATTTCCCCGAGTTAAACCCTATAACTGGAAGCTCTTTTAAATACTCATCAAACTTAGCTATTAGCTTGTCTTTATGCAGATCATGGAGTTGAGTAAAAATACTGGCAAACCGAGATCGCAATAACGAGTATGCCTTATCAGCGACACTAGTGAGATAATCAAGCATCTGAATAACTAAAATGTGTGGGTCACCCTTGGTTATGAAGCATTTTGGGGCCTCCCACCCGGGGACATTTGACGCTATAGAGCAAGAGAGGGGACGTGTTTGGCTACAAAGGTAGTCGAGTGTGTTTCTTGGGGAACATTCCCATTATCAAAATAACATTCATAATCGAATGTCGCCATGAATGGGTAAATAAAATACTCTGGAGTACTTATGCCTTCAGCGCTGATCGCGTCCCATACACTTTCAGGTGAAGAGTAAACACCACCCTTATATGTCTCTACACCCATATCCCCATTGCAAGTTTGTTCATGCCTATCCATACGCCAAAACTTTTTCCACAATTTTCCACATTTTCCACAAGAAAAACTTTTACTAGCCCTAGAAAGATCGTTTATATAAAAGAAGTGGTTTTTGTAAAGTAAAAGACGGAGAGTTTCACTATAACTACTGCCACTTCTCAGGACAATACGCAAGGCTTGTTCAGAATCAAACTCAAAAATATCTATGTTTATTGAAAAACAATTTTCTAAGAGAGACATTTCGGTAAGAGTTACACCTGGAAAGTTACCTAACAGTAGAGACGGATTAAACTGTTTGAAAAGTAGTCTTGAAGCCTTCCTAACATCTTTAACATAGGTACCTCTATGGATAGCTAGACAACGGAAGAAGCAGAGATTATCATTGTAAACTTTAGAATTAGAGTTGGTTTGAAGGATATTAATACCGTAGTTGGATGCAATGTAGGGTGGGATATCTATCAGACACCCTATAGGATAATCTTGAAGTTTATATATATAAACACTCGTACTGACTAAAGCTTCCAATGTATACTTGGTTGTCTCCCTGTTTTTATTTGCATACCCTAATATATCACTTTCATTTAATCTATCAACAAATGTTTCAAAGTCATTTCTGTTGTTAACTAACAAGGGTTTGTCTAACCCTGTCGCGTTATTTGAGCTGGCGTGAAAGTAACGCAACCCCTGTGTCTCCCTATGTCTTAAAACCAGATGATGACTATAATTCACCTTGAAACGCTTTTTCTGGGCTTGGAAGATTGGGTTTACAATGGTCTTCCAATCTATAGGAGTATCAGGCTGATGAAATATAGTGTACGTGTCCATGTATTTGTTCCTACGTGCATGTGTTCTAATAGCTAACCAGTTGTTCTTATATATCTTCCTAATATCTTGGGGCAACTTATTTAAAGAGTCTATTTCATTAATAAGTCTTGGTCTCTTTGAGGGGTCTTGAGTCGAACTCTTTACTGCCCGCTTGCGTGAGGTTGTCGATACTTGTGGACGTGTTGGTGATACAGGAACTACTGATACAAGAAATACCGAATGCTCTGTCTTGATATGTCTGGCAAGGCTGTCTACTCTTGTACATACGCGTTCACAAACATCACATTTGTATTCCTGACGCCCATGTACACTAGCAACGTGTCGTTTTACGATCCGGCTCCGGGTGAAAGTTTTGGAGCAGAGATGACAAGTGTTAGACATCTGTAGAAAAGAAATTGAAACATTACAACTAAAGAGTAAAGAACAGTAAACATTACAAGAAAAGAAAACAAGAAAAGTAACAATGAGAACTATCGAAATTAGGTTACAAAAGTAACACGTGGATACTAAACAACCAACTTATCGAAAATAGGTTACTAAAGTAACATACTATAATATTAAAGAACTAAGATAGCACTTACTTGTTATGTGTTTGAAGGCACGAAACACATCCATCGTCAAGAACTGTAAGCGAAAGTCTGATTACAAGCTTCACAGATATATACACTTGAAACACCGGAAGTGTTACTAAAAATAGAACTGACCTCTGAGGCAATACCGGATGTGTTACTAAAAATAGTTTTTGACCGCTGACGCAATACCCGTGGAGTTTCTAAAAATAGATTTTGACGTATGATGGCAATTTTATGAGTTTACCTCCTGACCATCTTTGGTGACTACGCCCCTGAATTCGACGAAAAGCGTAAATTTTCACTCTAGGCATACCCCAAACTTTATTTTAGACATTCCCACACCAAAAATTAACTTAAAAATCACTTTTGAAATTGTAACCCCCCCTTCCCATTTTTGAGGGTTACGCCCCTGAAATCGATAAAAATCGTAAATTTAGCACGTAGGCTTACCTAAAACTTTATTTTAGACATCCCCACACCAAAAATTAACTTAAAAATCACTTTTGAAATTGTTACCCCCACTTAAAATTTTTGAAGGTTACGCCCCTGAAATCGATAAAAAATTGAAATATAACCTCAAGGCATACATCCCACATAATTTTTGACACCCCTACATATCAAACTCCAACAAAAAAAACAACAAAAAGCTAGTAGTGATAGTGGTTGTGAAACCACTCGAAAAGTGCACGCACATGCACCGAAACTGCACCAAAACCGCACGAGAAGTAGTATGTTAGGGTGGGTTCACAACCACTATCACTACTAGCTTTTTGTTGTTTTTTTGTTGGAGTTTGATATGTAGGGGTGTCAAAATTATGTGGGATGTATGCCTTAGGTTATATTTTAATTTTTTATCGATTTCAGGGGCGTAACTCTCAAAAATTTTAAGTGGGGGTAACAATTTCAAAAGTGATTTTTAAGTTAATTTTTTGTGTGGGGATGTCTAAAATAAAGTGTTAGGTAAGCCTACGTGCTAAATTTACGATTTTTATCGATTTCAGGGGCGTAACCCTCAAAAATGGTAAGGGGGGTTACAATTTCAAAAGTGATTTTTAAGTTAATTTTTGGTGTGGGAATGTCTAAAATAAAGTTTGGGGTATGCCTAGAGTGAAAATTTACGCTTTTCGTCGAATTCAGGGGCGTAGTCACCAAAGATGGTCAGGAGGTAAACTCATAAAATTGCCATCATACGTCAAAATCTATTTTTTAGAAACTCCACGGGTATTGCGTCAGCGGTCAAAAACTATTTTTAGTAACACATCCGGTATTGCCTCAGAGGTCAGTTCTATTTTTAGTAACACTTCCGGTGTTTCAAGTGTATATATCTGTGAAGCTTGTAATCAGACTTTCGCTTACAGTTCTTGACGATGGATGTGTTTCGTGCCTTCAAACACATAACAAGTAAGTGCTATCTTAGTTCTTTAATATTATAGTATGTTACTTTAGTAACCTATTTTCGATAAGTTGGTTGTTTAGTATCCACGTGTTACTTTTGTAACCTAATTTCGATAGTTCTCATTGTTACTTTTCTTGTTTTCTTTTCTTGTAATGTTTACTGTTCTTTACTCTTTAGTTGTAATGTTTCAATTTCTTTTCTACAGATGTCTAACACTTGTCATCTCTGCTCCAAAACTTTCACCCGGAGCCGGATCGTAAAACGACACGTTGCTAGTGTACATGGGCGTCAGGAATACAAATGTGATGTTTGTGAACGCGTATGTACAAGAGTAGACAGCCTTGCCAGACATATCAAGACAGAGCATTCGGTATTTCTTGTATCAGTAGTTCCTGTATCACCAACACGTCCACAAGTATCGACAACCTCACGCAAGCGGGCAGTAAAGAGTTCGACTCAAGACCCCTCAAAGAGACCAAGACTTATTAATGAAATAGACTCTTTAAATAAGTTGCCCCAAGATATTAGGAAGATATATAAGAACAACTGGTTAGCTATTAGAACACATGCACGTAGGAACAAATACATGGACACGTACACTATATTTCATCAGCCTGATACTCCTATAGATTGGAAGACCCTTGTAAACCCAATCTTCCAAGCCCAGAAAAAGCGTTTCAAGGTGAATTATAGTCATCATCTGGTTTTAAGACATAGGGAGACACAGGGGTTGCGTTACTTTCACGCCAGCTCAAATAACGCGACAGGGTTAGACAAACCCTTGTTAGTTAACAACAGAAATGACTTTGAAACATTTGTTGATAGATTAAATGAAAGTGATATATTAGGGTATGCAAATAAAACAGGGAGACAACCAAGTATACATTGGAAGCTTTAGTCAGTACGAGTGTTTATATATATAAACTTCAAGATTATCCTATAGGGTGTCTGATAGATATCCCACCCTACATTGCATCCAACTACGGTATTAATATCCTTCAAACCAACTCTAATTCTAAAGTTTACAATGATAATCTCTGCTTCTTCCGTTGTCTAGCTATCCATAGAGGTACCTATGTTAAAGATGTTAGGAAGGCTTCAAGACTACTTTTCAAACAGTTTAATCCGTCTCTACTGTTAGGTAACTTTCCAGGTGTAACTCTTACCGAAATGTCTCTCTTAGAAAATTGTTTTTCAATAAACATAGATATTTTTGAGTTTGATTCTGAACAAGCCTTGCGTATTGTCCTGAGAAGTGGCAGTAGTTATAGTGAAACTCTCCGTCTTTTACTTTACAAAAACCACTTCTTTTATATAAACGATCTTTCTAGGGCTAGTAAAAGTTTTTCTTGTGGAAAATGTGGAAAATTGTGGAAAAAGTTTTGGCGTATGGATAGGCATGAACAAACTTGCAATGGGGATATGGGTGTAGAGACATATAAGGGTGGTGTTTACTCTTCACCTGAAAGTGTATGGGACGCGATCAGCGCTGAAGGCATAAGTACTCCAGAGTGTTTTATTTACCCATTCATGGCGACATTCGATTATGAATGTTATTTTGATAATGGGAATGTTCCCCAAGAAACACACTCGACTACCTTTGTAGCCAAACACGTCCCCCTCTCTTGCTCTATAGTGTCAAATGTCCCCGGTGGGAGGCCCCAAAATGCTTCATAACCAAGGTGACCCACACATTTTAGTTATTCAGATGCTTGATTATCTCACTAGTGTCGCTGATAAGCATACTCGTTATTGCGATCTCGGTTTGCCAGTATTTTTACTCAACTCCATGATCTGCATAAAGACAAGCTAATAGCTAAGTTTGATGAGTATTTAAAAGAGCTTCCAGTTATAGGGTTTAACTCGGGGAAATATGACATCAACGTCATTAAACCTTATTTAATAAAGCACTTCATGGATGCCACTGCCCAAGTGGGCGAAGCAGAAGATAGTATGGAAGACGAAGAAGAAGAAACCGAGGTTAACGCCGAAGAGGAAGATAAAATGGAAGGAGACTACAAAGTACCAAAACCGTTCAAGTTTATAGTTAAAAGAAACAATAACTTTATGTGTATTGCAACACAGAATCTAAAATTCTTAGATATAGTAAACTATCTAGCCCCCGGGTTTAGCTATAGTAAATATCTAGCCGCTTATAAAGTAGAGGAGACAAAGGGTGTTTTCTGTTACGAGTACATAACGGATTTAAACAAGTTGAATGAGATGGAGTTACCCCCACACGAAGCATTTCATTCGTCGTTAAAAAATGCTAATATTTCCAAGGAGGAATATGCTCTGTGTAAAAAGGTCTGGAAGGCCAATAAGATGACGACCCTTAAGGACTTTTTGATTTGGTATAATAACAAAGATGTAGTCCCCTTCTTAGAAGCCTTGGAGCAGCAGGTTCGTTTTTATGGGGAGCGGGGTGTGGATTGTTTTAAAGACGCCATTTCGGTTCCGGGTGTTTGTTTAAAGTATCTTTTTAAGACCGTTGATAGGGGTGTAATGTTTAGTTTATGTTCGAGCAAACAGGCTAGTCTACACACAATGATTAGGGCTAATATCGTTGGAGGTCCCTCTATAATTTTCCATAGGTATCACGAGGTAGGCAAAACGTTTATTAGGGGAGGAAAGCTGGTCCAATCCATCCAAGGATACGATGCCAATGCGTTGTATCTTTGGGCTCTGATGAACCCAATGCCAACAGATTACCCAATTATTAGAAGAATGGAGACCGGATTTAGGGTCGAAAAAGATAACTATTATGTCCAACAAAGTAGAGAGTGGCTAACGTGGGTCGCCCACCAGAAAGGGGTGGAGTTGAAACTCAGTTTAATGGGAGGGAGTTTCGGTTAGGTGATAGAAATATTCCTGTGGATGGGTGGGATAAATCCAATAGAAGAGGTTATAATTTTCATGGTTGTTTGTACCATGGTCACAAAGACTGTCCCCTCACCAAAGATAAAGATAGAAACCCTGTTAATAATAAGCCCTTGTTCGAGCTGTTTGAAAAAACATGTGAGATACACACCTATCTAACTGAGGAGGTCAAAGTCCCATTAGAAGTTATGTGGGAATGTGAGTGGCAGGCTCTGAAAAAGTCTGACCCAAGCATTAGGGCTTTCCTTTCTAAAGCCATCCCTCGAGCTAGACCCTCTTACTCTAAAGAAGGGCTCCCTCTCAGTGATAAACAGATTCTGACTTCTGTTTCAGATGGGACATGTTTTGGTTTAGTGGAATGTGATCTACACGTCCCCGACCGCCTGAAGGAACATTTCAGTGAGATGACTCCAATTTTCAAAAATATTGACGTCACGCGTGATGATATTGGACCGTTTATGGGTGAATATGCCCTCAAACATAACTTGGTGTCAACCCCTCGTCGCACCCTAATAGGTAGTTATGTGGGGGAAAAAATTTTGTTGGCAACACCACTGTTAAAATGGTATTTAGACCACGGATTGGTGGTAACAAAAATTTATAAAGTGATAGAATATCAACCGTCTAGTTGTTTTAAAAAGTTTGGCGAAATGGTTTCTGACGCTAGGAGGGCTGGTGATCTAGACGAAAATCAATCTATAGTAAGCGATACGATGAAGCTCTTAGGAAACTCAGCCTACGGGAAGACTCTAACCGATAAGGCCAATCATAGCGCTGTCTCGTACGTTCAGGGGGGTGAGATATCGAAAATGATTAATAGTTCTCGGTTTAAAAAGATGACTGAAATAGGGGCGGATCTTTTTGAAATTGAGATGGAGAAAAAGAAAATTGTTTGGGACTTGCCCCTACAAATCGGTTTCTTCGTCTATCAGTATGCAAAACTTCGTATGTTAGATTTTTATTTCGAGTTCTTAGATAAGTTTGTAGATAGGTCCAACTTTCAGTTATGTGAAACAGATACTGATAGTTTATACTTAGCCTTAAGCGCCCCTAAGCTAGAGGACATAGTTAAGTCAGGTCTGCGGGATGAGTTTAATAGCGTATACAAAGACTGGTTTCCCGTTGAGTTTTGCGATGAGCATATTAGCAATACAGACTGTATAAACTGTAAGGGTGTTAAAGCATACACCAAACGAACTCCGGGTCTTTTTAAATTAGAGTACGAAGGGACAGCTCTTGTTAGCTTATGTAGTAAGACGTACCATTGTAGTGGGGCTTATGATAAAATCAGTTGTAAAGGGCTAAGCAAGCAACACAACAAATTAGATAAAGATATGTTTTTAGAGGTTCTCGCTACGCAAAAGGCCAAGGGTGGGAAAAATGTAGGATTCAAAGTCTTAAATAATTCCATATTTTCCTACAGTCAAACAAGAAATGCACTTTCCTATTTCTATATAAAAAGAAAGGTAGCTGATGATAACGTCTCGACTACGCCTTTAGATATTTAACTCTTTACACTACCAGCTTAGCCTAAGCAGGAATCTCTAACAGTTTCACCCTTATGCTTCATTTATGGTACAACGCTAAGCAGACACCCAACTACATAGCTATAAATAAATGTTATCCTTGTACTATATATTTACTTCGTGTACTAAATATTTTTGTAATGTTATATAATATCCACTGTATGTTATATACCTATTGAGATAATAAAAAAAGAATAAAATGTATCTTTTGTCTTCTGTTTTATATTGATCGTTTTTCATTGATGTTGTATAAACTACTAACCTATCACTATCGCTCAAGTACACCAAGAGCTCCAAAGTCAGGACACACCAGACATAAACAGGTCACTTCCGGGGTCACCTACACGAGAAATCAACATCCCGACACGAAAGGGCATGGTTAACTACCCTTGTCTCTCGTGTACATGTGGTGCGCTGCGCACCACACTATATATCTTTGTTAATTTACGGGTAAAATACGGCATAGTTACACCATTGTATACTACTTTCACTAAAGAAATCTACAAAATAAAATATCGCTCTATGGGTTGTCTTTGATTGTTTCACTACAGAATTCAGCAAAACAAAATGTCGCTGTTTGGATCGTCTTTGATTGCTTCACTACAGAAATCTACAAAATAAAATGTCGCTGTATGGGTCGTCTTTGATTGCTTCACTATAGAAATCTGCAAAATAAAATGTCGCTGTTTGGGTCGTCTTTGATTGCTTCACTACAGAAATCTACAAAATAAAATGTCGCTGCATCTTTGATGCTTCACTACAGAACTCCACAAAATAAAATGTCGCTGTTTGGGTCCTCTTTGATTGCTTCACTACAGAATTCTACAAAAAAATTAAATGTCGCTGTATGGGTCATCTTTGATTCCTTCACTACAGAATTCCACAAAATAAAATGTCGCTGTTTGGGTCGTCATTGATTGCTTCACTACAGAATTCCACAAAATAAAATGTCGCTGTTTGGGTCATCTTTGAATGCTTCTCTACAGAATTCCACAAAATTAAATATGTCGCTGTATTGGTCGTCTTTGATTGCTTCACTACAGAATTCCACAAAATAAAATGTCGCTGTTTGGGTCATCTTTGATTGCTTCACTACAGAATTCCACAAAATAAATTTTCCTGTATTGGTCATCTTTGATTGCTTCACTACAGAATTCCACAAAATTAATTATGTCGCTGTTTTGGTCGTCTTTGATTGCTTCACTACAGAATTCCACAAAATTAAATATGTCGCTGTATTGGTCGTCTTTGATTGCTTCACTACAGAATTCCACAAAATAAAATGTCGCTGTTTGGGTCGACTGATTGCTTCACTACAGAAATCTACAAAATAGAACGTCGTTCTTTGGGTTGTCTTTGATTGCTTCACTACAGAATTCCACAAAATAAAATGTTCCTGTTTTGGTCGTCTTTGATTGCTTCACTACAGAATTCCACAAAATAAAATGTCGCTGTTGGGTCGACTGATTGCTTCACTACATAAATCTACAAAATAGAATGTCGTTCTTTGGTTGTCTTTGATTGCTTCACTACAGAATTCCACAAAATAAAATGTCGCTGTTTGGGTCGACTGATTTCTTCACTGCAGAAATCTAACAAATAAAATGTCGCTGTATGGGTCGTCTTTGATTGCTTCACTACAGAATTCCACAAAATAAAATGTCGCTGTTTGGGTCGACTGATTGCTTCACTACAGAAATCTACAAAATAGAATGTCGTTCTTTGGGTTGTCTTTGATTGCTTCACTACAGAATTCCACAAAATAAAATGTCGCTGTTTGGGTCGACTGATTTCTTCACTGCAGAAATCTAACAAATAAAATGTCGCTGTATGGGTCGTCTTTGATTGCTTCACTACAGAATTCCACAAAACAAAATGTCGCTGTATGGATGGTCTTTGATTGCTTCACTACAGAATTCCACAAAATAAAATGTCGCTGTATTGGTCGTCTTTGATTGCTTCACTACAGAATTCCACAAAATAAAATGTTCCTGTTTTGGTCGTCTTTGATTGCTTCACTACAGAATTCCACAAAATAAAATGTCGCTGTTTGGGTCGACTGATTGCTTCACTACAGAAATCTACAAAATAGAATGTCGTTCTTTGGGTTGTCTTTGATTGCTTCACTACAGAATTCCACAAAATAAAATGTCGCTGTTTGGGTCGATTGATTTCTTCACTGCAGAAATCTAACAAATAAAATGTCGCTGTATGGGTCGTCTTTGATTGCTTCACTACAGAATTCCACAAAACAAAATGTCGCTGTATGGATGGTCTTTGATTGCTTCACTACAGAATTCCACAAAATAAAATGTCGCTGTATTGGTCGTTTTTGATTGCTTCACTACAGAATTCCACAAAATAAAATGTTCCTGTTTTGGTCGTCTTTGATTGCTTCACTACAGAATTCCACAAAATAAAATGTCGCTGTTTGGGTCGACTGATTGCTTCACACCAGAATTCCACAAAATAAAATGTTCCTGTTTTGGTCGTCTTTGATTGCTTCACTACAGAATTCCACAAAATAAAATGTTCCTGTTTTGGTCGTCTTTGATTGCTTCACTACAGAATTCCATAAAATAAAATGTTCCTGTTTTGGTCGTCTTTGATTGCTTCACTACAGAATTCCACAAAATAAAATGTTCCTGTTTTGGTCGTCTTTGATTGCTTCACTACAGAATTCCACAAAATAAAATGTTCCTGTTTTGGTCGTCTTTGATTGCTTCACTACAGAATTCCACAAAATAAAATGTTCCTGTTTTGGTCTTTTTCGATTGCTTCACTACAGAATTCCACAAAATAAAATGTCGCTCTTTGGGTTGTCTTTGATAGCTTCACTGCAGAAATCTAAAAAATAAAATGTCGCTGTAGGGTCGTCTTTGATTGCTTCACTACAGAATTCCACAAAATAAATTGTCGCTGTAAGGATGGTCTTTGATTGCTTCACTACAGAATTCCACAAAACAAAATGTCGCTGTATGGATGGTCTTTGATTGTTTCACTACAGAATTCCACAAAACAAAATGTCGCTGTATGGATGGTCTTTGATTGCTTCACTACAGAATTTCACAAAATAAAATGTCGCTGTATGGGTCGTCTTCTCAGAATACCGTAAAAAGCACGTGGACAAGATTGTCGAACCACAGACCGTCAAAGAACAACAGACAGACTGAAAGAGACACGGTTATAAAAAGAGAAGCAGCTAAAAGGAATTGTACATACTTGTGACTAGCTGAAAACACTTGTACTTGAGAGACATAATCGCTTATGATGGCTGAATGTTGAATTTGAGCAGAAAGAGGCATTTTCTATTTATTGATTACTGACTGTAAAGAGAAACATTTTGCTGTCATGATTTATCGGCAGTCATCAGTAGATTGTTGTTGTTTTCTGACTTGATCCAGCCGCTGAACACCTCGGTCCCTGTGGTCCCTGAGCCCGATACCAAGCCGTTCCAGCAAGCGCCTGTCTTCGAGACAATTATCGATTGAGTCGACCAATGAAAAAGAGCAATGAAGAGATAGTGAAAGATTGATAACATGGAAAAGATATGGCTTATGTACACTGTTCTACAGAGGAAATTAAAATACTATGGCCATGTCCAAAGACACAGCGGGTTGGAAAAAAAGCAATAATGTAAGGCATGGTTTGTGAGCCAAACCAAAAAGAATGGGATTTAAAAGACATAAAGTAGACACTGAACATGATAACAACAAATAATCTGAGATCTGGCTAGTCGGAGATTCTTTCTCTCTGTGGAGTCTGTGGTGAATGCAACGTTTTGGAAAAGTCATGCGACCTGACAATGATGATGATGAAAGACCGAAAAAAAATATATCCATTTACGTCATGTGGGATCAAATACAG
>JAVIAB010000059.1:9565829-9673329 GCA_032433765.1 Megaustenia siamemsis | reverse complement strand
ATCTAGACAGCCTTGGCCCTGAGGTTATTAAACTTAGAGTGTGCCTAGACAGCCTCGGCCCTGAGGTTATTAAACTTAGAGTGTGTCTAGACAGCCTTGGCCTGAGGTTATTAAACTTAGAGTGTATCTAGACAGCCTTGGCCCTGAGGTTATTAAACTTTGAGTGTATCTTGATAGCCTTGGCCCTGAGGTTATTAAACTTAGAGTGTGTCTAGACAGCCTTGGCCCTGATGTTATTAAACTTAGAATACCCTGAGGTTATTAAACTTAGAGTGTATCTAGACAGCCTTGGCCCTTAGGTTATTAAACTTAGAGTGTGCCTAGACAGCCTTGGCCCTGAGGTTATTAAACTTAGAGTGTGTCTAGACAGCCTTCGCCTGAGGTTATAAACTTGGAGTATATCTAGACAGCCTTGGCCCTGAGGTTATTAAATTTTGAGTGTATCTAGATAGCCTTGGCCCTGAGGTTATGAAACTTAGAGTACCCGGAGGTTATGAAACTTGGAGTACCCGGAGGTTATTAAACTTAGAGTGTATCTAGACAGCTTTGACAGTGAGGTTGTTAAACTTAGAGTGTGTCTAGACAGCCTTGACAGTGAGGTTATTAAACTTAGAGTACCCGGAGGTTAAATAAACTTAGAGTACCCGGAGGTTTTTAAACTTAGAGTGTATCTAGACAGCCTTGGACCAGAGGTTATTAAACTTTGAGTGTATCTTGATAGCCTTGGCCCTGAGGTTATTAAACTTAGATTGTATCTAGACAGCCTTGGCCCTGAGGTTATTAAACTTAGAGTGTGTCTAGACAGCCTTCGCCTGAGGTTATTACACTTGGAGTATATCTAGACAGCCTTGGCCCTGAGGTTATTAAACTTTGAATGTATCTAGATAGCCTTGGCCCTGAGGTTATGAAACTTAGAGTACCCGGAGGTTATTAAACTTAGAGTGTATCTAGACAGCTTTGACAGTGAGGTTGTTAAACTTAGAGTGTGACTAGACAGCCTTGACAGTGAGGTTATTAAAACTGGAGTGTATCTAGACAGCCTTGACCCGGAGGTTATTAAACTTAGAGTACCCGGAGGTTATGAAACTTAGAGTACCCGGAGGTTATTAAACTTAGAGTGTGTTTAAACAGCCTTGGCCCTGAGGTTATTAAACCTAGAATGTGTCTAGAAAACCTTGACTGTAAGGTCATTACACCGATAGTGTGTCCAGATAACTTTGACCATAAGGTTATTACATCAAGAGTGTGTCCAGGCAAACGTAACCAGCCATATACCGATGGTTAAAACTGAGATCATGTGCCTTCTCTGGACGGCAAACCCTGTTTGCTGAGATTATCCGGTCATTAGAGGAACATCCTTCAACTGTCAACAGAACCATTAGTCGGTTAAAGAAATGCACATTATCGTTCATCACAAATACAGAACAAAACGAGTAATCATGTGCACGAGAATGTGTTTAGAATCGTTGCCTGTGCAGTCGAGTAGGGTGTGCACTTATTATTTTGGGAAATCTGATAAGGGGTGAAGTGGATATGGGGAAATCCTGACTGCAATGAAACTGGTTCCATTGATAAAATAGAATAGAATAGAATAGAATAGAATAGAATAGAATAGAATAGAATAGAATAGAATAGAATAGAATAGAATAGAATAGAATAGAATAGAATAGACACCTCATGTAAACTGGTTCCATTGATAGAAAAGAATAGAATAGAATAGAATAGAATAGAATAGAATAGAATAGAATAGAATAGAATAGAATAGAATAGAATAGAATAGAATGTGCAAGAGATAGTTATAAATGTACAGAGTCATCCAGCTACTGAAACCGATTGATGTGAACATACTTCGCCATCTGCTACAAGAGACTGACCATCTATATGAATGTGTTAGCTTCTGTAAGACCAACTCTAACAACAATTACGACATTCTATATTTTTGAAACAGAAGACGGTTAGAGAAGATAGAATGCAATGTCACAGTAGCTCAACGTGTTTCGAGGACAAGTATTTAAATTAGTGCGCCAGTAACTACGGCTGCTTGAAGGAATCAGAGTAACGAACCCGATAATGAGAAGGCACTGCATCTCTCTCTTTTCTACCTTCCAGCTCCCTGTGGAGCATAGGTCTTCAGCAAACACTTTCCAAGTCGTTCTGTTTCTTGCCATTCTTTTAAGATCAATCCATGTTTCCCCATCATCTTTATCTCTGTTTCTGTCTGTCTTCTCCAAGACTTTCTTGGTCTTCCTCTTTGTTTTTTCCCCTTGGGATTCCTGAAAAAGGGCCTGTTGTGTAATACTCACAGTTGGCTTTCGCAGTGTGTGTCCTATCCAGCGCCATCGTCTTCGTTGCAACTCTTTATACATTGGTATTTGACTGTCAACTATTATACGTAGAGTAGTTATTTGATCAGCACATGATCTGTTCTTCCTAAAACCTGCTTTAAAAAACTACACAAATAAAGCACTGCATAGCAACAGCCTAATTAAACGTCTCTACATCAACAGCAACTGTACAGTCAGAATAACCAGCAGCAGGCCACACAAACCATTTAGAAGTTAGATCAAGAATAAGACAGGAGTGCGTACTATCCCCTCTACTGTTTATTATATACATGGACTATATGTGCAAGTTAGCCCACCCATCAAAGACAGAGGAGATCAACGAACTTCTATTCGCAGCCAATCAGGCACTGATACATGGAAAAATATAAGACCTGCAACAACACTAAACAAAATATAAACAGCATGGGCACAAAATACAATATGAAAATCAGCATCAACAAGACAGAAGTCATGAACGTTGCAAAGCAGAAACAGAGCATCAACATAACTATAGACGGCAGATAACTAAAACAAGTAGAGGAATTTAAATACCTAGGAAGTCTAGTGATAAACGACAATTCACAAACAGTAGAAATAGACGCAAGATACAACAAAGCTTTGCCAAATCATTGGACAGCTGCCACCGCTATTCTCCAACAAGGAAATCGTTGCTGCACCACTCTAATGACTCTTGTAGCTGCCCCACTCTAATGACTCTTGTAGCTGCCCCACTCTAATGTCTCTTTTAGGTAAAAGTAAAGGTAAAGGTAAAGTACGAGACCTGAACCGGCGTCTTAGCACGCGAGTTTCCACCCATATGTGCTCGGCCGCCTATCCAGAAATGTTCGGAGATTTCTGGACAGTGTCGCTTCAAGCATCGAAACGCACAATGCGAAGCGACATTCCTCACCTTCCCAGTGTAATAACCTTGTACCCATTTCTGTCTACGGCTGGTTCGACCGTGGGGGCATTTTACGTTTCAACCACAAGTACAATTCACACTGCTCCCAGCGGGAATCGAACACGGGTTGTCCGAACGTCGGTAGTCCAGTCGGATGGTTTTTCCAACTAGGATACCAAGGCCTCCATCTCTCTTTTAGGTAGTAAAAGTAAAGTACCCCCGTCACGCCAAGTGGCGTATAGGGAAATATGGTGACAGTGACCCTATATTTTACATACTTTCAGCACCTGATTTTGGGGGTAATGTGGTCGGTATTACGCCCGTGCTGCTTTACTTTCCCATAAAAATGCGGTACCAATTTAAGGCTGGGTGAATCCGGAAGCCGTCGGTTGGGATCGAACCCTATCCCTTGTCCTTTGTAGTCCAGTTTACTAACCACTGAGCTATCGCGGCTCCCTCTCTTTTAGGTGCAGCACTCAAATATCTGTTTTAGGTACATAACTCTGATGTCTCTTCCAGGCGCACCACTCACCTGTCTGTTCTAGGTGCATCACTTTAATGTCTGTTTTAGGTGCAACACTTTAATGTCTGTTTATGTGCACGACTATAATGTCTGATGCAGGTGCAGCACTCTAATGTCTCTTGAAGGTGTATCACTCTAATGTCCCTTGTGGCTGCACCACTGTAAACTTTGTTTTAGGTGCACCACTCTAATGTCTCTTGTGGCTGCACCACTGTAAACTTTGTTTTAGGTGCACCACTCTAATGTCCCTTGTGGCTGCACCACTGTAAACTTTGTTTTAGGTGCACCACTCTAATGTCCCTTGTGGCTGCACCACTGTAAACTTTGTTTTAGGTGCACCACTCTAATGTCTCTTGAAGGTGTATCACTCTAATGTCCCTTGTGGCTGCACCACTGTAAACTTTGTTTTAGGTGCACCACTCTAATGTCTGTTGCGGTTTACCATTATAATATATCATGCAAGTGCAGCACTCTAATGTCTGTTGTGGCTGAACCATTATAATATATCATGCAAGTGCAGCACTCTAATGTCTCTTGTAGCTGCACCACTCTAATGTCTGTTGCAGGTACACCACTCTAATGTCTGTTGCAGGTACACCACTCTAATATCTCTTGTATTGTACTCTATAGTCAGCTAGCATCTAATGAAATGACGCAGATGAGAATTCTGTGACGTAAGGATGCTAAATCAGAGCCCTGACAGGAAATCTAAAATTGCCAGACAAATTGGGAGACAAGATATTACACATAGCAAGCAGTTAAGGCCCATGGCATGTCAATTATTTCCTTGGCACTTATTCATTCAAAAAGAAATATATTTGTCTCATATTTCCTAGATATGAACTGCCCACTAACACATTAGTTTGCTAATTCGATAATTCTATTTCAGACACAGCGGTCGGATTGTCCGTTTGTTTTCTCTTTGCAATGGACTCGCAGATCGACATCCACTGGGAGGGTTGTACATTTGCTAACACTGGATTAGGGGCACTCGCAAAAGCGATCAATAGTACACTGCTCATAATGGGAGGTTAATTGGGACGGGTTATCAGAAGTACGTTAGAAGCCTGGATAGAAATAGCATTGTAATTATTGTTATGTTAGTCTTTCTAGAGCTCTTTTAGATAATTAGAAATAATCGGTCTAAGGGGACATTGTTAATCATAATTGACTGACCATATTGTTAATGTATTTTATGCTTTCCCTTTGGAGGAAAGAAAATATAAAGGATAATGTAGCTCCATAGCAAAACGAAGGTATGAGAAGTGCATTTCTTCCTCTTATATTATTATTATTTTACTGGAGTCGTCAGTCGCTGGACACTGCAAGACTTGCTGAGGAGGGGATCTAAGCACTTATGTTCGGAGTGCAATGGTGATGACCGTCAAATAACACAATAACTCAATATTTGTATTATTATTATTAATGCTATTTGATCAGTTATTTACGGATTTGTCTGCACTGTGATTTGTACAGGTTCGAAGCTATCCAGAAGCGGAGCGATTTTTCAAACATAGGAAAAAGTATTGAGGAATTTTATTGGGAAAATCAAAGTATGAAATGTGTTAGACGAATGACAGGAAACAGTCTCAGAGATTAGATCAGAAATGAAGAACTGAGAAAAAGGGTAGTAATAGCTCCCGCCATACAATATATATTTTAAAAAAAACAGATACAATGGTTTGGCCAAGGGACAAGGCAGAAAGATTAAAACACAACACAACGAGCTATCAGCAAACGTTGTGAGAACACCAGACCCAGTGGTGGAGCATGAAAAAGATGGATCGATGGAATATTAGAAGCACTAGGAAACATAACAGCTGCAGAGGCGAACAGAAGAGCAAGTGCTGCAAATTATATCTCCCCTCGACGCTGAAAGGCAGATGAGGAAGGAAAGAAAAAAGAAGAGGTTTCTTTATGGCGTTACTCTTCCCTGACTTCTTGGGTAGTGATTTAATGTGTGACCCTCTCAGATAACGGCAATAAACAGGAAGTCATGTGTGCAATCGCGCACGTTAAAGTTCCCTTTGCAGTTAACCTCTAAAAGAGCAGGACATAAATGTGCAACATTGTCAGCAAAAACCTACCCACACCGTAGATCCCAGGCCGTGCTACGGAGTTCGTGCACATGGGCCAGGATTCCCCTCGGATTTCCTCGAGATTCTGGAGAGTGTATGAGAGCACATATGTATTGACTCGGTGTGCAGTGATGATGATCCTAGCAAAAGACAAACTATAATTTTTCCTGACCTTCCTTGAAAAAAATATTGAATCCTAACCAGAACTGCATCTTTCAAGAAACCGGTCCTAGTTTCTATCAAGTTTTCCCTCTCTTATTTAGATTGTACATCAAGTCTATTTGTCTGTATTACGTTTGTATCTGTATTTTCTTCCACATTCATTTTTCTTTCTGGGGCATACTCAACTTGCATTTCCAAATTTTACACAGCGCATTTAGTGATACTGTGTTGTGTAGCAAACTTGTAAAAACAGCACACTTTTCCTATGCTTGAAATAACGCCACAATTATATCTCGTCATCACCACATTTTATCTTTAACATGGATTGTCCATCAATATGTTTACTAGTGTAACTATAGTCCGCTCACAAAGTTATGCCAAAACTCAACATCAATTTTCTCAGAAATTATTTGGTCTAATGTCGTCATTTTTTGTCATGCAGCCTTCAGAATTTATAAATGTTAAGTCCAAAGGCAAAATAAATTTAACAAATATGAGTATTTTTTTTATATGGTGGTTGGTTGGTTGCGTTCGCCCGATAACTAAAGTATTCTATAGTATCGTGGTAGACTAGAAAATTCCTCTTCACCACCCGCCCTTACAAGGATGTAGTGGACGTGTCTCCGTTGTGTCGTGGTTTGCAGCATAACTGTTATATTTGCGCCTTTCGGCCCAACGCATCCGACTTCAGCACGACATTTTTGAGTACCGGGTTATCTTCCCTCTTCGATCCCTACACGCTTGGCCAGACTAGACAGGTTAGTCTTTTACTGGAGGCACCACGGAGAGGTGGAGCAGGGTCTAGCTGGTTTTGGTTCACCGATCCTGGCGCAAGCCATCAGCTGTGGGTCGCTGGCAACTTCCAGCTCTGGTGCTGGGAGGCGCGCCTTCGCCTCCATTTTTTGTAAATATCAACGCCACAACATTTTTTTTATATCAATATGCGCGTACAAAAACAACTGGTGTGTCAGAAACATTAGATTTTACAGTACTACATATCACATATTACAATGAGACGGTGAATGGCTTTAATTTATTTATAGTTATAATTATAGTTTTACTAAAAGTAATCCTGCAGGGGAAAATACAAGGTGAAAGAGGCAGAGGCAGAACAAGACTAACATGGACGAGTAACATCAAAAGATGGACAAATCAGCCTATGACAACCTGCACCATGAAAGCAAGAGACAGAGCAGAATGACGCTTCATTGTAGTCAACCTTCGTTGCGGAGACGGCACTCGATGATGATGAATTATAGTTTTATAATTATAGTTATATATATATTTATTCCAAGGCCTGGTATCACTGCAAACGAATGAAAATCCATAATTGCTCAAACGCCCGTGCCAGTGGAATCATCCGAATTAACATCTCATCGAATAACCAAACAAAGAAATGCAGCTGCACTTCCCATCGTAACCGCTACAGTACACGCCCAAAAAAATAAGGCCAAGCGACACTGAATGTGAACGCAGCTGAACATTCCTTCGCCATACGCTATCATTATTCTTCGTAAGCAATCTGAATATAGAAGCACGATCCGGATGAAAAGCACAACTGACGTGTGCACAGTGCACTAAACCCTGTAGCTCCGGCGGCAATCCGGACTTGGAGTATGAAGAAATTGCAACGAGGAACACTTTTCAGACAGTGACTCTGCGGTTCATGTCGCCTATCTGCCATAATAACCGGAAGCCCACTTTATCTTCTGGTAATGTTCATGCTATTGAATCCCCGCACACTATGAGACTTCGTGATTGTTTCTTCCCATAACATTCGAAAGTCCACCAATTATTGAGAGGGTGAGGGAATTGACTATAAAACCTTTAATTGTCAACTCTTAAATGTTGTGTGTTTTTTTTAATATGCGCGATATAAGCAAAATCCTACACTGTAACAGAGTAGGCTAATGAAAGCATCTATCTATCTATCTATTTTCCTTTCGAGCCGAAGACGGCACATAGGGCAGAACCACAATCTCAAAAACAGAAACCATGCGTGCCAAGTGGCACATATTGCAGAGATCACTGCTCTAAAATATATGGCGCTGTTTCCATAACAATACTTTTTACAATGACAGCTTGTCAAGCCATAGATCAACCTCCTTAGTCGCCTCTTACGACATGCCTGGAAGGTCACAGTGTCACTATTCTTTACTTCCCTCATAATGAGGCCTCGGTAACACACAGGAATGAAAGCATGGGGCAGGTAAATTAACCGGTACCCATTTATTAATAGACTATAGCAGTAACATATGATGGCGATCATCAGTGTTAGGACAGAATACAAGTTTATGAAATTTTCCAATGGGACAGAATAACAAGTTAAGGGAATAGTTCATAGTGGGTAGTGGACACACAGAAAGTTGGGAGAAAGAGAAGGTAGAATTATACTGGACATAATAGTTTAATGGGAATTTCCACGCACGCAGGTTATTTTGGAAATATGGATAAAATAAGCGCATGACAATACGCGCATGATTTGGGCGCATGACTTTACTGTCCTTTAAACAAATATCAGGAAAGGTCAAAGTCATGAAATAATGATTATGTTGAACTCAGGAGAGTTTAAGACTGACCAGAGGTTAGACAGAAGTCACGGAGGGAGGGAGCGATCAGGTTAGAGGTTGCTCACAGAGTTGAAACAGTTGTTTTGACAATTTTTAGTCATAGGTCAAATTTTGTCCAGAAGGATGAGAGTTGATGGACTCCACGAGTGATCGGAGGGGTTGCAGATTGTCATTTTGCGACGGTTTCATTGCCTAAAGATATGTCACACAAAGTGTGTGATGTTCGAGTATTTAAACTTCGACACAATTGGTTTTAAACGGTTCAGTTCGGTACAGTAGAGTTCATGCTAGAGGGAACAACAGGAAGAACTAGAATAAATGTAGTCACAGAAAGTTAGAACCAGGACAGAAGTTTAGTCAAGAAAGTTTAGTCAGGAAAGTTTAGTCAGGAAAGTTTAGTCAAGAAAGTTTAGTCAGGAAAGTTTAGTCAGGAAAGTTTAGTCAGGAAAGTTTAGTCAGGAAAGTTTAGTCAAGAAAGTTTAGTCAGGAAAGTTTAGTCAGGAAAGTTTAGTCAAGAAAGTTTAGTCAAGAAAGTTTAGTCAGGAAAGTTTAGTCAGGAAAGTTTAGTCAGGAAAGTTTAGTCAGGAAAGTTTAGTCAAGAAAGTTTAGTCAGGAAAGTTTAGTCAGGAAAGTTTAGTCAAGAAAGTTTAGTCAGGAAAGTTTAGTCAGGAAAGTTTAGTCAGGAAAGTTTAGTCAAGAAAGTTTAGTCAGGAAAGTTTAGTCAGGAAAGTTTATGTCAGGAAAGTTTAGTCAAGAAAGTTTAGTCAGGAAAGTTTAGTCAAGAAAGTTTAGTCAGGAAAGTTTAGTCAAGAAAGTTTAGTCAGGAAAGTTTAGTCAGGAAAGTTTAGTCAAGAAAGTTTAGTCAGGAAAGTTTAGTCAGGAAAGTTTAGTCAAGAAAGTTTAGTCAAGAAAGTTTAGTCAGGAAAGTTTAGTCAGGAAAGTTTAGTCAAGAAAGTTTAGTCAAAAAAGTTTAGTCAAGTAAGTTTAGTCAGGAAAGTTTAGTCAGGAAAGTTTAGTCAGGAAAGTTTAGTCAAGAAAGTTTAGTCAAGAAAGTTTAGTCAAGAAAGTTTAGTCAAGAAAGTTTAGTCAGGAAAGTTTAGTCAGGAAAGTTTAGTCAAGAAAGTTTAGTCAAGAAAGTTTAGTCAAGAAAGTTTAGTCAAGAAAGTTTAGTCAGGAAAGTTTAGTCAAGAAAGTTTAGTCAAGAAAGTTTAGTCAAGAAAGTTTAGTCAGGAAAGTTTAGTCAGGAAGAGTAGTTAGTATTCTTCAAGTAAAGTTAGAATTCTCCAATTTGTAGACACATGATTCAAGTAGTTACTATTCTTCAAGTAAATTTAGAATTCTCCAATTTGTAGACACAAGATTCAAGTAGTTAGTAATCTTCAAGTAAAGTTAGAATTCTCCAATTTGTAGACACAAGATTCAAGTAGTTAGTAATCTTTAAGTAAAGTTAGAATTCTCCAATTTGTAGACACAAGATTCAAGTAGTTAGTAATCTTCAAGTAAAATTAGAATTCTCCAATTTGTAGACACAAGAGTCAAGTAGTTAGTAATCTTTAAGTAAAGTTAGAATTCTCCAATTTGTAGACACAAGATTCAAGTAGTTAGTATTCTTCAAGTAAAGTTAGAATTCTCCAATTTGTAGACACAAGATTCAAGTAGTTAGTATTCTTCAAGTAAAGTTAGAATTCTCCAATTTGTAGACACAATATTCAAGTAGTTAGTATTCTTCAAGTAAAGTTAGAATTCTCCAATTTGTAGACACAAGATTCAAGTAGTTAGTATTCTTCAAGTAAAGTTAGAATTCTCCAATTTGTAGACACAAGATTCAAGTAGTTAGTATTCTTCAAGTAAAGTTAGAATTCTCCAATTTGTAGACACAAGATTCAAGTAGCTAGTATTCTTCAAGTAAAGTTAGAATTCTCCAATTTGTAGACACAATATTCAAGTAGCTAGTATTCTTCAAGTAAAGTTAGAATTCTCCAATTTGTAGACACAATATTCAAGTAGCTAGTATTCTTCAAGTAAAGTTAGAATTCTCCAATTTGTAGACACAAGATTCAAGTAGCTAGTATTCTTCAAGTAAAGTTAGAATTCTCCAATTTGTAGACACAAGATTCAAGTAGTTAGTATTCTTCAAGTAAAGTTAGAATTCTCCAATTTGTAGACACAAGATTCAAGTAGCTAGTATTCTTCAAGTAAAGTTAGAATTCTCCAATTTGTAGACACAAGATTCAAGTAGTTAGTAATCTTCAAGTAAAGTTAGAATTCTCCAATTTGTAGACACAATATTCAAGTAGTTAGTAATCTTCAAGTAAAGTTAGAATTCTCCAATTTGTAGACACAATATTCAAGTAGTTAGTAATCTTCAAGTAAAGTTAGAATTCTCCAATTTGTAGTCACAAGATTCAAGTAGTTAGTAATCTTCAAGTAAAGTTAGAATTCTCCAATTTGTAGACACAATATTCAAGTAGTTAGTAATCTTCAAGTAAAGTTAGAATTCTCCAATTTGTAGACACAAGATTCAAGTAGTTAGTAATCTTCAAGTAAAGTTAGAATTCTCCAATTTGTAGACACAAGATTCAAGTAGTTAGTATTCTTCAAGTAAAGTTAGAATTCTCCAATTTGTAGACACAAGATTCAAGTAGTTAGTAATCTTCAAGTAAAGTTAGAATTCTCCAATTTGTAGACACAAGATTCAAGTAGTTAGTAATCTTCAAGTAAAGTTAGAATTCTCCAATTTGTAGACACAAGATTCAAGTAGTTAGTAATCTTCAAGTAAAGTTAGAATTCTCCAATTTGTAGACACAAGATTCAAGTAGTTAGTAATCTTCAAGTAAAGTTAGAATTCTCCAATTTGTAGACACAAGATTCAAGTAGTTAGGAATCTTTAAGTAAAGTTAGAATTCTCCAATTTGTAGACACAAGATTCAAGTAGTTAGTAATCTTCAAGTAAAGTTAGAATTCTCCAATTTGTAGACACAAGAGTCAAGTAGTTAGTAATCTTTAAGTAAAGTTAGAATTCTCCAATTTGTAGACACAAGATTCAAGTAGTTAGTATTCTTCAAGTAAAGTTAGAATTCTCCAATTTGTAGACACAAGATTCAAGTAGTTAGTATTCTTCAAGTAAAGTTAGAATTCTCCAATTTGTAGACACAATATTCAAGTAGTTAGTATTCTTCAAGTAAAGTTAGAATTCTCCAATTTGTAGACACAAGATTCAAGTAGTTAGTATTCTTCAAGTAAAGTTAGAATTCTCCAATTTGTAGACACAAGATTCAAGTAGTTAGTATTCTTCAAGTAAAGTTAGAATTCTCCAATTTGTAGACACAAGATTCAAGTAGCTAGTATTCTTCAAGTAAAGTTAGAATTCTCCAATTTGTAGACACAATATTCAAGTAGCTAGTATTCTTCAAGTAAAGTTAGAATTCTCCAATTTGTAGACACAATATTCAAGTAGCTAGTATTCTTCAAGTAAAGTTAGAATTCTCCAATTTGTAGACACAAGATTCAAGTAGCTAGTATTCTTCAAGTAAAGTTAGAATTCTCCAATTTGTAGACACAAGATTCAAGTAGTTAGTATTCTTCAAGTAAAGTTAGAATTCTCCAATTTGTAGACACAAGATTCAAGTAGCTAGTATTCTTCAAGTAAAGTTAGAATTCTCCAATTTGTAGACACAAGATTCAAGTAGTTAGTAATCTTCAAGTAAAGTTAGAATTCTCCAATTTGTAGACACAATATTCAAGTAGTTAGTAATCTTCAAGTAAAGTTAGAATTCTCCAATTTGTAGACACAATATTCAAGTAGTTAGTAATCTTCAAGTAAAGTTAGAATTCTCCAATTTGTAGTCACAAGATTCAAGTAGTTAGTAATCTTCAAGTAAAGTTAGAATTCTCCAATTTGTAGACACAATATTCAAGTAGTTAGTAATCTTCAAGTAAAGTTAGAATTCTCCAATTTGTAGACACAAGATTCAAGTAGTTAGTAATCTTCAAGTAAAGTTAGAATTCTCCAATTTGTAGACACAAGATTCAAGTAGTTAGTATTCTTCAAGTAAAGTTAGAATTCTCCAATTTGTAGACACAAGATTCAAGTAGTTAGTAATCTTCAAGTAAAGTTAGAATTCTCCAATTTGTAGACACAAGATTCAAGTAGTTAGTAATCTTCAAGTAAAGTTAGAATTCTCCAATTTGTAGACACAAGATTCAAGTAGTTAGTAATCTTCAAGTAAAGTTAGAATTCTCCAATTTGTAGACACAAGATTCAAGTAGTTAGTAATCTTCAAGTAAAGTTAGAATTCTCCAATTTGTAGACACAAGATTCAAGTAGTTAGGAATCTTTAAGTAAAGTTAGAATTCTCCAATTTGTAGACACAATATTCAAGTAGTTAGGAATCTTCAAGTAAAGTTAGAATTCCCCAATTTGTAGACACAAGATTCAAGTAGTTAGGAATCTTTAAGTAAAGTTAGAATTCTCCAATTTGTAGACACAATATTCAAGTAGTTAGTAATCTTTAAGTAAAGTTAGAATTCTCCAATTTGTAGACACAAGATTCAAGTAGTTAGTAATCTTCAAGTAAAGTTAGAATTCTCCAATTTGTAGACACAAGATTCAAGTAGTTAGGAATCTTTAAGTAAAGTTAGAATTCTCCAATTTGTAGACACAATATTCAAGTAGTTAGGAATCTTCAAGTAAAGTTAGAATTCTCCAATTTGTAGACACAAGATTCAAGTAGTTAGGAATCTTCAAGTAAAGTTAGAATTCTCCAATTTGTAGACACAATATTCAAGTAGTTAGTAATCTTCAAGTAAAGTTAGAATTCTCCAATTTGTAGACACAATATTCAAGTAGTTAGTAATCTTCAAGTAAAGTTAGAATTCTCCAATTTGTAGACACAAGATTCAAGTAGTTAGTAATCTTTAAGTAAAGTTAGAATTCTCCAATTTGTAGACACAAGATTCAAGTAGTTAGGAATCTTTAAGTTAGTTGACAAGTAAATAATGAACATATGCACTTTAGTGTTGTGAAGTGTTTTTGAGAGTTTTCGTGTTGTGCTATATTTCCTTGACGAAGTCGTAAGTAGGTTGTGTGAGAGATAGTAATGTATAAAATGCACTTATGGACTGTTCAATAAACACCGGTGGTAAACCTTATGAACAGCCAGAATTAACGAACATTAATTTAGGAAAAGTGCAACCACTAGTCATGTGTCAAGAAATAACAGAAGTCAATAAACTTGATTATGATTTATGTATCCTGAAAAGGAGTTTGTCATGATTAACGTTTGTGGTCAATGTTATGTGATGTTCTGTCAACAAACAATAATAACATCAATAAACAATAATAACATCAAAGACAATAATATAAAAACAAATAAATATGCTATAACAACACTAGGTCACTTTTTAAATCGAAAAAAAACATTGTATTAAGGTCCGGGAAATATAAACCTCAAACTAAAATCTCACAGCAATTCACCAAATAGTTTTCGAGAAAATTAATGTTTGTTTCATACTTCTATGAGACGAACAGACACGTTTTTGGAATAGTAGTTTCCAGTGGGTGTTCCCTAGCGTTTGACTTTTCGTGGCAAGGCGCTGTGCCACTGAGTACGGGTTCGATCCTGCTTTGGTCCATATTTTTTTCTGTTGTTGATTATTTGTCAATTTTTCCGACTGCTGTAAACATACCTCTTCCTCTGAATTGATTCACATTTTTAGAACCTCTGAAGAAAATGGGGAAAATTTGGGGTTACAGGATGGAGGAGAAATATTTTCCAGTTAGGGACATTAAAATGTTTTACAACTATTCCATCATTTTTTCAATTTATTGTAAACACTGATGAGAAAGAAACAGTCATCTATACAGACGGAACCGTCATACGACACACAAAGAGTGCTTGGGCATTTACAGCACGCTCGGCGGGCAGAATTGTGAAAGAAAACAGTGGTGCATACGTTATGATCACGAGTAGCATGACGTTGGAGGTGATGGCAGGGACTAGAGAATTCATCAGGTTAGAGTCACAAGACTATACCCACCTCTGCATCCTAAGTGATTCGATGAGCATGATAAGAAAAGTTGAGGCGCGCTCTGTATGCATGCAATGGGTACAGTCATTGCCTAAGTCAAGAATACGTAGGGTTACCTTTGCCTACGTCCCTGGACATGGGGGAGTACCGGGAAATGAAAGAGTGGACAGGTTGGCTAGCTGAGCTGTCGTTGAAGAGAGTCAACCAATGGATCGGGCGGACATCATCAATGCCCTCCGAGATGTGAGAAGGGCACATGACTTCGACAACCAGGAGTCTACGCCACTCCTTCGGGTGAAAGAGATCGGTGTTAAGATGGGCACAGCCAGAAACGAGAAAATTAGTGGGCGTATAAGAAGACTAATCAACTAACATAGAATTGGAGTCGTCAGTAGCTGGACACTGCCGGGCTTGCAGAGGAGGGGATCTTAGCACCTATAGACATGTTCGGAGTGCAATGATGATGACCCCCCAAATAACTCAATAACACCATAATCTTTACTCAGCAGTATCTATTCAATATAGCTCTGTTCTATAAAGACCGCAAAAACTACAAAATGAGAGCGCTAGTTAATTCCAAATCTAGAAATGAGACTTTCTAAATGTTATTTTTATACTTGGTCATTCATCGATGTTTGTAATTTACAAAGTATCTCTCGAGGGACTGGGTGGTCTAGAGATAGGACGTCGGCATCTGGACGGGACGGTCCCGGGTTCGCTAAGTCGGTGAGATTTTTTTTATAAACTAGAATTCGTGGTTTATTTGTTTGACTTGTCCATCCTGGTGAAATCTTGTGTGTGACTTTTCCATGCTGGTGAATCTTGTGTGTGACTTTTCCATACTGGTGAAATCTTGTGTGTGACTTTTCCATGCTGGTGAATCTTGTGTGTGACTTTTCCATGCTGGTGAAATCTTGTGTGTGACTTGTCCATCCTGGTGAAATCTTGTGTGTGACTTGTCCATCCTGGTGAAATCTTGTGTGTGACTTGTCCATCCTGGTGAAATCTTGTGTGTGACTTTTCCATGCTGGTGAAATCTTGTGTCTAGCGTTCACGAAAAACGGCAATAAACAGGAGTGCCCGAGTACAGTCGCGCACGTTAAAGAACCCTTGATAGTTAAAAATAGAAAAGATTAGGTCAAAGTGTCTTACGCCTGGACAAAACTTTAAGTAAAACCTACCGGAACCGAAAACGGATGTAGCTATCGCGGTTTCGGTGCAAACTAGCGACACAGCCTACCCAAGGCCACTTCATGAATGAACGCTAAGAAGGAGAAACAAAGTATTTCTTTACTTTTATTTTAAATAACAGAATGAATTTTACAAAAAAAGAATGAACTAAAGGAATGAAGCTTAACCAAAATGCTTCAATATATTGTGAATTTGTTGAAATTATTCCATTCTGTTACGTTCATCATCATCATTACATGTTTCATACCAGATGGCGTAGTCGATCATGTCTTCCAGAATATTCTATGAAACGTGTATCGTATCAATTCTGTTGTTGACTGTTTTCTTTGGCATGACACCAAGCTATCTAGTATCTTCTCTCTTTGTCATCAGCGATCTCCCTTTCTCTGTATTTTGCCAGTTGTAACCAAGTATTCTAACTGTCCTCTTCTCATGATGTGCCCGAAAAATGTTGATTGTTTCTTTCTGATGTGATTTAGGAGCTGCCTTATGGTGTTGGCGTCTTTGAGAGTGTTCTTATTGGACTTCTTAGCTTGTAACATTCTTGTGACAACTCACATTTCTGTGACCTCTAATCGTCATTTCATTTGTTTGTCTACTGTATGTCACGTTAAGGTTTTCAATTACCATAACGGACATTTTCTAACACGTCATTATGGTCAGCTATAGACAGACATATGGACATTTTCTCGCACGTCATTATGGTCAGCTATAGACAGACATATGGATATTTTTTTTAAGTTGTCAAAAGAAAACAAAGTTAAAAACAAGATAAATAATAGCAAATAATGGGCCACATGGAACTGAATTAAACACAAAGTTATCGAAATGGCCTTGTTGAACAGCAAGCGTATTAATTAACATGAGCGAGCCAGCATCCAATAAAGATGCCCCATTTTCAGGCGTGTGTTTCTCAGACTGATAACCCAAGTGAGATATTGCACAGAAGGTCAATATGTTGATTGATCTCTGCCTCATTTTGGAAACAGCACGCGCAGTCCGAATATTTTTAAACAATGAAGACAGATTTAGAACAGAGAGCAAGGGAGCTAGAACAGATCTTCACAAAAAAATGTCTAAGAGACTTTTCAACTGCGTCTCACCCCCCTAATACGCTTTACAGAGACTGTCGTTCTAAACAGAAACAAAACATGAAAGTATGTCTGAAATGAAGCATTTTTCATGGCACATTGCGGGCAGTCGGTGAACACCCGGTGAAGATTGTGCCGTTTGGTAGTTTCGATTTATTGTAGGTGTTAATTTGCTGAATAAAACAACAACACCATAGACAAATAATAATAAATGAATACTATTATAGAGGGAAACTTCCGAGGCGATAATCAGCGAATCAGTTCAGAGGAAGAGGTATATTACAGCACTCAGAAAAAGCGATAAATATTCAACAACAGAAAAAAAAACAAAGAACAATATATGGTCCTAAGCAGGATCGAACCCGCACTCCTTGGCACAACGCCTTGCCACGAAAAGCCAAACGCTAGGGAACACTGCCAACTTGGCTAACTGAATACAGCTATACACGGCTTCTTGCTTTTGTCACAAAGTTGTATTTTAGTTATAATCATAAAAACATTACTCAACATAAGAACAGTACCCAACATCAATGAAAGGGGAAATCAACGAAGTAATCAAATGTACACCAAGAAGTAAAGCACCGGGTATAGATAACATACCAGTAGAAATAATAGGAGACAAATAATAATAAATGAATATTATAAAAGAGGGAAATTTCCGAGGCGATAATCAGTGAATCATTTCAAAGGAAGAGGTATGTTTATAGCACTCGGAAAAAAATGACGAATAATCAACAACAGAAACAAAAACAAAGAATAATATATGGTCCGAGCGGAACATGTTTATGGTAAAGATGTAAACAGTGTTTACAGTCTTTTTTTCTGTTGTTGATTATTTGTCATTTTTTTCGAGTGCTGTCAACATACCTCTTCCTCTGAAATGATTCGTTCAGTAGAAATAATAGCACCAGCATGAGAAATAGGAGTGACATGGCTGAACAGAATATTCATTGTAGCGAGCTAGCAAGAAAAAGTCACAGAAAAATGGCAACAGGCAGGCAATCATCGTACCAAACTGGAAAAATAAAGGTAGCAAGAGAGACTGCAATCAATTTAGAGGTGTATCGCTGCTCAGCCATGTAGGAAAGCTATACATCAAAATTGTGGACAATTGACCGAGACCAATAATAGAACTACAGCAAGCGATACTCAAAAGGAGTTCTGAAAAAACAGAGGTTGCACTGACGCTCTATTTATTTTGAAACAGCTAGAAGAATAGGCCACAAAACACAATCAAAATGTGTACATAGTTTTTATTGACGAGGAAAAAGCGTTCGGCAGAGTAAACAGAGAACAACTGGGAGATACTAACAACATACGGAGTAAGCCAACATTTAACAAACCTAATTAGAAGTCTCCACATCAACATTAAGTTACACAAACCACTTCGACGTTAAATCAGGTGTAAGACAGAGGATGTGTACTACCCCGTCTCCCCAATCTTTATTACATACATGGACTTCATATGCAAATTAGCTAACCATTTGGAAAAAAAAGGAGATGAACGAGCTTCTCTTTGAGCCCGATCAGGCACTAATTCATGGAAAAATGGAAGACCTACAAGAACACTTTAATAAATTCAACAGCACAGGCACAAAATATAAAATGAAAATCAACAAAACAGAAGTCATGAATATCAGAAAAGAGAAACAGAACATCAACATAAATATAGACGGCAAATAACTAAAACAAGTAGTGGAATTTCAATATCTAAGAAGTCTAGTGACACAATTTACATCCAGCAGAAAAAGACTCAAGATGCAATACAACCATTGGCCAGCTATCACCTTTATTTTCCAACAAGGAAATAACTTCTTCTTTCCTTCCTCATCTGCCTTTCAGCGTCGAGTGGAGATATAATTTGCGGTCTTTTGCTCTTCTGTTCGCCTCTGCTCCTGTTATGTTTCCTAGTGCTTCTAATATTCCATCGATTCCTCTTTTTCGTGGTCGACCCTTGGGTCTGGTATTCTCGCAACGTTTATTGAGGATTCGTTGTGTTGTGTTTTGATTACTCTGCCTTGTCACGTGGCCAACTCATTTTATCTGTTCTATCTATCTTTCGTTCGCCTGAAGTATTGTCTATATCTGCAATGTCGTTTCCTGTATAAATTTTACTGTCTTTTGTAATTCTTGCAGTGGCCCATATAGTTTTGTCTGTAGTGTTGTATCTATGGGCCAATGGATTTTTCTCAGTCTACTATATTCAGTGCAGTCTTGAAGTATGTGTTCAGCAGTCTGGGGTGCCTGTCCACATGTACAAGTAGTTGATGTGCCGACCTTGAATTTTGTATACATGTGACTATAACAACAGATAAAATGATTCGGCCACGCGATAAGCCAGAAAGATCAAAACAACACAGCGAGCCTTCAATAGACGTTGCAAGAACACCAGACCCTTGTCCGTTTTCAATGTTTTTTTAATGCTATTGATGTTTTTGTCAAATAACATTTATAAGAATAGATATTTCAGATATTGGCAATTATGCCCCTTTGTGGTCTACAACAAGCATATTTTACCCACTTTATTATCACTTTTAACGTACTTTTGCCGAATTAAACTCGTGCTATTTACGAACTAAGACAGTTTATCATCAGTTCCAAAATTGCATCAACAAACAACTGTGCACAAGATAAGGAAGTAAACAAAATGTTACAGCTGATCCGACTGCATGAAACAGAAAATAAAATGTAAAGCTCAAACGGGTACACCCTGTTGTGTTTATGATCAACATAAAAAAGCTGGAAAATTATCGCACTCAATAACCGAATCAATAATGATAGGACAATCAAACTACTAACATGTCAAAAGTGCAAACATTTTCAATCCTCTTGAAATCAGGTCTATGAGAAGGATTGCCGCGATGATTGAAGACTCGATAAGAGAAATTAAATCGAAATGACAGAATGATGTCATATATATTCTATATAAATTCTATATTTAATATAAGTGATTCCCGTTAGCTACAGTTTAAACCCCATATTCAATAAAAGTGATACCTGGTAGCTACAGTTTAAACCCCATATTCAATAAAAGTGATACCTGGTAGCTACACTTTAAACCCCATATTCAATAAAAGTGATACCTGGTAGCTACAGTTTAAACCCATTATTCAACAAAAGTGATACCTGGTAGCTACAGTTTAAACCCCATATTAAAAAAAAGTGATACCTGGTAGCTACAGTTTAAACCCCATATTTATTAAAAGTGATACCTGGTAGCTACAGTTTAAACCCCATATTCAATAAAAGTGATACCTGGTAGCTACAGTTTAACCCCATATTCAATAAAAGTTATACATGGTAGCTACAGTTTAAATTCCATATTCAATAAAAGTGATACCTGGTAGCTACAGTTTAAACTCCATATTCAATAAAAGTGATACCTGGTAGCTACAGTTTAAACCCCATATTCAATAAAAGTGATACCTGGTAGCTACAGTTTAAACCCCATATTCAATAAAAGTGATACCCCTGTGACGAGCCCTTGTTTTTAGATTAGTCGTTAATGGCGCTAAATGAGAAGACTGTTCGGATTTACGTTTACGCGTGTTACCTGTAGTGACATCCAGTGCATCTAAACAACATCAAACGTGACCTGTAAGCATTTTAATACTAGTAGTTGCCAAGTAATATTAATTGCATGGACACGTTGTAACCGTTCAGATCCATTAGACTACATGGTCTTTCAGGTGTTCACAAGAAAAAATATGTGAATCTTACAGAAATACATTATTTTATTTCAAGACCAGAACAAATATATTACATTTTCAGCCGTTTATAAAAATACCTGTTCATTTGAATAATGGGATATAGAAACTAAAGAGTAGGACAAGAAGAAAGGAATGAAGGAAATGATGTAAACGGCTAATTGTGTTCTTCATTTAGCCATAAATGGATTATTGAAGACACATATCCGGCTATTAAACAAATCAACGCGGTAATGGAAAGGGACAGAATCTAGAAAATGGCAAAATTACATCCCTTTACTTTAGGTGACGTGTTGTTCTGATATAAACAACGAGTTGTTGGCTCTGTTACGTGTGTTATCTCCACCAAGGATTTCCACCGGGTGTCATATTTGGCAGATAAATGGATATAATTGTGATGGAACTTTGGTTCCGGTGAGCCTCGTTGAACTATGACCTCGATATGTGATGTGGATCTGATATTAAAATATAGCAGGCCAGAGAGATCAACAGAATATATAAGGACAAAACACGCAGACACTGAACGTGCAGATATCACAAAATATTAGAGTAGTTAAGATAATTTGTTACGTGTATGTACATCTCGTCAAGAATTGTTTATCGCTCTTTAATATAAATCAACTCTAACAAACGTATAGTCGGGGTTTTAATCTCCACATTCTGTCATGTACCGCGATTTCTGTAAGTCTGGAGAATAAAGACAGCATGTACAATGCAGTCGCTATGCGGTGTTCGGATCAGATGCTTTATTTCAATTCCGACTGGAAAGAATTCTGTGTTTACCATTTCTTGGAGAACGAGCTTTACCCACTCGGCTACGCGACTACATCCATATGCGTGCTACGTATCATCATCATCATGTTCTATACCAGTTAGAGTAAGCTGTAATGTCCTTTCATAATCCTCTATTCACAGTACATAGTACCAATGGCTATGGTTAATCGAAAACCCCGGTATCACTGCAAACGAATTAAAATCCATAATTGCTCAACCACTCTTTGTCAGTGGAATCATCCAAATTAAAACTCATCTCATTGAAGAATCCAAACAATGAAAACAGCTGCAGACCCCATCATAGCAGCTACAGCACACGACAAAAGACATAAGGCCAAGTAGCACCGAAAGTGAACGTAGCTGAACTGTCCTTCGCCATACGATATTACCATTCATCGTAAACAATCGGAATATCGAAACACAATCTGGCTCAAAAACACAGCTCACTGTGTGCACAAAGCACTAAACACAGTAGCTCCGACAACAAGACGGCCTTGGAATGTGAGGAAACGGCAACAAGGAACACTTTTCGGACTGACCCGAAATGTTTCCTGCAGCCTATCCGCCATATTGTACGGAAGTCCACACAGTATCAATTCTGTTGTTGACTGCTCACCATGCCACGACTCTAAGCTATATAGTATCGTGTCTATTAGTCGTCCACAAATTATCTTTCTCTATATTTTGCCAGTTATAACCAAGTATTCCAAATATCCTCTTCTCGCGATGTGCTGAAAATTGTTGATTGTTTCTATCTGATGTTTCTTAGGAACTCTCTTTTCCTGTTGGCTTCTCTGAAAGCTTCTATGACAGCTTCTATGACAGCTTCTTCTATGACAGCTTCTATGACAGCTTCTATGGCAGCTTCTATGACAGCTTCTATGACAGCTTCTATGACAGTTTCTATGACAGCTTCTATGACAGTTTCTATGACAGCTTCTATGACAGCTTCTATGACAGCTTCCATGACAGCTTCCATGACAGCTTCTATGACAGTTTCTATGACAGCTTCTATGACAGCTTCTATGCCACCTTCTATGACAGCTTCTATGGCTGCTTCTATGACAGCTTCTATGACAGCTTCTATGACCGTTTCTATGACAGCTTCTATGCCAGCTTCTATGACAGCTTCTATGACAGCTTCTATGACAGCTTCTATGACAGTTTCTATGACATCTTCTATGACAGCTTCTAAGCAAAGTAAACAATCAGATAACTGCGCAAATACATATATTATGATGGCTGGTAGTTTGGTCTTAATTCTTTCTAGGACGCCGGCTGGTCTTTCAATTGTTCAAAGTGCGAATCACTTTTCTTTCTCTAGAAATAATACAAAGTGACTTAACCCGGTCCTAGACCCTACATGCCCCTAAACTAATATAGCAGACCAGCAAATGCTAATTGAAGGTGAAGATTCACAATCAAACGAACTATATTATAAAGTAAAAGAAGAAATAAATTAATTAAAATATGTCAATATTGTTCAATACATTGAAAATAGTTTTTAATTTCGTGGAAAGAAATGATGATGTTTGGTTTGTGGAGAGAGCGAGAAAGGCTTCCGTTTGGTTTGTGGAGACGGTGTGAAAGGGTATTGTTTGGTTTGTGGAGACGGTGTGAAAGGGTATTGTTTGGTTAGTGGAGACGGTGTGAAAGGGTATTGTTTGGTTTGTGGAGACGGTGTGAAAGGGTATTGTTTGGTTTGTGGAGACGTGTGAAAGGGTATTGTTTGGTTTGTGAAGACGGTGTGAAAGGGTATTGTTTGGTTTGTGGAGACGTGTGAAAGGGTATTGTTTGATTTGTGGAGACGGTGTGAAAGGGTATTGTTTGGTTTGTGGAGACGTGTGAAAGGGTATTGTTTGGTTTGTGGAGACGTGTGAAAGGGTATTGTTTGGTTTGTGGAGATGGTGAGAGAGGCTTTTTTTTGCTTGGTAGAGCATTTGATGTAGCATTTGATGTAGCATTTGGTCTGAAACTTTCGAAGTAAGAGTCGTTCGAAGTTCGAGGCTGCACTGTATGCACAATCTTAACTGTTGAAAGGTGGACAAACTGAGATTGGAGGAAACTAATAGTTTAGCAATCAGTGACGTTCATTTGTCTGTTTTCGTAATAAAAACTTTGTTTACAGTCGAAACGTTGTTAATTAACTCTTTCAGTACGGGCGGTTTTATCAATATAGCGGTAGAGATTTCAGAGACCAAATATTTCATGTTTTTAGATCTCACAAAACCAAGATGATACAAGACCTATACAAAGTATATGGTTTGTTGAAGGTTTACACTAATCAAATTGAGAGTGACGCACCTAGTGCTGCTAAAGTACAAGACCGAAGTCGGCATGACGCATGGTGCATCGCAACGTACAGAAAGAGTTAATCCCGTTTCTGCATTTGTAAAGCGCGTCTGTCTTCTACTTCTTCTTCCTCTTTTCCTTCTTCTTTTTAATTTTTTTCTTCTTTTCCTTTATATCATTCTATTATTCTACCATCCCAGAAATAAACTCAGAACTAGTACCATGAATCAGGGACATTCTAGGTAGGAGATGAATGGTGTACAATGTAGACGATCCATCGACTGAACTGAACGTTAACAATGCCATAACTTGGAGGTTGCAGTGGCACCACTTCCAGACTTAGTCAAGCCTTCCCTATTTTGTTCAATCTTCTATAACTTATTGGGACTGCGCAAAGTCGAGGTCTGTCGGTTCATTGATGTTATCGTCCAAACTCTTTCTCAGCATACCTCTCATTCGCGCTCCTTTCAGTTTCTGTGAGAATCCTGGTACCTGGGTGAGACGATCGACATACGTGACTAAACTACATCATGTTGATGTTCTCAACAATAGTAAATGTAATAAATACATCACCATAAGTATATCTGAGAAGCTGTTTTAAAAAAAAAAAACACTTAATAGGCGTTTCCCACCCCCCACCTCAAATATTTACTCCTTACTGCAGCCCTGCATAATTAACTTTTACCTATATTTTGTTCTGTCTCCTCCCACAATAGAGAAGAAATATGGATTAAAACGAAGTCTATGTGAGATGACCCACATACTGGGGTCTTTATAATCTTGATGACCGTCATGCCAAATAGTGTCTCCACCACAGGATCAGATCATCTACACGGATGGTTCTATATACCGCGGTCACCGCAGCGGTTGGTGCTTTGTGGAATACCAACATGGCAGAGAAGTGGCTAGGGAATCTGGCAAATGTAACATTAAGGTGCCCAATAGGAGAATGGAGATAAAAGCAACAACGTTACTGATAACATGGTTGAATACACAGAACGTGGATACACAGAACGTGGATACACAGAACGTGGATACACAGAACGTGGATACACAGAACGTGGATACACAGAACGTGGATCACGCAGTCTTGGCAGCTGACACGCAAAGTATGCTACGGAAGATTGACAGACATTGTTTTGCGGCAGGAGTGGATGAAGCTCTTGGATGACTCTACAGTGAGCGCAACAACCTGGTTGTACTGTCCAGGGCACGCTAGTGTACACAGCAATGAAATAGACGGTAAGCTCGCTGGCACGGAGTGTGGCTATACTCAGGACAAAGAGGACATCAAAAGGAGTTTGTTCTTTGTTCCTTTTGAGAATCAAAGGAGAATTTGTGGAACAATGATGTGTGTATATATATATATATATATAGATTAGATAGCCTAAGGAGTCTAAATGTGGAAAAGGGATCTGGTCGATCCGGAGTAAAAAAAAAAAAAAGGTAAAATGCCCCCGTCACGCCTAGTGACCACGCCTAGTGACCACGCCTAGTGACCACGCCTAGTGACCACGCCTAGTGACCACGCCTAGTGGCCACGCCTAGTGACCACGCCTAGTGACCACGCCTAGTGACCACGCCTAGTGACCACGCCTAGTGACCACGCCTAGTGGTGTATAGAGAATATGATTTTAGTGCCTATAAATTTTACAGACCTTCGGCACATGATTTTAGGGGTAATGTGGTCGGTATTACGCCCGTGCCGCATTACTTTACCAGAAAAAAATCAGGCACCCATTAAAAGGCTGGGTGAACCGGAAGCCGTCGCTTAGGAGAGCATAGTGGCAAAAGCAGATGTGTCTATAATCAACATCATGCAAGAAAAATCAGTCTGGGTACTTTTCGAGAAATGCTTCAACGGGCGGTAGAACGGATATGGGAGTTCCCCGACTTTAGTGAAACTGATTCCATGGATAAAATAAACTTGAGTAGAAATGAATAGACCATCGCGATAATTGAACTTCATTTTTTATACAATTTTGGGTTTGAAATCATCAAAGATATATCAAAGAAAAAAAAATAATACACTGTTATTTTTCTTGTGTATTAGTAATATTTGTGTATTCTTATAAGTTAAGTCTATCTATCTTTCGTTCGCCTGAAGTATTGTCTATTTCGCAATGTCGTTTCCTGTATAAATGTTACTATTCTTTGTAATTTTTGCGATGGCCCATATAGTTTTGTCTGTAGTGTTGTATCTAAGGGACATTAGATTTTCCTCAGTCTACTATATTCAGTGCAGTCTTGAAGTATGTGCTCAGCAGCTATTGCCTGTCCACATGTACAAGTAGTTGAAGTGCCGATCTTGAATTTTGTATACATGTGACTATGGAGTCGATTGTGCACTGTTCTGAGGCGTATAATGATAATTTGATTCACATCTACTCATATTAGGAAAGGCATCCTGATTTGGTTTGTATGTTTATATAGGGTTTGTGGTCCTCAGATTGATTTGATTATCTGTTTCTTCTCATGGTATGTAACCGGTTTATCTGGTTGTGTGCCCGTTACAATGTCTTTTACCAGCTGATCTGCTCTCTCGTTTCCTGGTATTCCACAGTGAGATGGGATCCTCTGCAGTGCAACCCTGTGGTGCTTGCAGGGTTCAGTCAATAAGGTCTGCAGCTGTGGCAATTTTCTGGATTGCAGTGCTTGGAGTACTGATCTGTCAAAAACACTGCAGGCTGTGGGCTAAGATTACTGTTTAGCAGTCTTTCTATTGCCAACTTTATTGCTTGGATTTCTGCATTGTAATTATGATATTTCCCTGTTTCAATTTTATTCATATCCCTAGTGGTATTTGGGTACTCTGTGTATGCTCCTGCTACCTCACTCTTTATTTTATTCTGTGCTGTTCCATCTGTGTACACACGAATCCATAGGTCGTGTGGGTATTCTTCATCCAAAAAACTGTGAGTGAATGTCTTGCGCTGTATACTATTCTGTTCGTCCTTGTTAAATATTCCTTTCACTTCTGTCCGTATTTGTATTGACAATCCGCATTCCTCTGTCCAGAGAGTATGTTCTGGTATAGGCAGTAGGGGGCTGACAACTTTTGATATGTTTGGTGTTTGTCAACAAATTCGCTTGGCTTGGTGGATAAAACTGCTTCTCTTAAGCCGTACCAATGCACAATTTTGGAATCGGTGCTTCATTAGAGATCTCTGCATGCATGAAAATTTGTCTGCCTATATCAGTACCTTTGTGTCCCTCCGTTCTATCAGTGCTGGTATGCTCCACAGTTTCTCCATCTCCAATATTGGTGTTAATTCCATTGCTCCTGTCATGACCCTAAGTGTTTGATTTGTGTGTTAGGATTATCTGTATGTACGTGTGTGTTAATAATATCTGTATGTACGTGTGTGTTAATAATATCTGTATGTACGTGTGTGTTAATAATATCTGTATGTACGTGTGTGTTAATAATATTTGTATGTACGTGTGTGTTAATAATAGCTGTATGTACGTGTGTGTTAATAATATATGTATGTACGTGTGTGTTAATAATATCTGTATGTACGTGTGTGTTAATAATATCTGTATGTACGTGTGTGTTAATAATATATGTATGTACGTGTGTGTTAATAATATCTGTATGTACGTGTGTGTTAATAATATCTGTGTGTCCGTGTATGTTAATAATATATGTGTGTCCTTGTGTGTCAGTATTATCTGCGAGTTTTTGTGTGTTAGTAATATCTGTATGTACGTGTGTGTTAATAATATCTGTGTGTTCTTGTGTGTTAGTAATTTGTGTGTTCTTGTGTGTCAGTAATATATCTCAGTTCTTGTGTGTTAGTAATATCTGTTGTCTTGTGTGTTAGTAATATCTGTGTGTTCTTGTGTGTTAGTAATATATGTGTGTTCTTGTGTGTTAGTAATATCTTAGCGTTCTTGTGTGATAGTAATATCTGAGTGTTCTTGTGTGTTAGTAATATCTGAGTGTTCTTGGTGTGTTAGTAATATCTGAGTGTTCTTGTGTGTTAGTAATATCTGAGTGTTCTAGGTGTGTTAGTAATATCTTAGTGTTCTTGCGTGTTAGTAATATCTTAGTGTTCTTGCGTGTTAGTAATATCTGAGTGTTCTTGTGTGTTAGTAATATCTGAGTGTTCTTGTGTGTTAGTAATATCTTAGTGTTCTAGGTGTGTTAGTAATATCTTAGTGTTCTTGCGTGTTAGTAATATCTGAGTGTTCTTGTGTGATAGTAATATCTGAGTGTTCTTGTGTGTTAGTAATATCTGAGTGTTCTATGTGTGTTAGTAATATCTTAGTGTTCTTGTGTGATAGTAATATCTGAGTGTTCTAGGTGTGTTAGTAAAATCTTAGTGTTCTTGTGTGTTAGTAATATCTAAGTGTTCTAGGTGTGTTAGTAATATCTTAGTGTTCTTGTGTGTTTGTAATATCTGAGTGTTCTTGTGTGTTAGTAATATCTGAGTGTTCTAGGTGTGTTAGTAATATCTTAGTGTTCTTGCGTGTTAGTAATATCTGAGTGTTCTTGTGTGTTAGTAATATCTGAGTGTTCTAGGTGTGTTAGTAATATCTTAGTGTTCTTGTGTGATAGTAATATCTGAGTGTTCTAGGTGTGTTAGTAATATCTTAGTGTTCTTGTGTGTTAGTAATATCTGAGTGTTCTAGGTGTGTTAGTAATATCTTAGTGTTCTTGTGTGATAGTAATATCTGAGTGTTCTAGGTGTGTTAGTAATATCTTAGTGTTCTTGTGTGTTAGTAATATCTGAGTGTTCTAGGTGTGTTAGTAATATCTTAGTGTTCTTGTGTGATAGTAATATCTGAGTGTTCTTGTGTGTTAGTAATATCTTAGTGTTCTAGGTGTGTTAGTAATATCTTAGTGTTCTTGTGTGTTAGTAATATCTGAGTGTTCTTGTGTGTTAGTAATATCTGAGTGTTCTATGTGTGTTAGTAATATCTTAGTGTTCTTGTGTGATAGTAATATCTGAGTGTTCTAGGTGTGTTAGTAATATCTTAGTGTTCTTGTGTGTTAGTAATATCTGAGTGTTCTAGGTGTGTTAGTAATATCTGAGTGTTCTTGTGTGATAGTAATATCTGAGTGTTCTTGTGTGTTAGTAATATCTTAGTGTTCTTGTGTGTTAGTAATATCTGAGTGTTCTAGGTGTGTTAGTAATATCTGAGTGTTCTTGTGTGATAGTAATATCTGAGTGTTCTTGTGTGTTAGTAATATCTTAGTGTTCTAGGTGTGTTAGTAATATCTTAGTGTTCTTGCGTGTTAGTAATATATGTGTTCTTGTGTGTTAGTAATATCTTAGTGTTCTTGTGTGTTAGTAATATCTTAGTGTTCTTGTGTGTTAGTAATATATGTGTTCTTGTGTGTTAGTAATATCTTAGTGTTCTTGTGTGTTAGTAACATGTGTGTTCTTTTGCGTTAGATTGCAACAGTTATAGCCTGAGCGTGTGAATCAATCGCGTCTGTGAAGACTCCAGAACTGTGAAGAAACACTGGAGCACCAGCTGCAGTCACCAAACTAATTTATTGAACGCTTTAACTTCAGAATTATTTTGTTGCTTTGGACAAAATTAAATTACTTAAATCTACTAAATTCGTAATGTCACTGAGTTTAAGTTTATAGCCTCTTCATAGTTAAAATATATTACATCACAAACCAAGGTAAAGAAAGATTTTGTATAACGTGAAAATAATATTAACAGACTAAAATAACATTTGAAATTAAATGTAATAATTTAATCTTAGGAGAGTTCGTTTGATTTATTTCACTGAGTGTACTTACTGTTTTAATAATGTGTACAATATTTCTGTTGGTGTCTAGCTTTACTTTGGAGTATCAAATGATTGAAGTTCTTTGCGTACATCGAGTACACAAAGGAATTCCGAGGTTTTGTTCGCCTCTGCTAGGACTGAGCACGTGATCTCATCCACAATGAATCAGAGGTCGCTTCACACAAAATGTAATTTCTCTCCCCTGGGAAATCAAGCCTCGCAATTCTGAGCAAACAGCGTATCCCCAGCTCTACATTAGGGCGACCCCAAACACCACGAAGACGTGTCTATTCAACATCATAATATAGTTTCAGTACATTGATTATCTGGGAGTCGCGATAGAGCAGTAAACTGGTCTGCTGAGACCATGGGCCCGTTCCGGACGCGATCAGGGTGTCTACTTCAATCCTGCTTTCAGTGGCTACCAAAGACTTTTTTTTCAGGGGGGAAGGGATGGCTCTGGTATAGTGCTGTCCACATCACACATATAGGGAACCGCGATGGCTCAGTGGTTAGTGAAATGGATTAGAAAGGACAAGTGGTAAGGTTTGATTCCAACCGACGGCTTCCAGATTCACCCAGCCCTTAATGGTTACCGGATTATTTTCTTGGAAAGTAAAGCGGCAAGGGCGTAATACCGACCACATTACCCCCAAAATTATGTGCCGAATGTCTGTAAAATTTATGGTCACTAACACCATATTCCCTATACGCCACTTTGCGTGACGGGGTACTTTACTTTTACTTACGTCACACATATTTATTTACATATAGTCGACACATAGGGGTACTAACAATGTGTTCGCGAAGCGTCACACTCTATGTGTATAGATGGTCATTCTTATCTTCATATTTGATTAAATGTACAAGCGTCGTGCAGTGAGAAATAGAAGTGTTAAAAAAACCGCGTGTACGGCCGATGTCATTGTGGGTCCGCTCTGCAAGATTGTGAACTTGAGCTACCAATAGATGTATGGAAAGAAAACAATTTGAAGTGGTACAATAGCAGATTTTCATCCTTATCATCAGCTTTATAGCTATTTCGTATATTTCAACATTTGAATGTCGTTACCAATAGATGGCGTTAGCGCGTCTACTGCAAGAACAGCCTGGGAAACAGTTCGACAAGACATTGTTAGCTTTGTAGCAGCAGACACGGTTTGTGGGGTCTTTGTTTAACGTGAAACGTGTAGAGGCTCATCATCGGATCAGAGTTCAGTACAGAGACAGTTGTCTGTGTGTGTATCTGCGTGTATGTGTTTATATGTGTCTACTGTATACAAATGTGCGAAAGGAATGAGAAATCTAATTTTCTCAAATCTCATCACTCATGACGAACCGTTTCGGAACGTGTGCAAGATTAGTACCAAATCATAAGTGACCGCACAGTCGTCTGAAAGAATTCTTCCTCCTCAGTATCTATGCACATGTCAAGAATTGGCGCAGACGAATTGAACTAGTGGGGAACTATGTTGAACAGCGATCATGTTATTATTGCAATGTATGTAATAAAAACACTGTAAAATTATGGTCTTATTTTGAATGCACTTTATATCATTTCCAGATTTCCTTCAGTTATTACAAAAACATCCTTAAAAGACACCTATTACATGAGAGAACGAGTGATCGATCGATAACTTTGCGGACGCTGAACCAGGAGATCGCGGGTTTGAATCACAGTAGGGCCAACAGTTTAGTATAATAATAATTATTATTTTTATTATTATTGTTATTGTTATTATTGTTATTGTTAGTATTACTATTATTGTTATTGTTATTATTATTATTACTATTATTGTATTGTTATTGTTATTATTACTATTATTGTTATTGTTATTATTACTATTATTGTTATTGTTATTGTTATTATTACTATTATTGTTATTGTTATTATTATTATTATTATTGTTGTTATTACTATTATTGTTATTGTTATTATTATTAGTATTGTTATTGTTATTATTATTATTATTATTATTATTATTGTTATTGTTATTGTTATTGTTATTATTATTAGTACTATTATTGTTATTATTACTATTATTGTTTTTGTTATTGTTATTATTATTATTATTGCCATTGCTATTGTTATTATTACTATTATTGTTATTGTTATTGTTATTATTGTTATTGTTATTATTATTAGTACTATTATTGTTATTATTACTATTATTGTTTTTGTTATTGTTATTATTATTATTATTGCCATTGCTATTGTTGTTATTACTATTATTGTTATTGTTATTGTTATTATTATTATTATTGTTATTGTTATTATTATTGTTATTGTTATTGTTATTATTATTATTATTATTATTATTATTGTTATTATTATTATTATTATTATTATTATTGCCATTGTTATTGTTATTATTACTATTATTGTTATTGTTATTGTTATTATTGTTATTATTATTATTATTACTATTATTGTTATTGTTATTGTTATTGTTATTGTTATTATTACTGTTATTGTTATTGTTATTGTTATTATTATTATTACTATTATTGTTATATATGGTACTTTTCGTCTCGTCAGATGGTCTAATGGAGGCTGTTGTGTATTTTTTTTGAGTTTTGTTTTTGTCTCTTGTAGCTAATTCTACCAGTTTTTGACAAACACACACGGCCACAGAATGAACAGGTCAGACCCGCTGATCCATTGGTTTTTCCATCCTTTATCATGACTCTTCTCTTCTAAGTTTTGCCTTAGCAGTCTCAAATGATGTTTTACCATTCCTTATACATGCTCTCCATGATGTGCGATCAAATGTTCCCATTCATTTTCACAGATGGAGAAGTCATTCAGAGATGATTTACAGATATCTCTATATCGTAGTTTAGGTATGCCGATTTGTCTTTTTCCGTGTATTAGTTCACCATATAGTATATGCCTTGGGATGTGTTTTTCTTCAATTCGATGGACGTGCCCCAGCCATCTTAGTCTTCGACATCTGAACATCAACTTGATTGTTGGGGTCTTAGCACGTTGCAGGACAGTTAAGTTGGTTATTTTGTCCTGCCATTTGATGTGCATTGTTCTGCGGAGACATTGCAGGATATTATCGCATATTATTATTATTATTACTATGAAATAAAAACTCAGGCATGAGCACCTCGTAGCGACTGCACTGGACACGCTGCCTTCAATCTGAAGTTTGACAGATTCCAGTAGTGACAGATCTCAGTAGTGATAGGTCCTATTAGTGACAGATCCCATTAGTGACAGATCCAAGTAATGACAGATCCCATTAGTGACAGATCCAAGTAATGACAGATCCCAGTAGTGACAGATCCCAGTGTAATAGTAATGTAGTAGTGAACCAGATTATTGTAGAAAGTGTGCAAGCAGGGAAATACAACATAGTTGCATAGGTTCAAGATGGTGCAGTCTGGGCATTTCTAGAAGGGTGAAAGAGGTGACGTATGGTGTAGCAACTAGGAGACAACGGAAAGTTAGAGTGGCAGAATTGGATTGGCTGAATGAGGAAGCTTGGGATAGCAAATAGGGGGATATATAAGCTTGGGAGACACTCAACGGTGGACGTTCAACATCATAGTCAGAGCAGAAGAACGTTCAACATCATAGTCAGAGCAGAAGAACATTCAACATCATAGTCAGAGCAGAAGAACGTTCAACATCATAGTCAGAGCAGAAGAACGTTCAACATCATAGTCAGAGCAGAAGAACGTTCAACATCATAGTCAGAGCAGAAGAACGTTCAACGTCGCAGTCAGAGCAGAGTAGTTCATAGTCAGGGCAGAACATTCAGTAGTCCAGAGTATATCACAGATTCTGTAATCAGACGTAGTCAGTAGTTAGCCTTCATTCTCTCCTGGGTCAGTCCAGCTGTGAGAAACTACAGAGATGATAGATTGTGAGCATTTATAAAAAGGTCTGAAATAAACTTTACAATGTTGTGAAGATCTTGTTTAGTCATTCGTCAAGTAGAGGCCTGACATTGAGTGTGGTGACACTGTAACACCAGTAGTGACAGATCCTAGTAGTGACAGTTTCCAGTAGTGACAGATTCCAATAGTGACAGATCCCAGTAATGACAGATCCCAGTAGTGACAGATCCCAGTAGTGACAGTTTCCAGTAGTGACAGATCCCAGTAGTGACAGATCCCAGTAATGACAGATCCCAGTAGTGACAGTTTCAAGTAGTGACAGTTTCCAGTAGTGACAGATCCTAGTAATGACAGTTTCCAGTAGTGACAGATCCCAGTAATGACAGTTTCCAGTAGTGACAGATCCCAGTAATGGTAATATACCGTAATGATAGTTAAGAATAGAGAGGTTTATGAAAAGTTGGACAAGTGGGACGTATATGCTCTTTCACTTTGACTTTGTGTTTCTTCACGTAATCAGCATACCATTATAGAAACATATATGTTCCCCCATTCTCTTTCAAACGTTTTATTTGTAACATGACCTTGATAAGAAGGGCACACATACATTAGCTGTTGTTATTTGTTTATCATATGAGAATCTTTATTTAGAGCTTTGCAGTAGAAGGTAATCTGATCATCATCAGAACTCGTTAAACAACTTTTTTTCAGTCTTTAATCTCTTTACACTCAAATGCTGGCAGGTGGATCCAACCGAGTCTTGCCCCGTTCGAACAATACGTGTTCGATTCCCGCTGGGAGCAGTGTGAATTGTACTCGTGGTTGGAAAAAAAAATACCCCCACGGTCGACCCAGCCGTTGGCAGAAATGGGTACTAGGGTATTACCCTGGGAAGGTGAGGAATGTCGCCTCGCATTATGAGTTTCGATGCTTGAAGCGACACTATCAAGAAGTCTCCGAAAATTTCTGGATAGGCGGCCGAGCACATATGGGTGGAAACTCGCGAGCTAAGACGCCGGTTCAAGTCTCGTACTTTAACTTACCTTTCATCATCATCAAGTACCGGGCCTACTGGCGTAGGTGATCATGTCTCTCTCCACAACTTTCGCTCTCGGCAGCTATTTATCATTTCTGTTGTTGACCTTCTGCCAAGCCATTCTTTTAAGCTGTCTGTTATTTTTTCTCTTTGCTTCCCTCTATCGTCCCTCAATTTTTCCAGTTGTTACAATATATTCCAGTTGTTCTCTTCTCATTACATGGCTAAAAAAAAATGATGATTGTTTCTTCCTAATATTGGAAATTAGCTCTCTTTTTGCTTTGACCTCTCTCAGAACATCTTCATTACTCTTCTTAGCTGTCAATGGTACTCTCAATATTCTTCTGTAAAACTACATTTCTACAGATTCCAGTGATTTTCTTGTCTGTTGTCCTATTGTCCATGATTCGCATCCATATGTTAAGACTGGCTCTATATAACATTTAAGAACTCTTTTTCTTGTTTCTATTGTCGAAAATGGATTGCATAATATCTTCCTAATTTTTTGGAAAGCTGCTTTTGTCTGCGCCATTCTGCATCTCACCTCTTTTGTACATCTTCCGTCTGAGATTAACAAAGTCCCCAAATATTTAAATTCATTTAACTGTTTTAATATTGTTCCACTTGTCTTCATTTTGTACTGAGGTGATGTCTTTTTCTTTGTTGTTACAATTACCTCTGTCTTTTTGCTATTAAGGCTGAGTCCTTTCTTTTTGCTTTCTTTCACTATAATGTCCGACATTTCTTGTAACTCATTTTCACTCTTAGCGATTAAGACTTTATCATCAGCATACCTTAGATTATTTATATTATGACCTCCAATTGTTATTCCAGGCATGTCCCTTATGGATCTTAAAATAATCTCACTATAAATATTAAACAAATCTGGTGACAGCACACAACCTTGTCTAACACCCTGTTTCATTTGTTGAAACATTCCCAATTGTTTTCCAGTTCTTATGGCCGCTGTTTATTGTCAGTACATGTTCTTTATTATTCTTAGATCTTTGCTGTCTACGTTTATGCTTTCTAAAATTTTGATTATTTCTTGGTGCTTTACTTTGTCAAATGCCTTGGTGTAATCTATGAAACATAGGTATAGATCTGTTTTCACCTCTAACCTTACCTTTATGCCGGCGATTTGTTCATACTAAACATATTGTTCGACTGTCCTCTCTGTGATTGGTCCATACTAAACATTTTATTCGTCTATCCTCTCTGATTAGTCCATACTAAACATTATATTAGACTGTCTTCTCTGTGATTGGTCCATACTAAACATTATATTAGACTGTCTTCTCTGTGATTGGTCCATACTAAACATTATATTAGACTGTCTTCTCTGTGATTGGTCCATACTAAACATTATATTAGACTGTCTTCTCTGTGATTGGTCCATACTAAACATTTTGTTCGACTGTGCTCTCTGTGATTGGTCCATACTAAACATTTTATTCGACTGTTCTCTCCGTGATTGGCCTGTTCTAAAATCTGTGTTCGACTATTCTTCTCACCTGTTCTTGTACCATAGTTTAGTTTAGTCAAAAATATAAATTTATGATCTAGACAAATTGTAGAGCAGGTGACTATAGCCGACTTGTGCAATTCGTGCCCAGGTTAGTCAGGTGGCTATAGACGGCTAGTGCAAGCCATGCCCAGGTTAGTCAGCTGACTATAGCTGACTAGAGCAAGTAATTTACTAGTTAGTCAGTTTATTATACGGAAAATGAGGTTTATTTATTTCAGATAAACAGAAGTTCACCATACATTGTGTGGGGGGGGGGGGGGGAAGAGAGATTCATTTCAGAGAGAGAAGAGAAAGATCTGACGAGACGAGGCTACTACCTAGTATGCTGACTACACCTAGATTCAGACAACAAGTTCTCAAATAGTCTAATGCAAATCAAAACACAGACAATTATGCTGTCAATATAGGGTATGAATGTAGAGTTTGATGATCCGCCGCGTGCAGTGTTCACTAGAAGACTTAGATGTTCGCCAGCAAATCAGAAGGCAACTAAATAGCTGTTTGTATCGATAGTGATTTCATAAGGAAGGAAGTATGGTTTGTATTACATTTTTTTCTTCTTCTACCTTTCAGCTCCCCGTGGAGCATAGGTCTCAACAAACACTTACCAAGTCGTTCTGTTTCTTGCCACTCTTTTAAGATCATTCCATGTCTTCCCCATCATCTTCATCTCTGCTTCTATCTGTCTTCTCCAAGAATTTCTTGGTCTTCCTCTTTGTCTTTTCCCGTGGTGATTCCAAAAAAGGGCCTGTTGTGTAATACTCTCGATTGGCTTCCTCAGTGTGTCCTATCCAGCGGCAGAGTCTTCGCTGCATCTCTTTATTCCCCGGTATTTGACTGGTACATAAATAGCATAAAGTATTATATTTTGAATGAACAATATTACAGTTGAGATTTAACGCCACGTTAATAAATTCACGGAGAGCTGGACAATCTGAGCCAGTCTTCTAGGCTTGTAATCATCCACCAGTGAGTAATTGCTGATTCAACGTGGCCCATGTATTTGCCATGTCCAGATGCTCAATAGCTACAGTTTGGAAAACCAAATTTAATCATGTGGAAATCAGACGTTCTTTTTTTGTCGTTCACACGATGACTACACAAGGAATTGACATTCATCTTTGTCATCCTTCCTTAGAATGGTGTTAAGTGGGTGTAGATACGTTGTCTTGTACTTTGCAGTAGAACTGTGATATTTGTACCTTTCGGCACTACACATCCGATCTCAACATGTTATTTTTTGTATGAACAATATCACAGTTGATATTTAACGACACGTTAATAAATTCATAGAGAGCTGGACAGTCTGAGCCAGTCTTCTAAAGTCTTAACAAACCACCAGTGAGTAATTGCAGATTCAACGTGCGCCATGTATTTGTCATGCCCAGATCAGTCTGTCTCCAGTCAGGAAAGCTACAAGAGATCACACCAACGATACAATAAGGCTCAATGAGAGTCGGTTGGACGGACCTTCATTCTATTGATTATCCATTATTATGCTCCTTCCACTGGCACTATCAATAAAAGATCTTCTGTGAGGTATTCGTTGAAACTGTTAGTTCCTCGCTTGCCGAGGATGTCACGTGGGACAGAAATCATAACTAGCTATATCTAACGATTCACTCTTATCTCTTTTAGATACTTCTTCTATATTTTACCTTTCAGCTCCCTGTGGAGCATAGGTCTTCAACACACACTTTTCAAGTCGTTCTATTTTTTCAACAAGTTCAAGACCAACAAGATCTCAAATAGTCTAATGCAAATCAAAACACAGCCAATTATGCTGTCAATATAGGGTATGAATGCAGAGTTTGATGATCCGCCGCGTGCAGTGTTCACTAGAAGACTTAGATGTTCGCCAGCAAATCAGAAGGCAACTAAATAGCTGTTTGTATCGATAGTATTTCATAAGGAAGGAAGTATGGTTTGTATTATATTTTCTTCTACTTCTACCTTTCAGCTCCCCGTGGAGCATAGGTCTTCAACAAACACTTACCAAGTCGTTCTGTTTCTTGCCACTCTTTTAAGATCATTCCATGTCTTCCACATCATCTTCATCTCTGCTTCTGTCTGACTTCTCCAAGAATTTCTTGGTCTTTCTCTTTGTCTTTTCGCTGGGGGGATTACAAAAACTGGCCCGTTGTGTAAAACTCTCAGTTGGCTTCCACAGTGTGTGTCCTATCTAGCGCCATCGTCTTCTCTGTATTTCTTTATCCACTGGTATTTCATTGGTACATTTCCATAATTCTACGTTAGTAATTTTTAGTCCTGTCATTTCCATCCTTTTATTCTGCGTAAGCATCCATTAATGAAAGTCTGTATCTTCATCATTGTCAATTTTGTTGTTCTCCATGTTTCACAGCCATATAATAGGACTGACTTAACACTGGAGTTGAAAATTGTTATTTTTGTATTTAACCTAATTTCTTTGGATTTCCATATGTTCCCCAGTGCAATGAAAGCTCCTCTTACTTTTGATATCCTTATTTTTGTATCATTTTCTGTTCCTCCCTCTTTATCTATATTACTGCCCAGATATATGTAAGATTGTAAGTCTAGTAGACGTATTTCTCATAATTTTATTTGGTTGTTGCAAACTGTATTAATTCTCATAATGTTGGTCTTGTCTCTATTAATTTTTAGTCCTAGCTATTGTGATACTTCATCAAGTATGTTCATTTTATCCCGCATCTGTTGATGGCTGTGTGATAGGAGAGCTATGTCATCAGCAAAGTCTTAATCATCTAGTTGCTTGGTCAGTGACCACTGGATTCTATTTCTGCTGTTTTGAGTTATTTTCATAATCCAATCTATGGCTAGTAGAAAGAGAAATGGAGACAGAAGGCATCTCTGCCTTACTCCTGTTCTTATTTCAAATAATTCTGTAAGCTGTCCTTCATGCACCACACTACATTTCATTCCTTCATACATTGTTTTTATCAGGTTAATAAACTTTGTGTGGATTCCGTAATGACTCAGCAACTTCCAAAGCATTCCTCTGTCGGTTGGATGAACCTTCATTCTATTGATTATCCATTATTATTCTCCGTCCACTCGCACTATCAATAAAAGATCTTCTCTGAGATATTCGTTGAAACTGTTAGTTTTTCGCTTGCCCAAAACGGCACGTGGGACAGAAATCATAACTCGCCATATCTAACGATTCACTCTTAATTCTTTTAGATACTTGTTTATATGTAATATTTGTTCCTCTTACAGTTTCTTTGATCTTCCTCGTTTTCTTTTGCCACTAGGTGACCACTTGAAAAGACTGACGCAGGAAGTTTTTTTTTCTTCCTCTATTATCAGCACATGACCGTTCTTCTATAGCTGATCCATATATAGGTTGCTACGTTTTCTTTATTGGCTTCATTTCTTATTTGTCTAATTTGGTTTAAGGTTTATCAAATTATAATTAAAAGTCTTCGGGAAGATTTTTCTTCAAAGGCAATTAGTCTCTACTTATAGCCTTGAACATTCAAGGTCAGAAGAAGTTAATCTCTTAAGTGATAAAACAATTTTTAAAAATATATTTGATGGATTGTATGTACCGTTCATTGTGATCTAGACTCAAACCTTTGAGGTCGGAACATCGGAAAGTTGATGTCACTTTCATAAAGTTGGTTCTTTATTTCAATCTCAAGATAAGGCGTGCTTGATCATCAATAACTGTAATATATGATGATTGTGTTAATGCTAATGATAAAGATAACAACTATTTTTCCTCACCGTAATAAACTCCCCAATGAAGGTAAAACATAGCAATACTGCATCTGTGGAGTGGACAGCCCGGTTTGAACGTGCCTTTCACATACATTTTTTTTTTAAAACCAGGTCCTGTGCTCATTCTCCGGATGGTTTTATTTTCACAAGAAAATACCTGTGCCTTCCTGAACTAACACACACATACACATATAATTATCAGTAATATGTAAATGGTATGTTTTATACGTGCGCTGCCGTGGCCCGAAAGGGGAGTAACACATAGCGGCTCTGTACCCTACCAGGCATGTTCGTAAGAGGCGAGAAAGGAAGGTTGGGCATGGGACTGGCTATCCCATACTGTAAAAAAATAAGCCGAAAAAACTTCACAAACATGAACAAGTTAAAAATAGAAAAAATAAATCCGCTATCCAGGAAAGATAAGGGCTCTCTGTCTAAGAGACGTATGACGCAACCCAGAGAAAGCAGTAGGGAGTCCGGGTTGCGGAATCACCCTTTATCTACCAGGAAATCCTCCAGAATTGGCACCTGGAATGTACGTACCCTAAACGAACAGGGAAAAGCTACTCAGGAAGCAGCAGAAATGACAAACTACAAGATAGATATTCTGGCAGTGTGTGAGGCAAGATGGCTGGGAACGGAAAGGATAAAATTAAATACAGGAGAGATGATTTTATCATCAGGACACCAGGAACCTGGAGCACAACGTGGTGAAGAGGTGGCTGTAATGCTATCAAGGAATGCACAGAAAACACTGATAGAATGGGAAGCAGTAGGACCAAGACTAATGAGAGCAACAGTTAAAACATCCAAAAACAAAATAAAATTACACATTATCCAATGCTATGCACCAACCAACGATAAGGATGATTTAGTTAAAGATGATTTCTATAAACAGCTACAATGTCAGATGGATGCAAGACGAGCCAAGGATATTATAATCTTGATGGGAGACCTAAATGCTAAAGTAGGATTAGACAGCAGAGGCTTCGAAGAGATTATGGGAAACCATGGACTTGAAGATATAAACGAGAATGGAGAGATATTTGTGAATTTCTGCGCCTTTAATCAAATGAGCATAGGAGGAACAATATTCCAACATAAAAGAATACACAAAGCTACATGGGTGTCACCAGATCATAGAACGGAAAATCAAATTTATCACATATGTATTAATAATAAGTTTAAGTCATCCTTACAGGATGTAAAAGTATATAGAGGGGCAGATGTAGCTTCTGATCATCATTTTCTGATAGCCAAACTTAAAATTAAATTAAAAATGTATACTACAGAGAATAAGGGTAGAAAGTATTTAAATGTAGGGTTTCTTAAAGAACAAGGAATTGAAGATAAATTCGCAGTCACAATATCAGACAAATACCAAGTCCTCCAACAACTAAAAAATACAATAAATATTGAAGATCATTGGAAACAGGTAAAAGATATATGGAAAGAGACATGCGAAGAAACACTGGGGAAAAGAGAACGCCAGAATAAGGCATGGATGACAGCAGAGACCCGTGATAAAATTAAAGAAAGAAAGAACAAGAAAGCAGATATAAATAAAAGCAAAACAAGAAGTAATAATATTGCCAATACAGTTGGCAATAACCAAATAAAACTAGGACAAATGCCTCTGCTGGACGTGCGGATTTACATATATCTGGGCGGCGGTGTAGATAAAGAGGGAGGAACAGAGAATGACACCAGAATGGGGATGTCAAAAGCAAGAGGAGCTTTAATTGCACTGGGAAACATATGGAAATCCAAAGAAATTATTTTAAATTCAAAAATAAACATTTTCAACTCAAATGTTACGTCGTTCCTATTATATGGCTGTGAAACATGGAGAATAACAAAATTGACAATCACGAAGATACGGACTTTCATTAGTGGATTATTATTGGTTATTGGTTATTTGTTATGGAAGGCCCCGGTATCACAGCAAACGAATTAAAATCCATAATTGCTCAACCGCCCGTACCAGTGGAATCATCCGAATTACTAACTCATCTCCCAAACAAAGAAAGGTAACTGTAGTCCCCATCGTAGCAGTCTCAGCACACGCCAAAAGACATAAGGCGAAACCGCACAGAAAGTGAACACAGCCAATTGTTCCCCGTCATACGATATCATCATTCATCGTAAACAAGTAGTGGATGCTTACGCAGAATAAAAGGATGGAAATGGCAGGACGAAATCACTAACATAGAATTATGGAAATGTACCAGTCAAACACCAGTGGATAAAGACATACAGCGAAGACGATGGCGCTAGATAGGACATACACTACGGAAGCCAACTGAGAGTATTACACAACTTGCCCTTTTTTAGAATCCCCAGGGGAAAAGACAAAGAGGAAGACCAAGGAATTCTTGGAGAAGACAAATAGAAGCAGAGATGAAGATGATGTGGAAGACATGGAATGATCTTAAAAGAATGGCAAAAAACAGAATGACTTGGAAAATGTTTGTTGAAGACCTATGCTCCACAGGGAGCTAGAAAGGTAGAAGAGGAAGAATAAGAAGTTGTATTGCATGTCTAAAGTCTACTGTTTACTTCTATATAATATACATATTTGGGTAGCCCCGATAGCTCAGTGGTAACTGAACTGAACCATAAAGGACAAGAAGTCGGGTTTGATCCTAAAAGACGGATTCCAGGTTCACCCAGCCTTCAATGGTTACCGGATTTTTTTTAAAATGGAAAAGTAAAGCGACACGGACGTAATACCCACCACATTACCTCAAAATCATATGCCGTAGATCTAAACTATGGACACTTACATGATATTCCCTTTACGCCACGTGGTGTCAATTTCCCTTTCGTTTTGTTGCTTTATTTCAATTCTTATCCCATTCTCATTACTCCTGACTCTACAAGTTCCGACCATTCTTGAACATGTAGTAGCGTGTATCTTCTATGCACGTTGTCCGCTTGTGTTCTCGTTTTCTAAAGAAAGTCGCATGTAGGCCGAAACGTTCAGATTTTGTTGTGTTCCTATTTTGTAAAGCTGGCACCATACCTTGTAGGAGTGTACATTACACCCCACCACTTGCTCATACATAAATATCAATCAGGCTCTTGTTTAGATACCTAATGTGTACACCTGTGTGAATGTGTATGTCTGTGTATGTTTGAATATGTGAGAGCTTGCAATTTATGTATGAACTTGTGTCATTAATCCAGCACTGTCTCTCGTTGCTGAAATCATGTGTCATCATAATGCTTGTTATGTGATTTGATTAGCAGAGAGAGAGAGAGAGAGAGTAGAAAATTAATGTAAAAAAGTGTTTCTTCCCTCTCCTCTCTCTCTCTCTCTCTCTCTCTGTCTCTCTGTTATAGAGGAAATATAATATTCTCCTTACGTGTATTCTTATCGTTTTATCTCTTCCTTCTTTGTAGTATTAGTTTTATTTCTCCAGGACATGTAGTAGAGTGTATCTTTATTTCGTTGTCTGTTTCTATTATCCTGTTTTATGACGAACGCCGCATGTAAGACGAAACATCAACTATTTTGTGTTGTCCTGTTTTATAAAGAACGCCGCATGTAAGACGAAACATCAACTATTTTGTGTTGTCCTGTTTTATAAAGAACGCTGCATGTAAGACGAAACATCAAATATTTTGTGTTGTCCTGTTTTATAAAAGATGTCACTAAACTCTGTATGAGCATATGTTGTACCCTAGCACATGTTCCCTGCTGCCGGCTTTGCATCGACACTGCATTTATGTGCCTGTTCCCTGCTGCCGGCTTTACCTCGACACTGCATTTATGTGCCTGTTCCCTGCTGCCGGCTTTGCATCGACACTGCATTTATGTGCCTGGTCCCTGCTCCAGCTTTACCTCGACACTGCATTTATGTGCCTGTTCGCTGTGTACAACCAGCTTGTACTCACTGACCAACATTATGAATGCCTCAAACACTAACTCCACAGACGATCATGAAGATGTGTAGCCTATATGCGCCATCGTGGAGAACTTGAAATTCTAACAAATTATGTATGGGATCTGTTGTAACTAACATTGGAGACTGCCAGAAAGAGATCAAATGAAGGTCTGGCTAGAGACAGAGAATGTATCAGACGAGTTATGGTGAATGCAACGGTTTGTGGGAGATCTGGCTAGAATCAGGTATTTGTGCAGACTGGCTGTGGTGAATGCAACGTTCTATAATAGATATGCATTCTGATGATGATGATGATGATGATGATAATGATGATGATGATGATGATAATGATGATGATGATGATGATGATGATGATGATAATGATGATAATGATGATGATGATGATAATGATGTTGATGATGATGATGATAATGATGATGATGAGTATGATAATAATGATGATGATAATGATAATGATAATAATGATGATGATGATGATGATGATAATGATGATGATGATAATGATGATGATAATAATGATAATGATAATAATAATGATGATAATGATAATAATGATGATAATGATGATGATGATGATGATAATGATGACGATGATGATGATAATGATGATAATGATGACGATGATGATGATAATGATGATGATATACGTTATCTGTTTATGTCTCGGCAATCCTATTTGCCTACCAAAGCGTGGCCTGACAGTTCAGCACAACAACAATTCAACATCATTTATGTCAGTCCTTTACTGCCTGTCCCGGTGTATCAAGCGCCATTAATGGAAACATTTTCAAATTCAAATTGAAGAACATTCATATTTATAGCAAGCCTCACCTGTCAACAAAGCGCTCAGATAGCACTTCCGCCCCCGAATGACACCGCCTGTACATAAAAGCCGATAATGACAGTGGGATATTGCACATTCTATCAGAACGCTCATACCAATTACCTTTACCTGGATAATCTGGTCCCGCATTTCCATTCCAGCTCCTCTCAAAAGTTTTGCTTTTATCACTTCAGGTATCACGGGAAGGTAACCACGTGTTTATGATCAATTCTCAGTGAAGCAAAGAAATCATTCACTGTTCATAGAGAATTTCACAGAATCTTTGTTACGTTGTCAGGGAATGGCAAAACTGTTGTCTCCATTTGTAACATAAACAATACTTGCCATCGACCTGCCAACAGTTAGATCAATAATGTAGTTCTTACAACCCCTACACGAGAGTTCACAATGACCTAAACAGGATATAACTGAACACAGAAACCTGTCAACAGATTTTCAAGACTAGAATAATAACAACAGTGTGGTCCAAACGTTTCATGGTTGAATCGCGCTGAATTACAACATTCTACTCAACCGCAACACTTTTTTTTGCGGGGGGGGGGGGAAGCTAGGTAGAGGCATGACGTCGACCTCAGGACAGGAAGGTCCCGGTGTATCAAGCGTCATTAGTTAGTAGCTAGGTAGAGACATGACGTCGACCTCAGGACAGGAAGGTCCCGGTGTATCAAGCGTCATTAGTTAGTAGCTAGGTAGAGACATGACGTCGACCTCAGGACAGGAAGGTCCCGGTGTATCAAGCGTCATTAGTTAGTAGCTAGGTAGAGACATGACGTCGACCTCAGGACAGGAAGGTCCCGGTGTATCAAGCGTCATTAGTTAGTAGCTAGGTAGAGACATGACGTCGACCTCAGGACAGGAAGGTCCCGGTGTATCAAGCGTCATTAGTTAGTAGCTAGGTAGTCTAGAGGCGCGACGTCGACCACAGGACAGGAAGGTCCCGGTGTATCAAGCGTCATTAGTTAGTAGCTAGGTAGAGACATGACGTCGACCTCAGGACAGGAAGGTCCCGGTGTATCAAGCGTCATTAGTTAGTAGCTAGGTAGTCTAGAGGCGCGACGTCGACCTCAGGACAGGAAGGTCCCGGTGTATCAAGCGTCATTAGTTAGTAGCTAGGTAGAGACATGACGTCGACCTCAGGACAGGAAGGTCCCGGTGTATCAAGCGTCATTAGTTAGTAGCTAGGTAGTCTAGAGGCGCGACGTCGACCACAGGACAGTAAGGTCACGGGTTCAAAGTTCACCAGAAGCGCTGATTTTTCTCAAAAGTGGGACACAATTAATCCGTGATCATCTTTATGATGCCTTCTCCTGATCTCTTGGGTACCACAGTCCGATGCCAAACCTCTCAGATAACGACAATAAACAGGAGGTCCCGTGTGGACTTGCGCACGTTAATGATCCCTTGGTAGTTAACTTTCACAGAAAAGGCCATAATTATAGCCGCTGCTTGCACACAATTGTCAGCAGGAACTACCCACACCGTGGATCCCAGACCGTGCGACGGAGTTCGTGCACGTGGGCCAGGATTCTCTCCAATTTTTTTGCAGGAGGATATTAAGCACCTATGGGTTCGTCCGGTGTGCAGCGATGATGGTCCTAACAACGAACTAACTAGAGAAGAATCACCGCTGGAACAGTCTCAAAGTTAGTAACTCGTAAAGATTGCAAACAAGAAAGAAATTCAGTTAAAATTGAGTGAAATAAGGTAAAGAAAAATACTGGGAACAAAGGTTACAAAATTTGCGGAGAATAAATAGTGTAATAAATTTGTTAGAAATAAATGAAAGCATATTGATATAAATAAAATTGACGAAGCCCGATGGAAACAAAGGTAACAAAGCTGCTGTCAATGAAAACACCAACTGGTTAAAATAAAAAAAAGAAACAAAACTTGATGGACACAAAATGAATAAATTTGATGGAAACAGGTGAAAAAATATTTGCTGAAATCAAATTTACAAATTGCCTGGGAATAGATACACATTATTGTAAACAGAAATATCAAATTGCTTGCAACGTGTTCATTAAATTATTATAAATAGAGGCAACAAATTACCGGAATCATCATCAGCTGCCCTTTGCAGAACGTTGCACTCACACAGCGCGTCTTGTTTGTTTACGTTCGCCCGATGACTAAAGTATTCTAGAGTATCCGTAGACTGTAGAATTCCTCTTCGTCATCCGCCCTTAAAAGGACGTTAATTGGACATATCTGCGTTGTGTTGTGGTTTGCAGTATAACTGTTATATTTGCGGCTTTCGGGGGAACACATCCGACTTCAGCACGACATTTTTGAGTACCGGGTTGTCTTCCCTCTTCGATCCCTGATCGCTTGGCCAGACTAGACAGATTAGTCTGTTACTGGAGGCACCGTGGAGAGGTGGAACTGGGTCTGGATGGTTTTGATTCACCGATCCTGGTTCAAGCCATCAGCTGTGGGTCGCTGACAACTTCCAGCTCTGGTGCTGAGAGGCTCGCCTTCGCCTCCAAATTATGGAAATAAAGGCACACAGTTAATGGAAAGAAAGACAAATAAATTACTGTAGACAAAGGCGCACAAATACTAGAAATATTGGCTCAAAATTACGTGATCTGAATTAAAGAGAAAAGCACATATATAAAATATATTAAATATTAGGCTGGTCCTCGAGTATATCTTCAGACAGAAAGCGTATAAAATAAAATTAACAAGGTTTTGATCAGCTATACTTACAAAAAAAACAAGGAAGGCCTTTTTGTCGAAACGTTGTTTTTTCTTTCAGTTAGTCTTGCTGCTCAATACGTTGTTATGTTTATTTTATAGGATATAAATTACAACATTACTGACAACACAGATACAGAGGTATTTGAAACAAAAACACAAAATGACTTACAACAAATGCGTTCATTGTTTGGATTACAGGATAAGAAATTGTTGGAAGCAAATAAGATCAAATGAATCAAAACAAACAAATATGATACAAGCGACAAAACATATAACGTCATAGACATCATCATCATCATCTTCAATAGTAGCACAGTAAGAACGTGAACTGGCGCTAGGTCTTGCGGCGCGGAGGTGTGATGCTCAAACAATTACACAATAACAGAGATAAATAATAAATGAATGTGTTGGCGCCAGGTGCCGCCTCCTCCAGATAAGTTGTCACTCATAAATCTCTAAAACCGTGTTTCTCTTACATTGTTAATGTATTCCAACAGGCTGGTATTTCTCATCACTTCATAATGCCATTTCATCTACAACGTTGTGGTCTTGCCCGTTTATCTAAGGTTAGGTTGCAGTGAGTTATAATTCATAACGTGATTCGTTGTTCATATCATGACGATCATTCTGAAATCGTTTTACTGTTACGGGGCAGCACAGAAATTTTGTTTGCCTGTATGGATTATGAATAGTAGAATGTTATTAGCATTCTTGTATGGTGCAAAAACATGGACATTAAACAAAAGGCAACATAAAATTGAAGTCTTTGAAATGTGGATTTATAGAAGAATAAGAAGTATTGGATGGAAAGAAAAGAAAACAAACGATGAAGTCGTAAAACAAACCAAAAATGAAAAGAAAACTACTAAACACAATTCAAACAAGACAGGAGATTTTTGGGGGTTGTAAAAGACCCAGCAGCCTGCTAAAAGTAATCTTGGAAGGGAAAATACAAGGTAAATAAGTCAGAGGCAGACCAAGACTAATATGGTCGAGTAACATCAAAAGATGAACAAGTTAATCTATGACAACCTGTTCCATCAAAGTAAGAGAAGGAGTGGAATGACGCCCATGGTAGCCTAAGATGAGGAGACAGCACTCAATGATGCTGATGATGATGGATTACGATGTCTTGAACACAGTACATTCCTCCCACTTTTAAAGCTGATATCTTCTATGTAAGTGGTTCCAATTTGTGACACCACACTCAAACATAACATTTCTAGCCAAATTCAATATTTCTGTGTAAGTTATGTTTTAGTTCGTAATAAAAACACCTAAAGATTGACAAATCTAACACTTTTGGTGATGCCATATTAAATCTACCTTTTTAGCTCACAAGCGAGCATAGGTCTTCAACAAACACTTTCCAAGTCGTTCTGTTTTTTGCCATTTTTTTAAAGATCATTCCATGTCTTCCACATCATTTTTATCTCTGCTTCTATCTGTCTTCTCCAAGAATTTCTTGGTCTTCCTCTTTTTTCTTTCCCCTGGGGGATGCCAAAAAAGAGTCTGTTGTGTAATACTCTCAGTTGGCTTCCACAGTGTGTGTCCTATCTAGCGTCATCGTCTTCGCTGTATTTCTTGATCCACTGGTATTTCACTGGTACATTTCCATAATTCTATGTTAGTGATTTTGTCCTGCCATTTCCAACCTTTTATTATTTGCGTAAGCATCCATTAATGAAAGTCTGTATCTTCGTGATTGTCAATTTTGTTGTTCTCCATGTTTCACAGCCATACAATAGGACTGACTTAACACTGGAGTTGAAAATTGATATTTGTGTATTTAACCTAATTTCTTTGGATTTCCATATGTTTCACAGTGCAATGAAAGCTCCTCTAGCTTTTGATATCCTTATTTTGGTATTATTTTCTGTTCCTCCCTCTTTATCTATATTACTGCCCAGATATATTAAGATTGTACGTCTAGTAGAGGTATTTCTCCTAGTTTTATTTGTTAATTGCCAACTGTATTAATTCTCATAATGTTGGTCTTATCTCTATTAATCTTCAGTCCTAGCTGTTGTGATCTCTCATCAAGTATGCTCATTTTATCCTGCATCTGTTGATGGCTGTGTAATAGGAGAGCTATGTCATCAGCAAAGTTTAAATCATCAAGTTGTTTGGTCAGTGACCACTGGATTTCATGTCTGTTTTGAGTTATTTTAATAACCCAATCTATGGCCAGTATAAAGAGAAAAGGAGACAGAAGGCATCCATATTAAATGTTTAACCACAAAGGTGTTTACATTTGAAGATCCAGCTGCTTCTGATCACTGTCAGTGTGCATTAGAAGATAAGAGAGGTTTGTGTATTTTATCTTCCTGGAAAGACACAAATTAACAAATGAACTAAAGTATCAGTGTCAAACAGTGGTGGGTTAATGCGATCAATGGCGTGTTTGTTGTATATTAAGAATATTGGCGTGTTGAGTGTTGTGATCTTGAGATGCATGTTGTGATGTGATGACGAGATGGATGTTGAGATGGATATTGTGATGAGATGGATGCTGTGTGTGATGTGATGTGACGTGATGGATATTGTAAACCTTCACTATGATCGCTTCACATTTTCAGCAACCTCTGCACTGCCACCCGACAAGACTGAACAATTAGCTGCAATGTTCCTCCAAATATCTGAATGTAGATACAACAGTGATCTGGTTAGCGTTTCTCTGAAAATATAGTTTCTCACATTGTGAATGTCCGCTCATTTAGAACTCGCTGTCAATTAGTTTCTTTGGTAAACCATGATCTGGCACGAGAGCTACTTGTCCGGTGTACCTCAGCTGTGATCTACGTCGGCATAGCCCAACAAATGGCCCCCGAGCCACATATCCTGCCTACCTCAGCTGTGATCTACGTCAGCGTAACCCAACAAATGGCTCGATAACCACATATCCTGCCTACCTCAGCTGTGATCTACGTCAGCGATGCCCAACAAATGGCCCCCGAGCCACTTAGCCTGCCTACCCCAGCTGTGATCTACGTCAGCGTAGCTCTACGAATGGCCGACGGGCCACATATCCTGCCTACTTTAGCTGTGATCAACGTCAGATTTACCTAACAAATGGCTCGATGGCCATATATCATGCCTACTTTAGCTGTGATCAACGTCAGCATTACCCAACAAATGGCCGACGGGCCACATATCCTGCCTACTTTAGCTGTGATCAACGTCAGCATTACCCAACAAATGGCTCGATGGCCATATATCATGCCTACGTCATATGTGATCGACGTCAGCGTAGTCCAACCAGTGGTCAGGCATGAGGAGAGGGGTGAAAACTAAAATTAAAACAAAAAGGAAGGCAAAACTTTCATGCATGTGAGAAAGAAAATAAAAGTAGAACTACGTATCGCCCAAGTAGGCTTTCAGCTGGACCAATGAACAACATAATAAATATATATATATATATACAGACATACACAGAAATCTAATTATATGGCGATAATATTCTAAACTGTATAAAAAGGACAATAAGTCACTTTCCTGTGGTCAGAGCATGGTTAGGAGCCGACTGGGGAAAAATTGAAATGACCGACTGACAGGGCGGACACAGGTGTGTAAAACAGTAAAAGAGAAGGGTTCTAAAAATATGTGGAGGTGGGTACAAGATCCCAGACTCTACTATCACTGGAAACGTGTAAATGGGTTCATTCCCATTAAGTGTATTCACATGAAAAAAAACATATACATAATATACGACATGACTAAATATACATACAATCTATATACACACACAAAACCATACATGTACCTAAGCTAGTCCATACATCTGCGTGTATCTACAACTATCAATGCGCACATCGAATATATGTGCCCAAATGCAAGTACATAACCATACATTAAAAAACGCACACGTTTGTGTATATTACCACAAAAAGCACATCAAAACACACCCACTGGTGTAGGAGCACACATGCAGACAAATATACACACATGTGTAGGAGCGTGTACGCAGGAGGGTAAGAAATTTGTAGCAGACATCCTGTGTGTATGAGAGCGATATGTTCATGCCTTGTGGGAGCAGCAAACCCATCTGGACTATGAGACGATTCTCAAGGGCGAACTGGCTACGATTGCTGCGGAGATATGAGATACCAAGCTCTGGACCGCAGGAAAGTGGCTTATTTTATTTTAGATAATCTAGCATATTATTGCCATGTGATTAGATGTATGTGTATATCTTATACATGTCTGTGCTATTGTTCCAACTGAAGGTCTACTTAGCCGAAACGTCGTTCTACTTTTGTTTTGTTTCTCACCCACGTAAAGATTTTACCATATCACTTTTTCCCTTTTATAAAACAAAAATGCCATTATTATTTTCATCAGCTTTACAGCAGCTTCGCATTTCTGTGCATCATGATGCCTCCCCCATCCTCCCAGCCTCCCTCTCTGAGGAGAGGTCGGTTCAGCAGGAACATTGTTCCGGGGAGCTCAGAGGAGGCCCGTGAAAGGGGAAATACAAAAGTAAATTTTAAAAACAGATGAACAATATTGTATCTATACTTCATACTCATGCTTTGTGTGTCCTTCTTGCAGCCTTGTTTTGACGTAACCTTTATTAATCTGAACACTCAGTGAACAGTTCTTTATGTAATGTATTGAATTTTAGTGTAATCACTTACTTATTTAAGTTTGAAAGTTTAATTCCATTTCGTTTATGAATATATTTTATATTTCATTTCAATTGGTGAAATGTCACCTCAAAATTCTAGAGCGCAGAAACGAAAGATAAAACGGAAACGTGAAGAGATTAATAAAAATTGGCGGCAAAAACACTTTTTCAATTTGGATTTAAATGCAAAAAAAGGCGAAATTAACCAAAATGAAACTTTAAATTGAGAACAATGTGAGACAAGTGGAGAAATGAAGCAAATGTCAGAATCTCATGAGGTCAGTTTCGATTTTCAAGAAACATAAAATCAAGTAAATTCTCAATTGAAAGATTTGAAGAAACAAGTAAATGTTAGTGATGAGAGTAATTTACTGTCTACAGAATCTGTGCATGGCTGACATAGGGAAGAGAAGGGTAGGTCAAATACTGGAATTGATATTGGACTTCTTGTAACAGAGGTACATTCTCTGTTGGATATAGACAACTATGTTACTAAAGGTCATTCTGGCTTTCCTGAAACATTTCCCAAAGATATAGATTGCCAGGTTTTTTCCCGAAAGTATTCTAACATTTCGAACTTTAAATGATGAAAAACATAATTGAGATTGGCTTGTCTGGAGTGAAGTTAAAACAAAATACATTATTCTGTTTTCATTGTGGACTATTTTGGAACAAGATATGTTGCAACACTAGATAAGCATCTAAGTATATGTTTGCATCAAAAAAAGGACGATCAGTAACTAAAAAGTGGCTATGTCTTAGCATCCCAGTACACAAGAGAAGCAATAGATATATGCAGTGCTAAGGTATTGACAGTCTATTGGAGGCATCAATTAAAAACAAAATCTGTCAAGTGATACAACATTATGAAACGAATCAATGACGTTGTACTATTCCTTGGTGAAAGGGAAGTTCCTTTGCCTGGCAGTTACCAGCCTGTTCTTAAACAAGACAAAGGACATTTTTTGGGAGTCATAGAGCTGTTGTCTCATTGGGATTCAATTCTAATAGAACATGTGTTACAAGTCAAAGAGTCACAATTCTAAAAGAACATGTGTTGCCAATTAAAGAGTCACAATTCTAAAAGAACATGTTTTACAAGTCAAAGAGTCACAATTCTAAAAGAACATGTGTTGCCAATTAAAGAGTCACAATTCTAAAAGAACATGTGTTACAAGTCAAAGAGTCACAATTCTAAAGGAACATGTGTTACAAGTCAAAGAGTCACAATTCTAAAAGAACATGTGTTACCAATTAAAGAGTCACAATTCTAAAAGAACATGTGTTACAAGTCAAAGAGTCACAATTCTAAAAGAACTTGTGTTACCAATTAAAGAGTCAAAATCCTAAAAGAACATGTGTTACAAGTTAAAGGGCCACATGAAAAGGTAGAACGACTTCAAGTACAATATCACAAAACGAATTCATTGCAGGATGGTTCTCACTTGTTAAGCAACACATGTTGAAGGACAGGAAAACTACAAAGTACTTTGCTGTTATTGTTGATTCTACGCCAGATTCATCCCATGTTGAACAAACAACCCTTTCTGTGTGTTATGTAACACCACATAGGGAGCCGCGATAGCTCAGTGGTTAGTGAACTGGGCTACAAATGACAAGATGTTAGGTTCGATCCTCACTGACGGCTGTCAGGTTCACCCAGCCTTAAGTGGGTACCGGATTTTTTTCTGGGAAAGTAAAGCGGTACGGGCGTAATACCGACCACATTACCCCAAAAATCATGGGCTAAAGAACGGAACAATTATAGTCACCAACACCATATACGCCACTTGGCGTGACGGGGCTCTTTACATTTTTTTTTAAAACTATGTAACACCACATGAAAAAACGTATGAAAATATAGAAAGATGTTTACATTTTGTAGACACAAGTCATTAAATAGGATATGATACAACAATGATGATAGTAAAGCAAAGTAAAGAGCCTCCGTCACGCCAAGTGAGGTATAGTGAATATGGTGTTAATGACCATATATTTTACAGACCTTCAGCACATGATTTTTGGGATAATGTGGTCGGTATTACGCCCGTGCCGCTTTACTTTCCCAGAATGAATCCGGCACCCATTTCAGGCTGCGTGTACCCGGATTGAACCCAACCTCTTGTCCTTTGTAATGATGATAGTAGACACACTGAAAGAAAATACGAGATATCACTGCCGGATTGTCGTGGGTAGGACTATGGCATTGCAGCCAACTTGGCTGGACAATGTAAAGGTGTCATCAGCATCATCATGTGCCATACCGGTTGGCGTAGGCGATCATGTCCCTCCACAATCTTCTGTCCACAATGATTCGTATCAATTTTGTTGTTGACTGTTTTCCATACCATGACACGAAGCTATCTAGTATTTTCTCTCCATGTCGTCCGCGATCTCTCTTTCCTTGTATTCTGCCAGTTTTAACCAAGTATTACAACTTTCCTCTTCTTACAATGTGCCAAAAAAATGTTGATTGGTTCTTTCTGATGTTTTTATGAGCTGCCTTTTTGTGTTGGCCTCTTTGAGAACTTTCTCATTGGTCTTTTTAGCTGTCCTGGGAACTTTCAACATTCTTCTGAGAAATCCCATCTCTGTGGTCGTTAACCGTATTTTCATTTGTTTGTTTACTGTCCATGATTCGCTTCCATAGGTCAGAATTGGTTATATATAGTATCGATGAACTCTCTTTCTCACTTCTATTGATATAGATTTGTTGCATAAGATATGTTTCATTTTCTGAAATGCTATTTTGGCCTGAGCTATTCAGCTTTTTATTTCTGTGTTGCATTTCCCATCCGATGTTATTATTGTGCCCAAGTATTTGAAACGTTGCACTTGTTTCAGATTTGTCTCGTATATTGTTTCTTCGATATAACCATTACTTATGTTTTCTTACTATACAGACTTAGACCTTTCTTGTTGCTTTCTTTTACTATTATGTCTATCATTTCTTGTAGTTCATTCTCTATCTCTGCTATTAAGACTGTGTCATCCGCATATTGCAAATTATTTATGTTGTGACCGTTGACTTCAATTCCTTTTTTGTCTACTATTGATCTCATAATATATTCGCTGTAAAGTGAAAACAAATCCAGCAACAGAACACAGTCTTGTCTGATTCCTTGTTTTATATATTGGAATTGTCCTGTTTGGTTGTTAATTCGTATGGCTGCTGTTTGTTGCCAGTACATGTTTTTTTAATGATTCGCAGATCCTTGCCTATTGATTATTTCCACATGCTTTACCTTGTCAAATGCTTTCGTGTAGTCTATAAACAACATATATAGATCTTTCTTTACCTCTATAGATCTTCCTATCAATGTTCTTAAGATGTATATTGCATTATTGGTGCCATTTCCTTCCACAAATCCACATTGTTCCTCACTTATCTCTCGGGTGTTGTGTTTTTTCGTCATTATTAATACATTTATTATTACATTTACTACTATAATTATTATTACATTTTGTTGCATTTATTATTATTACATTTATTTTTACATTATTATTACATTTATTTTTACATTATTATTACATTTATTATCACATTTATTATGACATTATTGATACATGTATTATTACATTAATTGTATTATTGCAACATTTTTTATTGCATTATTGCAGTATTTTTGTTATTACATTAATTGTTACATTTATAATTATATTTACTGTTACCTGTTTTATTTGAATTATTGCTGCATTTATTGCTGCATATATTGTTGCAGCTTTATTTATTATTACAATATTTTTTTTTATTTATTACTATATTTATTGTTTTTTTTAAATAGACTCACCAGCACATCCACAAATTACAACATGAAAATCAACATCAACAAAACAGAAGTAATTAATATCGTGAAAGAGAAACAGAACATCAACATAAATATAGAAGGCAGACAACTAAAACAAGTAGAAGAATTTAAATACCTAGGAAGTCTACTGTGACAAACAACAATTCATAAACAGCGGAAATAGAGTCAAAATGCAACAAAGCTTGTCAAATCATTGGACAGTTATCACCAGTATTGTTCAACAAATAGATAACTCTAGAATACAAACGAGCACTATACAATACAATCTTCATCCCAACGTTGAGCTACCAATGCCAGTCCTGGACCCTAGATACAAGAACAATAAGAAAACTAACCTCTACTGAGATTAAATGTGTTAGACGAATGACAGGAAACAGTCTGGGAGATAAGATCAGAAATGAAGAACTGAGAAAAAAGCTAGGAAAACCCCACCATAGAATATATAAAGAAACAACAGATACGTTGATTTGACCACGTGACAAGGCAGCAAGATCAAAACACAACACAACGAGCCATCAATAAACGTTGTGAGAACACCAGACCCAAAGGCCGACCACGAAAAAGATGGATTGATGGAATATTTGAAACACTAGGAAACATAATATGGACGCTAATAGCATATCCGCCACACACGAAGGACGATACCACTCTTTCTTTCTTTCTTTCTTTTCTTCTTTCTTTCTTTTTTGCTTTAATTTATTTGTTCTTTCTTACTTTCTTTCTTTTTTTTATTTTGTATACTTTCTTTTACTTTCTTTCTTGTTTTTCTTTCTTTCTTTCCTTCACTCTTTCTTTTGTTTTCTTCCTTTTAATGCTGTGGGATATTTCTCTTCTTCCTGTGAACCCACTCGTCTTCATCGCCAGCCCAGGAGGGAAAATGGGCGTCAATTCCTTTTCCGGAAGTTATGACATGTCCGACTTAAGTGCTCAATTATTGGACACCAGGTTATCCTCCACCTTAGATCTCTACTCGCATGGGCTGACTAGTTAGGGTCTGTCCAGGGGCACCAATGAAGGGTGGAGGTAGTGTCTTAATCATCTATTGCTGTTGATTCTGACGTAAATGTCAGCTATGAGTCTCTGACCACTTGCAGCACAAGCACTGGTCCCTTATAGCCCCTTATAAGGTATCAAAAGAAGCAGGTAATTTGTGGCCACTGCTGCTTCTTTCCTTACTAGTTCCCTGCGAGATCTACAACAAATAAAACCATTATATTAAAAATATTAACATAATTTTGTTCATGATTATATCTACCTCTTCTCCTCCTACATTTCAACTCAAAGTGGAACATAGGTCTTCAACAAACACTCTCAAAGTCGTTCTCGTTCTTGCCATTCATTTAAGTTCATTCAATGTCTTCCTCATCATTGTCATCTCCGTTTCCACCTCTCTTTTCAAAGAATATTTTGGTCCTCCAATTCGTCTCTTGCTCTGGGTGTTCCATAAAAGGACCTGTTGTGTAATACTCTCAGTTGCGTGCCGCAGTGGGTATTATATCCAGCATCTTCGTCTTCGCTCTATCTCCTTGTCCATTTTTATTTGACTGGCACTTTTCCATAATTATGCTTTAACGTTGTATGTGTTCACAACTGATCAATCTAGACTTTGAAGGACATTGATGTTGTCAACTTGAGTCAATCAAACAAGGTTGTCCCTTGATGTTGTCAACTTGAGTCAATCAAACAAGGTTGTCCCTTGATGTTGTCAACTTGAGTCAATCAAACAAGGTTGTCCCTTGATGTTGTCAACTTGAGTCAATCAAACAAGGTTGTCCCTTGATGTTGTCAACTTGAGTCAATCGAACAAGGTTGTCCCTTGATGTTGTCAACTTGAGTCAATCAAACAAGGTTGTCCCATGATGTTGTCAACTTGAGTCAATCAAACAAGGTTGTCCCATGATGTTGTCAACTTGAGTCAATCAAACAAGGTTGTCCCTTGATGTTGTCAACTTGAGTCAATCGAACAAGGTTGTCCCTTGATGTTGTCAACTTGAGTCAATCAAACAAGGTTGTCCCTTGATGTTGTCAACTTGAGTCAATCAAACAAGGTTGTCCCTTGATGTTGTCAACTTGAGTCAATCAAACAAGGTTGTCTCTTGATGTTGTCAACTTGAGTCAATCAAACAAGTTTGTCCCTTGATGTTGTCAACTTGAGTCAATCAAACAAGGTTGTCCCTTGATGTTGTCAACTTGAGTCAATCAAACAAGGTTGTCCCATGATGTTGTCAACTTGAGTCAATCAAACAAGGTTGTCCCATGATGTTGTCAACTTGAGTCAATCAAACAAGGTTGTCCCTTGATGTTGTCAACTTGAGTCAATCAAACAAGGTCGTCCCTTGATGTTGTCAACTTGAGTCAATCAAACAAGGTTGTCCCTTGATGTTGTCAACTTGAGTCAATCAAACAAGGTTGTCCCTTGATGTTGTCAACTTGAGTCAATCAAACAAGGTTGTCCCTTGATGTTGTCAACTTGAGTCAATCAAACAAGGTTGTCCCTTGATGTTGTCAACTTGAGTCAATCGAACAAGGTTGTCCCTTGATGTTGTCAACTTGAGTCAATCAAACAAGGTTGTCCCATGATGTTGTCAACTTGAGTCAATCAAACAAGGTTGTCCCATGATGTTGTCAACTTGAGTCAATCAAACAAGGTTGTCCCTTGATGTTGTCAACTTGAGTCAATCGAACAAGGTTGTCCCTTGATGTTGTCAACTTGAGTCAATCAAACAAGGTTGTCCCTTGAATGTGACATGGTCTGACATCTTTCATTTTGAGAAAATGTTATAGTTACTGCCTGTGGGTCCATAACAACATGTAGTACCTGCTTTTGGGTCCATAACAACATGTAGTACCTGCTTGTGGGTCCATAACAACATAGAGTTGCTTCGGTAATTCTATACATTATATTTTATAGTTGGGTGTAGGTCGTAGCACAAGGAGAACAAAACTAAAAAACAGCACATCAACATTTGAGACAGCTTTGATATCAAATTGAGAGACAAAACACGCCGGAGAAAAGAAACGAGGCCCTAATTTCATGAAAACCCTCAGTTAGCGTGACGTTGTCAATTTTTCGAGCAGAGGCGGTTCGGGGTAGAGGTACGTCAGACGTCTGTAGCTCCTACAGCTGATAGCGTCCATCTAGTTGGAGGGTTTTGTAATTTTATGTTTTGCCCGCAGGCCTATGTGAATCTATAGATGGCTGTGGGTTGTTATTTTATAGACGTCACAAATCACTTTTAATTAATGTTGTCTTAGTGCTCGATCAAGAAAGAAGAAATTTGACAAACATTGACGTTTCGTGTGTGTTTTTATTTGTGTGTTTTAAATGATAATTTCATTGGCATAAGCAAACATTATATTTCAATCTATTTCAGGGGAAGGATAAACACGGTTTTTGCTTTGAATAGCCGTCAAGCGCGTCATTGGAAATCATTTCCAGCAAGGTCATGGGTGACTGAATAAACCAATTAATGGCAAGATGAAGCATCAACAGCTTGAGGTAATCAAGGGCTATTTCTGATGGGCCATTTACTAATTTGTTGGATTAATATTGGCGTAAACAAACATCATGTTGGAGGGAGAGAGATTGACTGGGCTTAGTATAATCTCTTAGAGCGTGAGTGAAAATGTCAGAGAAGAACAAGAGATAAAGAGGCAAATAGAGAAGGGGAGAGAGAAAGAGGTAGGAGTTTAAAAGTAAACTGTTGAGATAGGAATAGAGGAATAGAAGCTCAGAAAGCACAGTGAAGGTAGAGAGAAAATGAATAAGAAATGTAGATAGGTAGAGAGGGTTCCTTCAGCAGAGACAGAGAGACAGCAGGTAAAAAAGGAAGACACATAAGAAAAGAGAGAAATAGAAGGAAAAATAGACATCAAAAGAAACGGAGAGACGTCTGTCATCATCATAATCGAGTGTCATCTCCGCAACGAAGGTTGGCTACCATGGAGCGCCATTGTGCTCTGTCTCTTGCTTTGATGGTGCAGGTTGTCATAGGCTGGTTTGTCCATCTTTTGGTGTTACTCGTCCATGTTAGTCTTGATCTGCCTCTGCCTCTTTTACCTTGTATTTTCCCCTTCAGGATTACTTTTAGTAGGCTGTTGTGTCTTTTAACATGACCCAAAAATCGCATATGTCTTGTTTGAATTGTGCTTAGTAGTTCTCTTTTCATTTTTAGTTGTTTTAAGACTTCATCGTTTGTTTCCTTTTCCTTCCATCCAATTCTGCCTATTCTTCTATATATCCACATTTCAAAGGCTTCGATACTCGGTTCTGTTTTCTTGTCTAATGTCCATGTTTCTACACCATAGAATGTTGAGAAGATATAACATTTTGCTATTCTTAGTTTTAGCCCAGGTGTTATTTGTTTTGATGTTAGTATGTTCTTCATGACATTAAAATTACTTTTTGCCATTCCTATTCTTTTGTTTATTTCAGTTGTACATTTTCCATCACTGGTCAAGGTAGTTGTAGTTCTGAACTGTCTCCAGGTGTATTCCTTCAATTTTGATATCCACTTGTGGTTTTTGAGAATTTTCTTTGTTTATGATCATAGTTTTAGTCTTTTGATATTCATATCTTGTCTATAAGACGTCTGTAAAGAAAAAAAAAATGAAAACACAAAGAGAGAGAGAGAGAGAGAGAGAGAGAGAGAGAGAGAGAGAGAGGGGGTCAGAGGCACCCATAAAGATGGAGATTAAAAACAAGAAAGTTAAATACTGACAAACGAATAAAGAAGTCACTTCGCTGCAATCAGAGCACATCAGTACTTGGTCGGACATTCCAAACAAACAAGGCAAGCTGCGCATTATGATAATGCCTATAGCTTGCTGATTAGCGTCTCCTACTAATCTAACACCTCAGTTGTCCCAAACCTCTCGTACTTCCTTAAGTCCAGATTCTCAGAGTCTTATAACTGCTTCCTCTCCAACTTTAGTCCTCCCTGAATCCTTCCTTTATTTTTCGTCCCATCTGCACCGGTTCATTTGCCATCTCACTTGAACACAATGTAATTATTACCCAAATTTCTCTTAAGTCACCGTCCCAATTGCGCTTTTCTTAACCATCGTCCCAATTTAACTTTCTACATTCACAATCCCACTTCCACTTCTTCAATCACCGTCCCAGTTGCACTTCTTCAATCACCGTCCCAGTTGCACTTCTTCAATCACCGTCCCAGTTGAACTTCTTCAATCACCGTCCAAGTTGAACTTCTTCAATCACCGTCCCAGTTGAACTTTTTTCAATCATCGTCCCAGTTGAACTTCTTCAATCACCGTCCCAGTTGAACTTTTTTCAATCATCGTCCCAGTTGAACTTCTTCAATCACCGTCCCAGTTGAACTTTTTTCAATCACCGTCCCAGTTGAACTTCTTCAATGACCGTCCCAGTTGAACTTCTTCAATCACCGTCCCAGTTGAACTTTTTTCAATCATCGTCCCAGTTGAACTTCTTCAACCACCGTCCCAGTTGCACTTCTTCAATCACCTTCCTAGTTGCATTTCTTCAATCACCGTCCCAGTTGCACTTCTTCAATCACCGTCCCAGTTGAACTTCATCAATCACCGTCTAAGTTGAACTTCTTCAATCACCGTCCAAGTTGAACTTCTTCAATCACCCTCCCAGTTGAACTTCTTCAATCACCGTCCAAGTTGAACATCTTTAATCACAGTCCCAGTTGAACTTCTTCAATCACCGTCCCATTTGCACTTCTTCAATGACCGTCCCAGTTGAACTTCTTCAATCATCGTCCAAGTTGAACTTCTTCAATCACCGTCCAAGTTGAACTTCTTCAATGACCGTCCCAGTTGAACTTCTTCAATCATCGTCCAAGTTGAACTTCTTCAATCACCGTCCAAGTTGAACTTCTTCAATCACCGTCCAAGTTGCATTTCTTCAATCACCGTCCAAGTTGAACTTCTTCAATCACCGTCCCAGTTGCACTTCTTCAATCACCGTCCCAGTTGAACTTCTTCAATCACCGTCCCAGTTGCACTTCTTCAATCACCGTCCCAGTTGTATTTCATCAATCACCATCCCTGTTGCACTTCTTCAATCACCGCCCCAGTTGCATTTCTTCAATCGCCGTCCAAGTTGAACTTCTTCAATCACCGTCCCAAATGCACTTCTTCAATCACCGTCCCAGTTGCACTTCATCAGTCAACGTCCCAATTGCACTTCTTCAATCACCGTCCCATTTGAACTTCTTCAATCACCGTCCCAGTTGTACTTCTTCAATCACTGTCCCAGTTGCACTTCATCAGTCAACGTCCCAATTGCACTTTCTTCAATCACCGTCCAAGTTGAACTTCTTCAATCACCGTCCCAGTTGAACTTCTTCAATCACCGTCAAATTGAACTTCTTAAATCACCGTCCAAGTTGAACTTCTTCAATCACCGTCTAAGTTGAACTTCTTCAATCACCGTCCCAGTTGCATTTCTTCAATCACCGTCCCAATTGCACCTTCTTCAATTGCCATCTCACTTGCAATTTCTTCAATAAATGTTCCACTAGCGCTGTTTTCAATCACCGTCCCACTTGGACTTTCTTCAATCATTGTTCCACTTGCACTTTCACCAAACACCGTCCTACTGAAACTTTCTTCAATCATCATTCCACTTGCACTTTTTTCAATCACCCTCCAATTTTGCACTTGCACTTTCCAAAATTTGCACTTTCTTCAGTCATCGTTCCACTTGCACTTTCTTCAATCACCGTCCCATTTGCATCTTCTTCAATCGCAATCTCGTTTGTACTTTCTTCAATCATCGTTCAACTCCGTCCAACTTGCACTTTATTCAATCATCGGTCCACTAGCACTTTCTCCAATAACTGTCCCACTTGCATTTTCTTTAATTACCGCTCCACTTGTACTTTCTTCAATCATCGCTGCACATGTACTTTTTTCCTCAACTAGTACTTTGTCCAATCAACGTCCCATTATTTGATGAAACATCATCCACAAAGTATGAGCTTCATCTGGGTCTTCCATTACCATTGACTCCTGGGTAGTATGGGCAAAAGAGATATACAACAATTACTCCAATTTGATGACCTCCAACAAGTCTATACCTCGCTCTAGAGTCAACACACTCCTGTAACTATCGAAGTGTGTCTTAGAGTAACAACGTGAGTCTCATCAGTATGAACTGACAAGCTTGATTTTTCTCATGAAGCAGAGCGGCCTGGCGTCGTGCTACCACATACCAATAAAAATGCTGATAATCACTAACAAAACATAAACACAACACATTGCCTAAAAATCCCATTAGACATAACACGGCCCCCAACTCTTCTTACTTTCTAACTGATTTGATTACAAGATGTATCCCTCTCTAACGAGTTCCTCTGTGCATGGATTTCCGATAGTAATGATAACATGACGATAACGTGTCATTTTATCCCAATTGTATAAAATCCCTTTCTGTCGTTGTGACGTCAGCTGTCTACAAAATTCAGATTCTATCGCACTCTTTGTCTTTCTCTCTATATAGCTCTCGCTTCTATCACTCTCGATCTCCTCTCTCAATCTGTCTCTCTCTATCTCTCCTCTGTCATTCTCTCTGTATATCTCTTTCCCTCTCTCTGTATTTCCCCACTCTCCTCACATTTTCTCTCTTTCTACCTTTTTATTCATATATATATATATATATACATATACATATATATATATATATATATATATATATATATATATATATATATATATATATATATATAAATACATCTCTCCTGCCTCTCTCTCTATTTCTCTCTAAATGTATGCTCACTCAAATTCTGTCTAATATCACACTCACCCTCACCTATCTGAATCTGTATCCTCTCTCTTTCTCTCCCCTTTCTCTCTCTCTTTTCTCTCCTCTCAGTCGACTCTCACTACGTCTCTACTCTTTCTCTCTCTTCTATCTACCCTCACTCCATCGCTACCCTCTCCTTCTCTCCTGCCTCTCGTCTCTCGCTCATGTTACTTTCTCCTCTCCCTCCAAACTCTCTCCTCTCTCTCTTGCCTCTCCTCTCTCTTTCTATGCACTCTCTGTATCTCTCTTTTATTTATCGCATTTTCTCCTCTCTCTCCACTCTATGTATATCTCTCCAATCTCTCTCCTTTCTTCCTGTCCTGCCTCTCTCCCCTCGCTCTCTTTCTCTCTCTGTATGTTACTGTTGAAAACATAAATATACACAACCAATAAATACAGGAAACAAAAATGTGAAAAGTTCAGTCTTTGATGTTACATTTAAGGGTCAGATCACATTGAGGTACTACTATCTGGAACATTCGCTCGTGGTCTTTCATTGAATCATTGTAAACGGCACAAAGAGAAACGACAGATTTCATGTGATAAAATGATGCACAAAATGACCTTTAATTGCGACAAGGAGAGATGGGATCCGAGAAGGCATTGTAAGGAGACATCTTAGTGAGGTTCTTTCTACATCATCAACCTCTAGCGTAAAATTAGAGATTCAACCAGGAACTGATGCATTCAGTAGAAGATACACTTCAGAAATAAAAAAAAAACAGAATAGCTCAGGTCAAAATAGCATTTAAGATGAAAATCATTTGATGCTAAAAGTTTTTGTCAAACAGAAGGGAGAAAGAGATTTCATCGGTACTATATAAAACCAATTCTGACCTAAGGAAGCGAATTGTGGAGATTAACAATAAAACAAATGTATAGACGATTAGAGGTCACATAGATGGGATTTCTCAGAAGAATGTTTAAAGTTCACAGGACAGCTAAAAAGACCAAGGAGGAAATTCGCTAAGATTCCAACACAAAAAGAGAGCTTCCAAAAACCATCAGAAAGAAACAATCAACATTTTTCAGGCACATCATGAGAAGATGAAAGTTGGAATATTTGGTTACAACTGGCAAAATACAGGAACAGAGGGATCACGGAAGACAAAGAAAGAACATACAAGATAGCATAGTGTCATGGCTTGGAAAACAGACAATAACAGAATTGATACGATGCACGGCGGATGGAAGGACATGATCGCCTACGCCAATCGGTATGGCACATGATGATTCAGGAGAGTTCACATATTCCAATTAGTGAACACATTTTCATGGAATTAGAAAAAAACGGGGGTGCTGCGGTAAAGCTGGTGCGCATGAAAGTGTGTATAATGTCAGCTTTACACGGGAGAACAATGAACGAAAACAAGAGCTAGAGAGATTGGAGCGGCTTGGCTGTTTACTTATCACTGCTCTCCCCTTGTTCTCTCGTAGTCGGTCTACGTCACCCACTTGTTGCTGAGGGAGTGGGATTTCATTGACAGCAACCTCTTTATATCTGTTAACATACAGGTGAAGAGCCTCGTCACGCCACGTGGCGTGTAGACAATATGGTGTTAGTAACATAATTTTTAACATACCTTCAGCCCATGATTTTTGTTGTAAAATGGTCGGTATCACGCCCGTGCCGCTTTATTTTTCCAGAAAAAAAATCCAGTACCTATTTTAGGCTGGGTGAACATGGAGCCGCCGAACAGGATCTAACTGGACACTTCAGTCTAGTTGAATTGTAACCATCCAGCTATCGTGGAACTCTTTAAATATTTATAATTGTTTCGTTATTTCTATGAAGTAGTTACATCTTTTCTTATATATGTGTCTTGTCTGTCTGCGTGTCCTGTTTGTCTGTGTGTCCTGTTTGTCTGTTTTTGTTTTCCGAGGAAGGCTACGTGTAGTCTGAAAGAGTCTAGTTTTGTGTTTCGTTCTCTAACATGAAACAATTTCCGAAATTTGATTGTGAAACCATGAAAGTTTCACATCGAAACTTCAGACTGTAGTTGATCAGTGGAAGTAAATATAAGACGGTTCTAAGCCGCTAAACCCGTAGAGAGACACAAAACTACGACGTTTCGACGAAAATCTTCATCAGGTACAAGATAAATAAATACGAATACAAAAACAAACACGAGATAAGTGTTCTTATCTTATTAGACTATCCTGGTAAAGAGACAATCTTGAATAAAAAGCATTTACAGAAATACAAGTTTCGTTTGCTCGTTTGTTGTTAGGATCATCATCACTATCACACCAGATCAACCTATAGGTGCTCCGATCTCCCCTGCGAGAAAATTCGATGAGAATCCTGGCCGCACGTGCACGAACTCCGTAGTACGGCCTGAGATCTACGGTGTGGGTAGGTTTCTGTTGTCAATTTTCCTGGGAAGTGGCCATATTTATGGTCTTCTCTTTTGGATTTTAACTACCAAAGCTTCTTTAACGTGCGCGCGTGCACACGGGGCCTCCTATTTATTGTCGCTCTCGAAGAGGGCTATTATAGTCATCGTATCTCACTGCCCAAGAGATATGGGGAGGGTGACGTCATAACGAAACCACGTATTAATTATTCCTATATATATACCATAAATAAGTTTGCCTCAAATGTGCATGCGGTCCAGATGCCGTTGCCTCATTCATTTAAAGTATGATCGCCGTAACCATTCTTTATTAACCACTGTATGTCAGGTGCATCCGGTATTGCTACTAACTTTCTGTTTACTCTCCTCAGACATCGACTGGAAATGCTGAAATATGAATCACCTTTTCTCAACAACAAGGAACTATTCCTCTGCAACAGTTGACATCTTTGTTATAAGCACTTTATGACGTATACCAGAATGCCAAAAGACAACCAATCGCTGTCTGCAGACTTCGTGAAGAATTGATTGGCTCAAATGGAGTGATGATTAAGTCATTTCCTTGCAGCTGAATCCTGGTGCATGTCAACAAAGATCACCTAACACTGCTACGACTACACAGTTGTTTGTTGCTACCGCTTTAGTTCATTTTCCCTTTTGTGTATTTCTAAGAAAATAAATTACACATGATTCATCTCTTGACACATTCAGAGCAAATAGAATAAGCTGTAAATTGAAATGTAGCAACTTTTGAATTAAACACTGAATAATGGATCGGCGAAACCATTCATACCTCCTGATCTTTACTATTTTTGCTATCAGCGTCAACTATTAGAATACCATTCTTTGATAACAATATTTTCTTGAAAAATAAAACTTTACCTTTTCTTTTGGTGTCAAAAATTGGGACCACTGCCATTAAATATTTATTTTATGAATAAGGGGAATGTGCAAGGTTCAGGGCATCTTCATCCATGAGGGGGATGTACAAGTCTCAGAGGACATTTTCATCCATGGGGGAAGGGATGTACAAGGTTTAGGGCATCTTCATCCATGAGTGGAATGTACAAGGCTTAGGACATCTTCCTCCATGAGTGGAATGTACAAGGCTTAGGACATCTTCATCCATGATTGGAATGTACAAGGCTTAAGACATCTTCGTCCATGAGGGAGATATACAAGGCTCAGGACATCGTCGTCCATGAGTGGAATGTACAAGGCTTAGGACATCTTCCTCCATGAGTGGAATGTACAAGGCTTAGGACATCTTCCTCCATGAGTGGAATGTACAAGGCTTAGGACACCTTCATCCATGATTGGAATGTACAAGGCTTAGGAAAACATCATCATCCATGAGGGAGATATACAAGGCTCAGGACATCTTCGTCCATGAGTGGAATGTACAAGGCTTAGAACATCTTCATCCATGAAGGGAATTATAAGGCTTAGGACACCTTCATCCATGTTTGGAATGTACAAGGCTTAAGACAACTTCATCCATGAGGGAAATGTACAAGGCTCAGGACATCTTCGCCCATGAAGGGAATTACAAGGCTTAGGACATCTTCATTCATGAGGGGAATGTACAAGACTCAGGACATCATCATCCATGAGGGTAATGTACAAGGCTCAGTACATCTTCATCCATGAAGGGAATTACAAGGCTTAGGACATCTTCATCCATGAGGGGAGTCTGCAAGGCTCAGGACATCTTCATCCATGAAGGGAATTACAAGGCTCAGGACATCTTCATTAATGAGCTGAAAGTACAAGGCTCAGGACATCTTCATTGATGAGCGGAAGTACAAGGCTCAGGACATCTTCATTGATGAGCGGAAGTACAAGGCTCAGGACATCTTCATCCATGAGCGGAAAGTACAAGGCTCAGGACATCTTAATCCATGAGTAGAAAATACAAGGCTCAGGACATCTTCATTGATTAGCGGAAAGTACAAGGCTCAGGACATCTTCATCCAAAAGCGAAAAGTACAATGACCATGACATCTTCATCCATGAGCGCAAAGTACAAGGCTCAGGACATCTTCAGCCAAGAGTGGAAAGTACAATGTTCAAGGCATCTTCTTGCATGAGTGGAAAGTACAATGCTCAGGGCATCTTCATCCATGAGTGGAATGTTCAATGCTCAGAGCATCTTCATCCATGAGTGGAATGTTCAAGACTCAGAACATCTTCATCCATGAGTAGAATGTTCAATGCTCTGAGCATTTTCATCCATGTGCGGAATGTTCAATGCTCAGAGCATCTTCATCCATGAGTGTAATGTTCACGGCTCAGAGCATCTTCATCCATGAGCGGAAAGTACAAGGCTCAGGACATCCTCATCCATGAGCGGAAAGTACAAGCTTCATGACATCTTCATCCATGAGGGGACACACAAGGCCCAGGACATCTTCATCCATAATTTCTGCTACGTTTTGAAGATTAGAAAAAAATGCTAAAATGCTATTATGAGATGACGACATGCAGCTAGGGGTACAAACAAAGCTTGTAACGAAATGTGTGGTATTGTAAACAGAGCTGGTAGCTATAATTATAGTTAAATAAATATAGAGCAGAGCTTACACACATTTTAACGAAATGTGTGTAAGCTCTGCTCCATAACACACAAGAAGAAAAGCTGACCAACATGCTAAACGGGGGCAATTCTTGAATGCAGTGGATTGTGTTAGGCGAACGGTAGGAAGTAGCTAATGATATGAGTAGAAATGAAGAGCTAAGAAAAATAAAAACTAGGAATAATTCCAGCCATAGATTCATCATCATCATGTGCCGTACCGGTTGGCGTAGGTGATCATGTCCTTCCACAATCTTTTATCTACAGTGCATCGTATGAGTTCTTTTGTTGACTGTTTTCCATGCCATGACACCAAGCTATCCAGTATTTTCTCCTTTTGTCGTCCGCGATCTCTCTTTCCTTTTATTTTGCCAGTTGTAACCAAGTATTCCAAATTTCCTCTTCTCATGATGTGCCCAAAAAATGTTGATTGCTTCTTTCTTATGTTTTTTAAGAGCTCCCTTTTTGTGTTGGCCTCTTTGAGAACTTTCTCATTGTTCTTTTTAGCTGTCCAGGGAACTTTCAACATTATTCTGAGAAATCCCATCTATGTGGCCTCTAATCGTCTTTTCATTTGTTTGTCTATTGTCCATGATTCGCTTCCATAGGTCAGAATTGGTTCTATATAATATCGATTAACTCTATTTCTCATTTCTATTGACATAAATCTGTTACATAAGATATTTTTCATTATCTGAAATGCTATTTTGTCCTGAGCTATTCTGCTTTTTATTTCTGTGGTGCATCTTCCATCTGATTTTATCACTGTGCCCAAGTATTTTAAACTTTACACTTGTTTCAGATTTGTCTTGTTTATTTTTATGCTGCCTGCTGGTGATGATTGTTTCTTCAATGTAACCATTACTTCTGTTTTCTTACTATTCAGACTGAGACCTTTCGTGTTGTTTTCTTTTACTATTATGTCTACCATCTATCATCAGCCATAGATTACATGAAGAAAAAATAAATAAAATGGTTTGGTCACGTGAGAAGGCAGAAAGATGAAAATATAACACAACGAGCTTTCAATCAACGTTGCGAGAATACCAGATCTAATTCTCGACCACGAAAAGGATGGATTGATGGAATATTAGAAAACTAGGAAACATAACAGCAGCAGACGGCAACAGAAGGGCAAACGACCGCAAATTGTGTCCCCCTTCACGCTGATAGACAAATGAGAAAGGAAAGAAAGAGAAGTGAATTGTCTTAGAACCAATACGATTTCTGGGTACACACGCATACACTCAAATTTGAAAATTAGTGCTTGAAAACCTATCTGGAAAAGTAGGGCTCCGTGGCGCGTCATTAGCATATATATAGTGTCTCACTCGCTACGACATCCGGTATTTCCTACATTTTGTTACAGGCGTGAAGATGGTGCAAATAAATTTAAATCGAAATAAAAAATGTTTATGTTAGAAATTTGTCGACATCATAACGTATGCTGGAAGTGACCAACATTTCCGTTCATAAACATATAATATTTATTTAGGATATGCTGGGTTCTGTAACTAGAGAGAAAGTCTATCTGTGTATACATACATACATACATACATACACACATACATACATACATACATACATACATACATACATACATACATACATACATACATACATACATACATATATACATACATAGAGAGAGAGAGAGAGAGAGAGAGAGAGAGAACTTGTTGGGCGTTAACTAAGAGAACGCTTATTCGATTCCCCGGTAGGATGGAAAGTTTTTGTTCTTTCACAGGAGAAACAAAAAATCAGATGCGGATACATCTCACGGCAACTGCACTGGACAAGCGGCCTTTCTTTCCAGTCCTATAAACACCCCCAGCAGACCTCAAAAATGGGGAAGTGCTGTAAAGATGGTTTTACTCGACGGCAGCACATCACAACCCGTAACATACGCAGTGGTGTCAAACAAGGATGCGTTCTTGATCCGACACTATTTGGAATTTTCTATTAAAACATGCATTCTTAAATGCGAACAAAGGAGTCTTCACACTATACCTGATGCTCAATCTTGCATGACTAAAGGCGAGGTCCAAAATTAGAATACATGACAACAAAATATGTTATACAGGATTGTCCACAGTACACAAACCTAAGAAGGATAATGTGGTCCACACCCACCTCTCTAGAACAGAAACTATACGGGGCAACCGAATCACTTAAACAGACAGCTGCCTTCATAAGAGAGTCCGGAGTCCTAGTCTGAATGAGCCATGATCGCAGAAGAAGGCATATCACTATTAGAGACCTGTTATTTGCTGTCGACGCTACACTTGCCACGCAAGGTCGAGAAGAACACTAGAGCATGAAACATAGCTTTTCGCATGCCTGCAGAGACTTCTGTCTAACATTAAGTTAGCATAAAACTAATATATTCGGTCAGGACGTCGAAGCAACACCTGCCACCTTTATCGACATCTACAAATTAATGTCGTACAGCGTTATAGCTACCATTTTTTTTATTTCTATTCTATCATCAACGGCAAATTGTCTTTAGATATAGAAATTGACTCTCGCTTTGGTAAAACTGCTTTCCGCGCGACTTTCTAGACGTGCTTGGCAAAACAGTCAACTGGCAACTAAAACAAAAGCCGCAGTTTAAAACGCCTTCATCATCAGTATCCTTTTACATAATCATGGACAACTTATGCAAATGACGAGATAAGACTAAAATCCTTCCATTTGCGATGCCAGCGCAATATTCTTGGTATCACCTGGAATGATAGGTGACAATCGTGGAGATCTTTTCTCGAACAGGCCTCTCGAGCATCTACATCCTGCTCAAACAACGTAGGTTACTCTGGCTTGACAAAGTTATGGTTATGGTTAGTCGAAGACCATGAAATAGCAGGAAACGAATTAAAATCCATAATTGATCAACCGCAGATGCCAGTGGAATCATCCGAATCACACAAGGAAAGGAAGCTGCATTTCCCATCATAGTAGCAATAGCAAACGCCAAAAGACATACGGCCAAGCGGCACAGAAAATGAAAGCAGGTGAACTGTCTTCCGTCATACGAAATCATCATTCATCGTAAGCAATCGGAGTATTGAAGCAAGATGCCGATGAAAAACACAGCGAGTAATAGAAGGAAAAGGTTATTGGTTATTGGTTATTGGTTATGGAAGGCCTCGGTATCACAGCAAACGAATTAAAATCCATAATTGCTCAACCGCCCGTGCCAGTGGAATAATCCGAATCACTAATTCATCTCCCAAACAAAGAAAGGTAACTGCAGTCCCCATCGTAGCAGTCTCAGCACACGCCAAAAGACATAATGCGAAATGACAAATAAACAACAACAGAAAAAAATAAAGAACAATATATGTTTTATATATGTTTTGTTTTTTTCTGTTGTTGTTTATTTGTAATTTTTTCCGAGTGCTAACACATACCTTTTCCTTCTATTATTCCCTATTATTGCCTCGGAAGTTTCCCTATTTAATAATATTTATTTATTATTATTTGTCTCCAGAAAAAACACAGCGCACGGTGTGCACAGAGCACTAGACTCAGTAGCTTCGTCAGAGAGCCGGACTTGTAATATGAGGAATATGCAACATGGAACATTTTTTAGACTGACCCTCAATAGTTCCTGTCGCCTATCCGCTATATTGACCGGAAGTCATTGACCACGTATACCGTGTGAAAGATGGCCGCATGCCAAACCATATACTTTATGGACAACTAGCAGATGACAAAAGAACTAGGGGGTACCCAAAACTATGATTTATGGACGTGTGTAAACGTGACATAAAGACAGGATTTCTGTATGAACATAAACCCTGCAGCCTGGGAAGAAATAGCTACAGACCGCAATCTTTAGAAACACACATTCTAAAGCTCTAACTCATACAAGAAGCGTACAGATTCATAGATAAAGAAAATATTCAGTGAAAGAAAAAAACAATTAACATTTCCTAGGGAGCTGCACAATCGATAGTTAACTGTAACGGAGGCTACTTCTACTAAGCAACAAGAAAGGTCTCAGTCTGTATAGTAAGAAAACAGAAGTAATGGTTATATCGAAGAAACAATCACCACCATCATGCAGCATAAAAATAAACGAGACAAATCTGAAACAGTGCAACGTTTCAAATACATGTACTTGGGCACAACAATAACATCAGATGGGAGATGCACCACAGAAATAAAAAGCAGAATAGCTCAGGGCAAAATAGCATTTCAGAAAATGAAAAATATCTTATGCAACAAATCTATGTCAATAAAAATGAGAAAGCGAGTTCATTGGTGCTATATAGAACCAATTCTGACCTATGAAAGCGAATCATGGACAGTAGACAAACAAATGAAAAGACGATTAGAAGCCACAAAGATGGGATTTCTCAGAAGAATGTTGAAAGTTCCCTGGACAGATAAAAAGACCAATGAGGAAGTTCTCAAAGAGGCCAACACAAAAAGGGAGCCCTTAAAAACATCAGAAAGGAGCAAGCAACATTTTTCGCGCACATCATGAGAAGAGGAAAGTTGGAATACTTGGTTACAACTGGCAAAATAAAAGGAAAGAGATATCGCGAACGACAAAGAGAGAAAATACTGGATAGCTTGGTGTCATGCATGTAAAACAGTAACAACAGAACTCATACGATGCACTGTAGATAGAAGATTGTGGAGGGACATGATCACCTACGCCAACCGGTGTGGCACATGATGATGAAGACTACTATATATATATATATATATATATATATATATATATATATGAAAAGGGAGGAATAAGGAGGGGGGGGGGTGGCAATTGACACAAATGAAAAAAAGACGGACTGTAACAAAGAGAGATTAAGTGAATGTACTTTAGCGCGACAGAAAGTTATATCCTTCAAAAGAATGGGAAAGAGAGAAAGAAAAATAATGAAGCATATGGCGATACAACATAAAGTTCACTTATAATGCGTGCATTTATGATCACACCCAGGTAGAACAACATGCTGAGCTCTCCAACATCGTGTAACGATCAGTTTCAAACTTAACACTGCACACCATGATAGTTTCCTCGACATTTGACATTAAATAACCCGAGAATCTGCTTTGAGACGGTTCGATAATTTTACCGGAAGTGGAATTTCCTTAAGCATGTGCCGGAAGTTAAAGAAAGCTCTCAGTTATGTCAAGTAACCAAGTGTAGCCTAGAATCAATGCTCAACAGTTTCGTTGTGTGCCTAGCAATAACTTAACCAACCAGGTAAAAATATGTACCTTACTCTCTTTGTACTAGTGAATGGCGTCCCAGAATTTGACATTTTAGACTCTAACTGACGTCACCATTCTCTGCTGTTTTCACGCCAAGGTTCATGGCCTTCACATCTATTGATGATGTCACTTGTTTTGATCGTTAGTTTATTTATAGAAAAAATATTGGAAATCCTCGTGTTTGACATTTTGTGACATAAAAATTGTGGATAGTGTTGTCTGTCTGATAAACCTCTCCTGGGAGATCAATGACGTCACTGTTTGCGGAAATATTAATTGTCGGATTTGGTAGACACAAACAGACGTGCAGAGATCTGCAGATGTTTAGCAGTCTAAAATTGTTAACTTACTGCTTTCTTGGTGACTGGACGTTTTAACAAAAACAGCGACAAGCGAACGTCACAGACATAAATGTAGAGGTTAGCCAAATCTTCACTGGCGTCAACTTCACAAATTAATTATGAGTGGCATCAACTTCACAAATTAATTATGAGTGGCTTCATCATCATCAAGTACCGGACCTGTTGGAGTAGGTGATCATGTCTCTCCACAACTTTCGATCTCTGCAGTTATTTATCAATACTGTTGTTGACCTTCTGCCAAGCCATTCTCTTAAGCTGTCTGGTATTTTTTTTCTCTTTGCTTCCCTCTATCTCTACGTCCCTCAATTTTTCCAGTTGTTACAATATATTCAAGTTGTTCTCTTCTCATTACATGGCCACAAAATAATGATTGTTTCTTCCTAATATTGGAAATTAGCTCTCTTTTTGCTTTGACCTCTTTCAGAACGTTTTCATTACTCTTCTTAGCTGCCTATGGTATTCTCAACATTCTTCTGTAAAACCACATTTCTTCAGACTCCAGTGATTTTCTTGTCTGTTGTCCTATTGTCTATGATTCACATTCATATGTTAAGACTGGCTGCACATAACATTTAAGAACTCTTTTTCTTGTTTCTATTGTCAAAAATGGATTACATAGTATCTTTCCTCATTTTTTGGAAAACTGCTTTTGCCTGAGCCATTCTGCATCTCACTTCTTTTATACATCTTCCGTCTGAGATTAACAAAAATCCAAAATATTTAATTTCATTTACCCATTTTAATATTGTTCCACTTGTATTTATTTTGCACTGAGGTGATGTCTTTTTCTTCGTTGTTACTATTACTTCTGTCTTCTTGCTATTAAGGCTGAGTCCCTTATTTTTGCTTTCTTTCACTACAATGTCCAGCATTTCTTGTAACTCATTTTCACTCTTAGCGATTAAGACTGTATCATCAGCATACCTTAGATTATTTATATTATGACCTCCAATTGTTATTCCAGTGGCATCAACTTCACAAATTAATAATGAGTGGCATCAACTTTACAAATTAATCATGAGTGGCATCAACTTCACAAATTAAAAATGAGTGGCATCAACTTCACAAATTAATCATGAGTGGCATCAACTTCACAAATTAATCATGAGTGGCATCAACTTCACAAATTAATCATAAGTGGCATCAACCTCACAAATTAATCATGAGTGGCATCAACTTCACAAATTAATCATAAGTGGCATCAGCCTCACAAATTAATCATGAGTGGCATCAACTTCACAAATTAATCATGAGTGGCATCAACTTCACAAATTAATCATGAGTGGCATCAACTTCACAAATTAATCATAAGTGGCATCAACCTCACAAATTAATCATGAGTGGCATCAACTTCACAAATTAATCATAATTGGCATCAGCCTCACAAATTAATCATGAGTGGCATCAACTTCACAAATTAATCATGAGTGGCATCAACTTCACAAATTAATCATAAGTGGCATCAACTTCACAAATTAATCATAAGTGGCATCAACCTCACAAATTAATCATGAGTGGCATCAACTTCACAAATTAATCATGAGTGGCATCAACTTCACAAATTAATCATAAGTGGCATCAACCTCACAAATTAATCATGAGTGGCATCAACTTCACAAATTAATCATAAGTGGCATCAGCCTCACAAATTAATCATGAGTGGCATCAACTTCACAAATTAATCATGAGTGGCATCAACTTCACAAATTAATCATAAGTGGCATCAACTTCACAAATTAATCATAAGTGGCATCAACCTCACAAATTAATCATGAGTGGCATCAACTTCACAAATTAATCATAAGTGGCATCAACTTCACAAATTAATCATAAGTGGCATCAGCCTCACAAATTAATCATGAGTGGCATCAACTTCACAAATTAATCATAAGTGGCATCAACTTCACAAATTAATCATAAGTGGCATCAACTTCACAAATTAATCATAAGTGGCATCAACCTCACAAATTAATCATGAGTGGCATCAGCCTCACAAATTAATCATGAGTGGCATCAACTTCACAAATTAATCATAAGTGGCATCAACTTCACAAATTAATCATAAGTGGCATCAACTTCACAAATTAATCATAAGTGGCATCAACTTCACAAATTAATCATAAGTGGCATCAACTTCACAAATTAATTTTAAGTGGCATCAACTTCACAAATTAAATATTCACTTTAAATATCGCCTTCAATAATTACAAATGAGTTGTTGACACATATATTTCTTATTCTGCTGTTTCCTTTTGTTTCTTTTGTTTCTTTATTTCCTTTCCCCTCACTTCAGTTTATACGCGTTTTTGTTCGTTGAGGGAGATTATAATGTTTAAATATTCGCTCTTCTGACAGCATCTTCTTTCCTCATCTTCTTCTTCCTCCTCTTACTTTCATCTCTCTGTGCAGAAAAATGTCTTCAATAAAAACTTTCCGAACCGTTTTGTTTCTTGTCATTTTGTTAAGATCGATTCATGTCTACTCCATCCTCTTCATCTTTGCTTCCACCTGTATTCTCCAAGTATATTTTTACCTTCTTCTTTGTCTCTTGCTGTAGTGATTCCAGAGTAGGTAAACGCAAAGTACGAGACTTGAATCAGCGTCTTAGCACGCGAGTTTTCACCCATGCGTGCTCGGCCGCTTCTCCAGAGCTGTTCAGAGACTTCTGGACAGTATCGCTTCAGGCATCGAAACTCACGATGCGAGTCGGCATTCCTCACTTTCCCAGAGTACTATCCTGGAACCATTTCGGCAGCTGCTAGGTCGACCACGGGGGTATTATTTTCCAACCACGAGTATAACTCACACTGCTTCCAGCGACAACCAAACACGCCTTGTCCGAACGTCAGAAGCCTACTCGGGTAGTTTTCCCAGCTAGGCTACCGATGTTCCCTAAAACAGGTATTTCCTGTGATACTCTCATTTCCCGTTGTCAATTTCAGCTGTACAGCTTTCTTTGAAGCCGTTCCTCTATCATCTACCAGATATGTCCCCATCTTTTCTTAAGAGCATTCTCGCGTGGATGAAACCATAAAGCATCTTCTAAATCTGCTTATCTACCTTCAAAATCACACATTTGTAAATTCCCTGTATTAAATAAGAAAATTGAGCAGAAAAATGAAGCCTTTGAAATGTGGATCTATAGGAGAGAAATGGGTGGAAGGAAAACAAGACAAACAAGGAAGTTCTGAATCAGCTGAAAATGAAAAAAAAAAAAACACTATTTAATACAATTGGAAAATGACACTGAAATTTTGTCGACATGTGAAGAGACATAGTACCCTACTAACAGCTATCTTGGAAGGGAAGGTACATGTTAGACGACGCAGAGGCAGACCAAGACTAAAGTGGACTAATAACATCAACAGGTGGAGAGTGAACCTATGACAACAGGCACCTTCAAGACAAGAAACAGAGTACAAGTTGACAGATTCATACTTGATGTAGCCACTTGACAGAAACATACTTGATGTAGCCAGTTGACAGATTCTACTTGATGTAGCCACTTGACAGATTCATAATTGATGTATCCACTTGACAGATTCGTACTTGGTGTAGCCTCTTAACAGATTCATACTTGGTGTAGCCTCTTGACAGATTCATATTTGATGTAGCCAGTTGACAGATTTATACTTGATGTAGCCAGTTGACAGATTCCTACATGATGTAGCCAGTTAACAGATTTATACTTGATGTAGCCAGTTGACAGATTTATACTTGATGTTGCCAGTTGACAGATTTATACATGATGTAACCAGTTCACAGATTTATACTTGATGTAATCAGTTCATAAATTTATACTTGATGTAATCAGTTCATAAATTTATACTTAATGTAATCAGTTCATAAATTTATACTTAATGTAATCAGTTAACAAATTTATACTTAACGTAATCAGTTCACAGATTTATACTTGATGTAATCAGGTCACAGAACTATTCCTTACACATTTGTCTGTTTCTCTATTCGCCACCCAAAAAAATATGTACTTGTTGCTGTTACAATGTTGTGCCTTTGACAGAGAATCTGAAATAACTCGGCAGTTTTGTTGCAACTTTGTCATGACACTTCCTGAGTCCGGAAGTGTCTTTTCTAATCACATTCCATCTCATTTGACCAGGTTGATTAGCTTTCGTTCCGGGACCATCACAATAGACATGTTTTTAACGAAATTCATTTCAGAGGTCAGGTCATGTCGTCCAAGACTTTTCGTTCGAATGTTCTTCTTTTAAATTTATCATACTCAATGGCTGTGAAACATGGAGAACAATAGAAATCACAAGCACGACGATACAAACCTTTTTTAATGGATGCTTGCGCAAAAGTAAAGGATGGAAATGGTAGAACAAAAACACTAACGTAGAATTATGGAAAAGTACCAGTCATATCATCATCATCAAGTACCGGGCCTACAGGCGTAGGTGATCATTTCTCTCCACAACTTTCGATCTCGGCAGCTATTTATCATTTCTGTTGTTGACCTTCTGCCAAGCCATTCTCTTAAGCTGCCTGTTATTTTTTTTCTCTTTGCTTCCCTCTATCTCTTCGTCCCTCAATTTTTCCAGTTGTTACAATATATTCAAGTTGTTCTCTTCTCATTACATGGCCAAAAAATGATGATTGTTTCTTTCTAATATTGTAAATTAGCTCTCTTTTTGTGTTGACCTCTCTCAGAACATCTTCATTACTCTGCTTACCTGTCCATGGTACTCTCAACATTATTCTGTAAAACCACATTTCTACAGATTCCAGTAATTTTCTTGTCTGTTGTCCTATTGTCCATGATTCGCATCCATATGTTAAGACTGGCTCTACATAACATTTAAGAACTCTTTTTCATAGTCATATACTAGTAGATAAAGAGATACAGCAAAGACGATGGGGCTAGATAGGATAAAATGCGGAAACCAAATGAGAGTATTGCACGGCAGTTTTTTTTTTTTTAATCTCCAAAGAAAGAGACAAAGGGGAAAGGTAAAATATTATTGGAGAAGACATATGGAAGTAGAGATGAAGATGATGGGGAAGACATGGGATGATCTTAAAAAAATGACAAAAAAACCGAACGGCTTGGAAAGTGTTTGTTGAAGACCTATGCTCCACAGGAAGCTGAAAGGAAGAAAATGAAAGTGATGATCAAGAGGATCATGATCATGATGATGATGATTGTGATGAAGAGGATTTAGAAAAGTATTTATTATGCGGCTTTGGTCATAGCCACATCATCATCATCATCATCGTGTGCCTTCTCCGCAACGAAGGTTGGCTACCATGGATCGCCATTCTACTCTGTTTCTTGCTTTGATGGTGCAGGCTGTCATAGCTTGACTTGACCATCTTTTGATGTTTCTCGTCCATGTTAGTCTTGGTCTGCCTCTGCCTCTTTTACCTTGTATTTTTCCTTCCAATATTACTTTTAGTAGGCTGTTGTGTCTTTTAACATGCCCCAAAAATGTCATTTGTCTTGTCTTAATTGTATTTAGTAATTCTCTTTTTATTTTCAGTTGTTTTAAAACTTTATCGTTTGTTATCTTTTGTTTCCATCCAATTCTACCTATTCTTCTATAAATCCACATTTCAAAGGCTTCAATTTTCTGTTCTGTTTTCTGGTCTAATGTCCATGTTTCTGCACCATACAGGAATATTGAGAAGATGTAACATTTTGCCATTCTTAGTTTCAGCCCTGTTGATATTTGTTTTATTGTTAGTATATTTTTCATGGCATTACAATTACTTTTTGCCATACCTATTCTTTTGTTTATTTCAATTTTTCATTTTCCATCATTGGTTATAATATGTCCCAGGTAGTTGTAGCTCTGGACTGTCTCCAGATGTATTCCCTCAACTGTGATATTTAGTTGTAGGTCTTTAGAATTTTCTTTGTTTATGATCATAGTTTTAGTCTTTTTGATATTCATTTCTAGTCCATATTTTTTGCCTGTTATGTTTATCACATTAAGCAATTGTTGTAGGTCTTTAGGATTTTCTGCTAGTAGAACAGTATCATCAGCATATCTTAGGTTATTGATTATCTTTCCATTAATGTTTAGGCCTGGTATCTCTGAGATGTTTTTAAAGATTTGCTCAGTGTATAGATTGAACAAGCTTGGTGATAGGATGCATCCCTGTCTTACTCCTCTTTTTATGTTCACGGGTGTAGAGTTCTCCTTGTTATATCTTATTATTGCTGTTTGCTCCCAGTACAAATTACATATTAGCCGTATGTCTGCGTCGTCTAGATTTATATCCTTTAGGCAGTCTATAAGTTGGTTATGGTGTATTCTATCGAAAGCTTTGGTGTAATCTATGAAGCAGGCATATATTGGTTTGTTTACTTCTATGTACATCTCAATCAATGTTCTCATGCTGAATATGGCTTCTTTTGTCCCACTGTTTTTCCTGAATAAAATTGTTGCTCGTCTAATTCAGTATTGATTTTATTCTGAATCCTTCCCTGTATAACTTTTAGTAAAATTTCTGTTACCTGACTCATTAGGCTTATTGTTCTGAAGTCGCTGCATTCAGCTGCACCATTCTTTTTAGGCAATGCAATGAAAGTTGATGTTTTTAGATCGTTTGGAATGTATCCTGTATGGTATATGTCATTGCATATGTCTGTGATCACTTCGACGCCAAACTCTTCTAGACCCTGTATCTTCTCTATTTGTATATTGTCAGGCCCTGCTGCTTTTCCCTTTTTCATTGTTTTTATAGCTTTTTCTACTTCCGATTTCAGGATTTTATAGTTGTATGTACATTTTATGTCTGGCTTTTTGTCCCTTTCGTCATGAAATAATTCTGATATATATTCTTGACATCTATATATTATATCTTTGTTGTCTGTTAGCATTCTTTCCTCTTTGTTTGCAATTACATCCGTTTCCTGTAGCTTATTTGTCTTTATTCGTCATCCTCTTTATTTCTGTGTGCATCTCTCTTAAGTTTTGTTTACTTCCCATAGTTTCGACTTCTAGACATCTTTGGTTGAGCCAGTCTTCTTTTGCCTTTTTGCACATTCTCCGTATTGCATTGTCTATATCCTTGTATCTGGCAGTGTTTTTCGCTTGTCTTCTTTCTTCCATTTTTCTAAGATTTTGTTAGTTATCCATTTTTGTTTTTTGTTACTTTCCTTTTTGGGCAATGTGTTGCAGGATTCTTGCATGCTGTTTTTTATGCATTGCGATTTTGTTGTGACTTTTTCCTCAGGATTTTCTCTTCTGTACTGCTCAATCCCCTCTTCTAGTAGCTTCTGATATGTGTTCTTTACTTGTACAGTATAAGTTGCACATCTTTCTGGTTTAACGCTGTTATATCTATTGGTGTTGCTGAATTAGTTTTTTGTTTGCTTCTCTTTAATTTGATTTTCATTTTTATCGTTACAGGATTGTGGTCTGAATTTATATCTGCTCCTGGGTAGGTTTTGGCTTTCTTAGCGCTGTTCCTGAATCTGTCTTTTATCATTATGTAATCTATTTGATTTCTCTTCTTGTCTCCAGGGCTTTTCCATGTGTATAATTTCCTTTTCTCTTGCTCAAAGAAGGTGTTGCATATTATCAATCTGTTTTCTTCACAAAATTATATTAATCTTTCTCCTCTGTTATTCCTTTTTCCTAGACCATGATTTCCTATTATGGTCTTATATTTACCTTTTCCCACTTGCGTTCATATCACCCATTATAATCAAGATGTCTGATGATTTCACTTGCTTCATAACTGTGTTTAGATCTTCATAGTATGCCTGTATTTGTTCGTCTGTATAGTCTTGAGTAGGTGCGTATGTCTGTATTATTGCTATGTCGAATGGTTTTGCCTTCATTCTTATTAGTATATTCCTATCATTATATGTCAATTGAGTATTTATATATGTTTGTAGCTCTCGTTTTATTAGAATGCCTACTCCTCTTTGATGTTCTTTTGTGTTACCTGAATATATAAATGTATATTTATCGTCTTGTATGTATCCACTTTCCTTCCATCTTGTTTCTGATATGCCTAAGATATCTATGTTTAATCGTTCTGCTTCTACCATAAGATTTTCTAGTTCTCCTTGTTGGTATAAGGTCCTAACGTTCCATGTAGCTATTTTTATTTCGTTCCTAAAACAATAGTTAGAATTTCTCTCCATGGCTTTCTTTGGATTGTTACGTGATGAGGCTCCAATCTCTTTCACGGTGGTCTGCCATATTCGCCTTTCGTGTTCTGAAAATGTCTCATGTGTACCACACACTTTGCTGTTTTCGCTTTCTGGGCCGTTGATTATTTCAAATTCTTCCGCCCCATCCACCGTCGCAGACTTTTCACATACGGGTTGAACACACCCGACTACCGCCGCCATTGTTGTCGAACCATGTGTGTTGTATCGAACCGCGAACACACGACACAAAGGAAGAATAATCATATTCCACTTAAATATCGGTAAAGTTCACAGTCCATACTCCAATCAGAAGTAAAACATTACACCAAACGGGGAATAGCAACACAAAATTTCACAACTAGACTGTCGCATAAATCATTTAAATATATCAACAAAAGCCGAATTATAAAAGCGACAACACGTAGTCGCCATGACACCGGAAGAGCCCAATATAGATTTACTAAAGCTCGCCAGCTGACACAAACCAACTAGCGTGACGTGTTCAAATAATGGAAATATAGACGGCAGACCTCACTCTACCCATAGTAACCCTTTGACTTTGTCTAACAATAACAACCCACAAACATCCTTGCTCTCAAAGCTGAAAACGTTACGTCACGCTAGTTGGTCGTTTTCCAGGATTTCCCTCTCAGCCCGTGGGACTAAATAAATCTATACCTGGCTATGGCGTGCCCGTCTTCGAGTTAACATCGAGAAAATGTCAAAATATCCAAACATTGTTGTCACTTACTCCACGCAGTCGTTAAATTCCAATAACAAATGTCTGTGTCTGGACATCGAGACGCTCTTTTCACGAGGGGATTACAAAAATCTCTTACATGGATCAAATGTCCGAGACGAATTAGATAGTTCCTGATCTAAGCCTCTTTGAGGGGTTTTTGTTTTGGATTCCAACAAACCATCATCATAGCGTGCCATATAGGTTGTCGCATGCGATCATGTCCTTTCACAATTCTCTGTCCACAGTTCATCGTGCAAATTATGTTTTTGGTCGGTTAGCCAGCAAGGCAGTTCTTTCTCTAGTAATTCTCTGATCAGACATTTCTTTCTCTGGTAAATCAATGACAAGTCATTTTTTTTCTCTAGATGTTCACTAAAAAGTCATTTTTTTTCTCTAGATGTTCACTAAAAAGTCATTTTTTTTCTCCACTGGTTCACTTGTAAATCATTTCTTTCTCTATTAATTCACTTACAAGTCATTTCTTTCTCTGGTAGTTTACTGACAAGTCATTTCTTTCGCTAGTAATTCACTGAAAAGTCATTTATGTAGTTCACTGACAAATGATTTCATTTTCTGGTAGTTCAACGGCAAGTCATTTCTTTATCTGGTAGTTAATTGTTAGATTATTTTGTTGATCTTTCTTTGGTTGTCATATGATTTGTTTCTCTGGTAATTATTAAAATTAAAGGCTCATTTCTCTCTCTGGTAATTCATTAATATATCATTTCTTTTTCTGGTAGTTCATTGCTAGGTCACTTCTTTATATGATCGTTTTTTAATAATGAACTTCTTTCTCTGGTGGTTCATTGATAGGTCAATTATTTCTCTGGTAATTCATTGATATGTTAATTCTTTCTCTGGTTGTTCATTGACAGGTTATTTCTTTCACTCGTAATTCATATATATTTAACTAAATTTCTCTGGAAGTTCATTGATAAGTCACTTCATTCTCTGGTAGTTCATTAAAAAAATCATTATTTTCTGTATTAGTCACTGATAGTCACATCTTTCTCTGATAGTCATTTATAAGATACTTCATGTTCTGTCTCTGGCAGTTGTTGCTGTTATGGATCCAGAAGCCTGTTAGCTGACGCCCCACGGCCCAATGCCACGTGATGATATCAGCAGGTATGTTTGAGTTTCTTGCAGTTCCGCACAAAGTGTTCCATTCATCAGGTCTTTGAAGAAGTTGCTCTGATGCCAGTGAGCTTTTGACAGTCACAAATGTGATGTTCTACTGTTTCATGTGGGTGTTCATAGAGTGGAATTATTGGAGTTTGGTTTCGTTGTATTCTATTGATGTGGTTATTCAGTGATACAGTGGTTCTTAATTTTCAGATGGTAGTTTTTTTCTCTGGAAATTCTTTGATAAATCACTTTTTTTCTGCGGTAGACATTGATAAGTCACTTCTTTCTATGTTAGTCATTGATATGACACTTCTTTCTATGTTAGTCATTGATAAGTCACATGTTTCTATGGTAGTCATTAATATGTCACTTCTTTCTCTGTTAATCATTGATAGATCACGTCTTTCATTGGTAGTCATTGATATGTCACTTCTTTCTCTGATACTCATTGATAGGCCACTTCTTTCATTGGTAGTCAGTGATATGTCACTTCTTTCTCTGATACTCACTGATAGATCACTTCTTCCTCTGGTAGTCATTGATATGTCACTTCTTTCTATGGTAGTCATTGATATGTCACTTCTTTCGCTGACACTCATGGATAGGTCAATTCTTTCATTGGTAGTCATTGATAAATCACTTCTTTCTCTGATACTCATTGATAGGTCACTTCTTTCTATGGTAGTCATTGATAGGTCACTTCTTTCTCTGATACTCATGGATAGGTCACTTCTTTCATTGGTAGTCATTGATATGTCACTTCTTTCTCTGATACTCATTGATATGTCACTTCCTTCTATGGTAGTCATTGATAGGTCACTTCTTCCTCTGGTAGTCATTGATATGTCACTTCTTCCATGGTAGTCATTGATATGCCACTTCTTTCACTAGTAGTCATTGATATGTCACTTCTTTCTATGGTAGTCATTGATAAATCACTTCTTTCTATGGTAGTCATTGATAAGTCACTTCTTTCTATGGTAGTCATTGATAAGTCAATTCTTTCTCTGGTAGTCATTGATAAATCACTTCTTTCTATGGTAGTCATTGATAAATCACTTTTTTTCTATGGTAGTCATTGATAAGTCACTTCTATCTATGGTAGTAATTATAAGTCACTTCTTTCTGTGTTAGTCTTTGATAAGTCACTTCTTTCTCTGTTAGTCATTGATAAGTCACTTCTTTCTATGGTATTCTTTGATAGGTCACTTCTTCCTCTGGTAGTCATTGATAAGTCACTTTTTTTCTACTTTCTATGGTAGTCATTGATAAGTCACTTCTTTCTATAGTAGTCATTAATATGTTACTTCTTTCTATGGTAGTAATTGATAAGTCACTTCTTTCTCTGGTAGTCATTGATAGGTCACTTCTTTCTCTGGTAGTCATTGATAGGTCACTTCTTTATATGGTAGTCATTGATATGTCACTTCTTTCTCTGATACTCATTGATAGGTCACTTCTTTCATTGGTAGTCATTGATAAATCTCTTCTTTCTATGGTAGTCATTGATAAGTCACTTCTTTCTATGGTAGTCATTGATAAGTCAATTCTTTCTCTGGTAGTCATTGATAAATCACTTCTTTCTATGGTAGTCATTGATAAATCACTTCTTTCTATGGTAGTCATTGATAAGTCACTTCTATCTATGGTAGTAATTATAAGTCACTTCTTTCTGTGGTAGTCTATGATAAGTCACTTCTTTCTCTGTTAGTCATTGATAAGTCACTTCTTTTTATGGTATTCTTTGATAGGTCACTTCTTAATCTGGTAGTCATTGATAAGTCACTTTTTTTTCTACTTTCTATGGTAGTCATTGATAGGTCACTTCTTTCTCTGGTAGTCATTAATAGGTCACTTCTTTCTATGGTAGTCATTGATAAGTCACTTCTTTCTATGGTAGTCATTGATAGGTCACTTTTTTCTCTGGTAGTCATTGATATGTCACTTCTTTATATGGTAGTCATTGATATGTCACTTCTTTATCTGGTAGTCATTGATATGTCACTTCTTTCTATGGTAGTCATTGATATGTCACTTTTTTCTCTGGTAGTCATTGATATGTCAATTCTTTCTGTGGTAGTCATTGATAAATCACTTCTTTCTATGGTAGTCATTGATAAATCACTTCTTTCTATGGTAGTCATTGATAAGTCACTTCTATCTATGGTAGTAATTACAAGTCACTTCTTTCTGTGGTAGTCTTTGATAAGTCACTTCTTTCTATGGTAGTCATTGATAAGTCACTTCTTTCTCTGGTGGTCATTGATAGGTCACTTCTTTCTATGGTAGTCATTGATAAGTCACTTCTTTCTATGGTAGTCATTGATAGGTCACTTTTTTCTCTGGTAGTCATTGATATGTCACTTCTTTATATGGTAGTCATTGATATGTCACTTCTTTCTCTGATACTCATTGATAGGTCACTTCTTTCATTGGTAGTCATTGATAAATCACTTCTTTCTATGGTAGTCATTGATAAGTCACTTCTTTATATGGTAGTCATTGATAAGTCACTTTTTTTCTACTTTCTATGGTAGTCATTGATAAGTCACTTCTTTCTATAGTAGTCATTAATATGTTACTTCTTTCTATGGTAGTCATTGATAGGTCACTTCTTTCTCTGGTAGTCATTGATAGGTCACTTCTTTCTCTGGTAGTCATTGATAGGTCACTTCTTTCTATGGTAGTCATTGATAAGTCACTTCTTTCAATGGTAGTCATTGATAGGTCACTTCTTTCTCTGATCGTCATTGATAAGTCACTTCTTTCTATGGTAGTCACTTCTTTCTATGGTAGTCATTGATAAGTCACTTCTTTCTCTGGTAGTCATTGATAGGTCACTTCTTTCTATGGTAGTCATTGATAAGTCACTTCTTTCTATGGTAGTCATTGATAGGTCACTTTTTTCTCTGGTAGTCATTGATATGTCACTTCTTTATATGGTAGTCATTGATATGTCACTTCTTTCTCTGATACTCATTGATAGGTCACTTCTTTCATTGGTAGTCATTGATAAATCACTTCTTTCTATGGTAGTCATTGATAAGTCACTTCTTTCTATGGTAGTCATTGATAAGTCACTTTTTTTCTACTTTCTATGGTAGTCATTGATAAGTCACTTCTTTCTATAGTAGTCATTAATATGTTACTTCTTTCTATGGTAGTCATTGATAGGTCACTTCTTTCTCTGGTAGTCATTGATAGGTCACTTCTTTCTCTGGTAGTCATTGATAGGTCACTTCTTTCTATGGTAGTCATTGATAAGTCACTTCTTTCTATGGTAGTCATTGATAGGTCACTTCTTTCTCTGATCGTCATTGATAAGTCACTTCATTCTCTGATAGTTATTGATGGGTCGTTTCTTTCTCAGCAAAACATGTGGTTTACCCTTTTTTTTATGTTCATGGTCAACCCTTGTATTAACTACTATCATGTGCTTATCTTCTTACCTGAGCACTAATATCTTGCTCACATCTACTTTAGCCAAGGATTTTATTTTCTATCTACATATTATCCTGCGAATTTATCTTTATTTATATTTAATTTCTAGAAAAATAAAGAAAAATAAATCCGCAGTCACAATATCAAACAAATACCAAGTCCTCCAACAACTAGAAAATACAATAAATATAGAAGATCATTGAAAACAGGTAAAGGATATATGGAAAGAGACATGCGAAGAAACACTGGGGAAAAGAGAACGCCAGAATAAGGCATGGATGACAGCAGAGCCCCTGCATACAATTAAAGAAAGAAAGAACAAGAAAGCAGACATAAATAAAAGCAAAACGAGAAGTAATAAAGCCAAGACACAGGAAGCTTACATAGAAGTGAACAAAGAAGTGAGAATATGCATTAAAAGGGATAAGAGGAAATATATAGATGAACTAGCTAAAGAGGCAGAAGAAGCAGAAAATAAAGGGAATATGAAAGAACTGTACAACAGCACAAAGAAATTAAGTGGAAAATACAAACAGATCAATGTCTTTATTAAAGATAAGAAAGGAAATCTGCTTAGTAATATAAGGGTAAAAATGGAGAGATGGAAAGAACACTTTGAAGAACTTTTGAACAGACACGGCTCAAATAACCCTCCAGCTATACTACCAGCAGAAGAAGAGTTACACGTTAACTGTGGAAAACCAAGCAAAGAAGAAATAATGAAAGCCATCAAACTATTGAAAAATGGTAAAGCCACAGGACCAGATGAAATTCCTTCGGAAGCCATCAAAGCAGATATCAACACCTCACCAAGATGTTGCATAATCTATTCGATAAAATTTGGGAGAGGGAAGAAATACCTAAAGACTTGAAAGAAGGTTATATGATCAAACTACCAAAGAAAAGAAGTTTACAGGAATGCACAAATCATAGGGGAATTATGCTACTATCAGTGCCAGGAAAAATATCAAGCAGAATCATTCTGGAGAGACTAAAAGAGGCTATAGAGAAACACTTGAGAGATGAACAAGCAGGTTTTATGAAGAACATATCATGTGCTGATCAAATAACTACTCTACGTATAATAGTTGAACAAAGTTTAGAACTAAAATCCCCACTTGATGTTGGATTCATAGATTACGAAAAGGCATTTGATATTTTAGACAGAAAAATGCTTTGGAAGTTGCTGAGTCATTAGGGAATCCCTATAAAGTTTATTAACTTGATAAAAACAATATATGAAGGAACAATATGTAGTGTGGTGCATGAAGGACAGCTTACAGGCGCATTTGAAACAAAAACAGGAGTAAGGCAAGGATGCCTTCTGTCTCCATTTCTCTTTCTACTGGCCATAGATTGGATTATGAAAATAACTCAAAACAATAGAAATGGAATCCAGTGGTCACTGACCAAATAACTTGATGATTTAGACTTTGCTGATGACATAGCTCTCCTACCACACAGCCATCAACAGATGCAGGATAAAATGAGCATACTAGATGAGAGATCACAACAGCTAGGACTGAAGATTAATAGAGATAAGACCAACATTATGAAAATTAATACAGTTGGCAATAACCAAATAAAACTTGCAGAAATACCTCTACTAGACGTACAATGTTATATATATCTGGGCAGTAATATAGATAAAGAGGGAGGAACAGAAAATGATACCAAAATAAGGATATCAAAAGCAAGAGGAGCTTTCATTGCACTGAGAAACATATGGAAATCCAAAGAAATTAGGTTAAATACAAAATTTAAAATTTTCAACTCAAATGAGAAGTCGGTCCTATTATATGGCTGTGAAACATGGAGAACAATTAAATTGATAATCACGAAGATACAGACTTTCATTAATTGAAGTTTACGCAGAATAAAAGGATGGAAATGACAGGAAAAAATCACTAACATAGAATTATGGAAATGTACCTGTCAAATACCAGTGGATAAAGAGATACAGCGAAGACGATGGCGCTGGATAGGACACACACTACGGAAGCCAACTGAGAGTATTACACAACAGGCCCTTTTTTGCAATCACCAGGGGAAAAGACAAAGAGGAAGACCGAGGAATTCTTGGAGAAGACAGATAGAAGCAGAGATGAAGATGATGGGGAAGACATGGAATGGTCTTAAAAGAATGATAAAAAACAGAACGACTTGCAAAGTGTTTGTTGAAGACCTATGCTCCACTTGGAGCTAAAAAAGGTAGAAGAAGAAGATACATATTCTACTCTCTACCTGTCGCTAAACTGAACCGAAACATATATATTGACAAGCACTATTTTATCAATTTGAAATTTATATATTCTTATCTTCCTCGCTCTCTCTCTCTCTCTCTTTTCTCTCTCTCTCTCTCTCTCTCTCTCTCTCTCTCTCTCTCTCGTCCTGTTCTCGCCCTTAAGTCTACCTCACTCTTTGTCAGTTGAGGTTGTTGTAACGTTTATTTGATGATGTCTGTCCATCTTACCTTGCGTCTACTCTTGCTCTTTTTTCTCCTTTCTTTTTTAATATATGCTTTATAATGTAAGGAATCGCACAGCGCTCTTTCTAGATGGACAAACCAGTTTATTTGTTGTTTCTGTATGTAGTTTCATTATCATCAAGTACCGTGCCTTCTGGCGTAGGTGATCATGTCTCTACGCAACTTTCGATCTCGACAGTTCTTTATCATTTCCGTTGTTGACCTTCTGCAAAGGTATTCTCTTAAGCTGTCTGGAATCTTTTCTCTTTCCTTCCCTCTATCTCTTTATCCCTCGATTTTACCAGTTGGTACAATATATTTCAGCTTTTCCCTTCTCATTACATGGCCAAAGAAATGATGATTATTTCTCCATAATATTGGAAATCGGCTCTCTTTTTGCTTTGACCTCTTTCAGAATGTTTTCATTACTCTTCTTAGCTATCCATAGTTTTCTCAATATTCTTCTGTAAAACCACATTTCTACGGCCTCCAGCGATTGTCATGTCTGTTTGTCCTATTGTCCATGATTCACATCCATCTGTTAAGACTTGCTCTACATAACAAGTAGTTTAGGATTGGTTCAATGCCTACTCCTTCTCTTATATTACCATTTCCGATTCTGTTTTGTTTCCCATTCTATTCTACGCTCTTTTCTCAGACATCGCTTCTCTTTAGTGCCAAGCTTTTTTTTTTTTTTGATGTTTAGACATAAGTGTTCATGTTTTGCATTAGTAGCACAACATTGGGGCATGTTATAAGACACAATAGCCTACTAAAAGTAATATTGGAAGGAAAAATACAAGGTAAAAGAGGCAGAGGCAGACCAAGACTAACATGGACGAGTAACATCAAAAGATGGACAAGTCAATCTATGTCAGCCTGCACCATCAAAGCAAGAAACATAGTAGAATGGCGATCCATGGTAGCCAACCTTCGTTGCGGAGAAAGCACTTGATGATGATGATGATGTTGATGATGATGATGATGATGATGAGCACAACATTGGAATGAATTCTTATGATTTTCCTGTAATTCACTTTCTGTAATTGTAATTAAAGCTGACATAGCCAAGGGAGTGTATTCTCAAAAGGGAGAGAATTCATTTCAAAATATATTACAGATTGTAATTTGCATCCGCTGTTATGCACGGAACACTGTTAGTACGGGGAAATGGAAGAGCGGACAGGCTGGCTGTCTGTTCTGTCGTCAAAGTCGGTCAACCAGTGGATCGTGCGGACATCATTAATAAACGCCTATATGCGGGAAGGGCATAGGACTATGACAACCATGAGTCAACATCACTCCTACGGATGAAAGAGATGAGAGTTAGGAAGGGCACAGCCAGAAACAAGAGGCTTAATAGACGCATACGAGGACTTATCATCATCACACATCGAGTTGTAGTTACTGTTGTAGTTACAGTTGTAGTTGCTGTTGTAGTTACTGTTGTAGTTACAGTTGTAGTTACTGTTGTAGTTGCTGTTGTAGTTACTATTGTAGTTACAGTTGTAGTTACAATTATAGTTACAGTTGTAGTTACAGATGTAGTTGCTGTTGTAGTTACAGTTGTAGTTGCTGTTGTAGTTACTGTTGTAGTTACAGTTGTAGTTACTGTTGTAGTTGCTGTTGTAGTTACTATTGTAGTTACAGTTGTAGTTACAATTATAGTTACAGTTGTAGTTACAGTTGTAGTTGCTGTTGTAGTTACAGTTGTAGTTGCTCTTGTAGTTGCTGTTGTAGTTACAGTTGTAGTTGTTGTTGTAGTTACAGTTGTAGTTGCTGTTGTAGTTGCTGTTGTAGTTACTGTTGTATTTACTGTTGTAGTTACAGTGTGGTTACGGTTGTAGTTACTGTTGTAGTTACAATTGTAGTTGCTGTTGTAGTTACTGTTGTAGTTGCTGTTGATGTTGCTGTTTTAGTTACTGTTGTAGTTACAGTTGTAGTTGCTATTGTAGTTGCTGTTGTAGTTACTGTTGTAATTACTGTTGTAGTTACAGTTGTAGTTGCTATTGTAGTTGTTGTTGTAATTACTGTTGTAGTTACGGTTGTAGTTACTGTTGTAGTTACGGTTGTAGTTGCTGTTGTAATTACAGTTATGGTTACAGTTGTAGTTGCTATTGTAGTTGTTGTTGTAATTACTGTTGTAGTTACGGTTGTAATTACTGTTGTAGTTACAGTTGTAGTTGCTATTGTAGTTGTTGTAATTACTGTTGTAGTTACGGTTGTAGTTACGGTTGTAGTTACTGTTGTAGTTGCTGTTGTAATTACAGTTATGGTTACAGTTGTAGTCTATTAACCTGCTGGAGAAGTCGCCACTTCTAAGCGACAGAAATCCAGATTAGCCGCCCTTTCATGACAAACTAAACGTCAGTTATCTCGGTGGATTTAGGGTATTCCTTTCTTGGAAACACTACGTGACGCTTGCAAACACAAACAATAATCGAATGACCCATCCTTTCTATTTTTATTATCGCTGTCTCGACATTTCTACCCGGGCTCTCCTGTTTGCATACTCAGGATTTCTAATCAACCAAATCGCCCACTTACTTAAACAGACCACCGGATAATCGATCCCCCAGGCCAAACGTGCTTAGGCATTAAGCCGCAGTCACGATCCACAACAACGATTCCTTTAATGAAAATCGGAGTTTACTGTCGGTCAATACCGGAACGCATCAATACCGTGCAGATTTTGACGCAGGAGATCAAAGACAAAAGTTTCAAGTTAAATTAGATCAATGATCAGGTAGAAGAAATTTATTGAGACATTATTGATTAGGAATCGATATTTGTTTAATATGTTTTCATTTCGCGATAAATGCAGATGCTGTGACCTTGACACATTTTTGTGTTACAGAGGAGAAGCATTTTTGTCTTTACAGATGAGGGTGTATGAGATCCATTGCTATACAGCCTGTTTGTTGCGGAGTGAAAGTGGCCGTAGAAATTAATTCAGAAGGAATGAGAAAATGTACGCCTTGCTCAGCACCAGACAGATCGTCTGCTTATATATTTAGACAAAGATAGTTGGGAGGTGACAGAAACAGACACGGTTGTACGGTTTCTAGAAATAAGTGTTAGAATGATTTCGGTTGAAATACAAAATGTGTAAATAAAAAACAGCAATAAATGTAGAAGTTGTTCACAAAGTGATATTTTAATGGACATCATCATCATTATCGTGTGCCTTCTCCGCAACGAAGGTTGGCTACCATAGATCGCCATTCTACTCTGTTTCTTGCTTTGATGGTGCAGGCTGACATAGATTGACTTGTCCATCTTTTGATGTTACTCGTCCATGTTAGTCTTGGTCTACCTCTGCCTCTTTTACCTTGTATTTTTCCTTCCCATAACTTTAATGGACAGCAGAGTGTTTATTATGTGCCATACAAATTGGCGTAGGCGATCTTGTCCTTCCAGAATTTTCTAGCTAGAGTGCATGTTATCAGTTATGTTGCTGTTTTACGTGACATGCCACCAAGCTATCTAGTCTCTTCTCTCTTTATCTTCCGCGGTAACTCTTTTACTGTATTTACAATCCCAGTAATCCAAAAATGTCCTATTCTCATAATGTCCAAACTTGTGTCAACCTCTTTGAGAATGTCCTCGTTGGTCGTTACAACTGCCGGGGGAACTTTCAACATTCGTCTGATAAATCCCATCACTAAGGCCTCTAAACGTCTTTCCATTTGTTTGTCTACTGTCCATGATTCGCTTCTATAGGTCACAGTTGTCTCTATACAGCACTGATTAAATCTCTTTCTCACATTTTTACTTCTTACTCTTTTATTTCTGTGGGGCATATTTCATCTGATGTTATTACTGTTCCCAAGTATTTGACGCGTTGCACTTGTTTCAGATTTGCCCCGCTGATCTGTATGTTGCATGGTAATAAAAAAGTGAAGAGCCCCCGTCACGCCAAGTAGCGTATAAGGTATACGGTGTTAGTGACCAAATATTTTACAGACCTTCAGCGCATGATGTTCGGGGTAATGTGGTCGGTATTACGCCCGTGCCGCTTTACTTTTCCAGAAAAAAATTCGGTACCCATTTAAGGCTGGGTGAATTCGGAAGCCGTCGGTTGGGATCGAACCCACCTTTTGTCCTTTCTAGTCCAGTTCACTAACCACTGAGCTATCGCGGCCCCTTATGTTGCATTGTGCTGATGATTCTTTCTTCGATATGACTAAAGTGATGAGAGGAGATACATTTATAACATTACAGCAACAAAAGTATATCCGTCTTATAACCATGCATTTCTTACAATTCGATCAAATATAACGGTTTGTTCACTTCAGTAAGACATGAATTCACCTGAACATCACTATATTTTTTAATTTAGTTTTTAATAAATCAAATCAGTCCCTCGCCGCGTAGGCAGATAGTTCTGTCTTCTGGGGCACTCATACTTTTTTTCTTTGATGAGTAATTGACTCTTCAAGCGCGGCCTCGCTTCTGTAACCAGAGGTGGTTGCCGCAGTAAAAATCGTTAACAAACATTGCAACTGGTGCAGCCGGGATTTGAACTCACAACCTATCGGTTTCAAGACCGTGAAACCTTGACTTTATGAGTCCATACCAGACTTTGATGCAGACCCAGAGTAAGATGCTGAAGATTCATGAACGGATACAGCAATATTGCGTGGCAATGTCTGGTAGAAGAACTTAACGTCTGCCTCGACATACTGACAAGAAAAGAAAAGAAATAAGAATGAGATGTGAGATGGAGAAGGAGAGAAGGAAAATAACCCAGTGAAATCAAGAAAGACAATATAAACGATCTCTTGCTAAATTGTTTTAGCATCATTGATGTAAAGCATATACAGAGATGTATTAAGACAGCCAAATATGGATGTTTCAAAGTTTTACCTTCTTAATTTATACAAAACAATAGTAAATAAATCAAGAGTTATTGAGTTATTAAGTTATTTGCTGGTCAGCATCATTGACAAAATAAAAGGAAAGAGAGATGGTGGACGACAAAGAGAGAACATACTGGATAGCTTGGTTTCATGGCATGGAAAACGGTCAACAACAAAATTGATATTATGAACTGTACATAGAAGGTTGTGGAAGGACATTATCGCCTACGCTAACCGGCATGGCACGATAAAAGCGCAGTGATTCTAAGGAGGTAATAGACGAGACTGCTTCCTATTAACTCTACTACTACTATTAACTCTACTACTTTTTATGTCAATGAAGAGACAGAACGCAATTATATTATCTGCTCGCTTGTTGCCATAGCAACCAGTAGCTGATTGCAGAAAAGTCCTATCTAGTTCTCAAAGACATTGCAACTTGAAAGATGCCATTGTTCTGTTGTAGAAGGTTTTAACCTCCATTAACATTTGAAGCCTCTTTATTAGTAACGGCTCGAGTTATTTGAACTATATCACGGCTATAATTGAGAACACGGTTGCTGGTTTTACACAGACGTTTAACTCATTGAGATAGTACGTGATCGTGTTGTGTATTCTTAAAAAAAAATTAAGGAGGAGTTATGGCCTCCGTTACCTACTCTAAATGTGCGCCGCCGCTTTCGGTGCCTTTCTTCATGGAAGAACATGGCGGAGCAAGCTATCACCCACTCTGGCTTCATATAACGTACACGACACTGAGAGGACATACAAATATTTGAGCGTAACAGCTCGTATCATTTTGCTAACCGCTTATTTCCTGTTTGTATTGATCTCACTGGCCTCTACATATCGTTAACCGATTCATTGCCTTCCTTGCTTAATTTAATCCCATTCAATGACTTATGGGTCTTTATTTACTGCGTTTTGGCCTGCGCCATTAAACAATGGTGTACTCCAAATGTCTCTTTGTTCAATATTTATCTTTATAGTAAAGTGGTACTTGAGGTCAAACAAAGGAAAAAGAAAGCATTTATATTGTGAATGGTCCAATGTTATTACATGTATTTGCAATCTTTTCATATAATAATTATTATTGTAATTCTACTTATTTTTCTTTCTTCATTTGCATTTCAACGTCGAGAGGAGTTATAAATTGCATTGTTTTGCTATTTTGTTTGTCCCTTCTGCTGTTATGTTTCCTAGTGTTTCTAATATTATATCAATCCATCATTTTCGTGGTCGGTGCTGGAGTCTGGTGTTCACGCAATGCTTATTGAAGACTTGAAGTGCTGTGTTTTGATCGTTCTTCCCTCTCACGTGGCCAAAGCATTTTTTTCTGTTGCAGCGATGATTCCTAGCATTTTCATCAATTATTCATTTCTGATCCTGTCGTTCGTCTAACACATTTCAGCTCGGCGGTGGTCATTTTTTCCTATTGTTCTTGCATCTAGGATCCAGGACTGTACTAGCAGGACAACGTTAGGATGACGATTCTATTGTAGAGTGCCCGTTTTGCCTCTACAGTTATTTCCTTGTTGGACAATACTAGTGATAGCTGCCGAATGATTTGACAAGCTATGTTGCATCTTGAGTCTATTTCTGCTGTTTGTGAATTGCCGTCTGCCACTATACTTCCTCATAATCATGTGCCATACCGGTTGGCGCAGGCGATCATGTCCATCTACAATTTTCTATCTACAGTGCATCATATCAGTTCTGTTGTTGACTGTTTTGCATGCCATGACACTACGCTATTCAGTATTTTCTCTCTTTGTCATCCACGATCTTTCTTTCCTTTTATTTTGCCAGTTGTAACAAAGTGTTCCAACTTCCCTCTTACGATGTGCCCAAAAAGTGTTGATTATTTCTTTCTGATGCTTCTTAGGAGCTCCCTTTTTATGTTGGCCTCTTTGAGAATGTCCTCATTGGTCTTTTTAGCTGTCCAGTGAACTTTAAACATTCTTCTGAGAAATCCCATCTCTGTGTCCTCTAATCGTCTTTTCATTTATTTGTCTATTGTCCATGATTTGCTTCCATAGGTGAGATATATATCACAAATGAACTCTCTTTCTCACTTCTATTGATAAACATAGATTTGTTGCAAAACACATTTTTCATTTTCTGAAATGCTGATTTGCCCTGAGCTATTCTGCTTTTATTTCTGTGGTGCATCTCCCATCTGGTGTTGATGATGATGTCTATATTTCCTGGATAGTTAAATTCCTCTTCTTGTTTTTGTTGTCTGCTCTCCATCGTTATGTTGATATTCTTTCTTTTGCGATTTTCATGACTTGTGTTTTGTTTGATGTTTATTGTCATGTTGTGTTTTGTGCCTCTTCTGTTGAAATGAGTTATTTGCGGGTCATCAGCATTACACTCCGAACATGTCCATAGATGGCCAGATCCTCCACCGCAAATCCCGCATTGTTCAGTGACTGGCGACTCCAGTTCTGTGTTTGTTGATAAGTCCTCTTATACGCCCACTAAGTCTTTCGTTTCTGTTGCGCCCATCCTACCTCCCCACCTCTTTCAGCCGAAGGAGTAACGTGGACTCATGTTTGTCAAAGTCCTGTGCCCATCCCACATCTGGGAGGACATTGATGATGTCCGCCCAATCCATTTATTGGTGGTTTTCCACGATAGCGCACTTAGCCAAATAGAATTACTGTGATGCTGTTGAATTATTGTGAGTTACTGTTGCTATTGGGAGCCGCGATAGCTCAGTGGTTAATGAACTGGACTACAAAAGAACAAGGTGTAGTTCGATCCCATCCGATGGCTTCTGGGTTCACCCAGCCTTAAATGAGTACCGGATTTTTTTCTGGGATAATAAAGCGGCACAGGCAGAATACCGACCACATTACCCCAAAAAGCATGTGCCGAAGGTCTGTAAAATGTATGGTCACTAACACCATATTCCACATACGCCACTTGGCGTGACGGGGGTACTTAACTTTTTTTTTTTTTTTTTTACTGTTACTATTGCTATTTAGTGTGAAAATTGGGACTAATTTATGAGATGAAAGGTTGTTTGTAGATGCAGTGTGGTTGTTCAATAATATTTAGAGAAGTTCTCTAATTTTAAATGATCGTACATGGTAAAAGATGATGATGAACATCTAATGAGGTGACATTTAACTGAAAATAAAAGCTCTAATTTTACTCCGTAAATAATCATCGTTTACATTCGGACTGCTGTAAATGTGTACTTGATTTTCGATATAATGTTTAATGGTTGCAGAGCTGTAACGGGAACGGGGTTTGTTGTTGACCCATGTTGTGTACCAAACAGTCTGAATGTGTTCACTTCATTGGGAGACTTTCAAACGTGATGAGTTGGGAGTCTTTGATGCGTAAACGTGATTTTTTGGTCTCTTTGATGCGTAAACCTGATGAGTTGGAAGTCTTTTAGGCGTGAAAGTGATGAGTTGGAAGAGATTTTGAGGCGTGAACATGTTGTGTTTGGAGTCTTTTAGGCGAAAACGTGATGTTTTGGGTGTCTTTGAGGCGCAAACGTGATGAGATGGGAGTCTTTTAGGCGTGAACGTGACGAGTTGGGAGTCTTTGATGCGTAAACGTGATAAGTTGGGAGTCTTTTATGCGTGAAAGTGATGAGTTGGGAGAGTTTTTGAGGCGTGAACGTGTTGTGTTTGGAGTCTTTGAGGCGAAAACGTGATGTTTTGGGTGTCTTTGAGGCGCAAACGTGATGGAATGGAAACCTTTGTGGCGCAACCGTTATAAAAGTGAAGCCTTCGGGGTGTAAACATGAAGCGTTAGAAGTCTGTGGGGCACACACAAGGTGAGTTAGGAGTCTTTGGGGTGTAAACATGAAGCGTTAGGAGTCTTTGGAGCACACGCATGGTGAAATAGGAATCTTTGAGGCACAAACACGGTGAGTTAGGAGTCTATGGGGTGTAAGCATGAAGAGTTAGTAGTCTTTTGGGGCACAAACATGATGAGTTAAATCTTGTGGACATGCCTGTACCAGCATTATCTCCCCTGTTTATGTCAAAGTGAATTTCGTGTTAATTATTACATATGTACGTATTTATGATTTAGTAAAAGTAAAGTACCCCTGTCACGCCAAGTGGCGTATGGATAATATGGTGTTTGTGACCATACATTTTACAGACCTTCGGCACATGATTTTTGGGGTAATGAGGTCAGTATTACGTCCGTGCCGCTTTACTTTCCAAGAAAAAATCCGGTACCCATTTAAGGCTGCGTGAACCCGGAAGCCGTCGGTTGAGATCGAATCCTACCTCTTGTCCTTTGTAGTCCAGTTCTCTAACCAATGAGCTATCGCGGCTCCGGTATTTATGATATACTCCAATTAAATATTTATTTCAAGAAACGGAAAGTACACGTTAACAATTAACTCGGTTTCACATCCACTATTTTCTGTATCAATCTTCAAAAAATAATCTCCAAAAATCAATACGTCCAAGGTTGGATCGTTATATCGATTAATACAATTTGCGTTCTCCTTTCTGTTAAGTTAATAGCTAGAGAACATCCCAGGCTTCATTGTGTAATAATTTTACGAATTAAATTTTATAAAATGGCAATTTTGAATAATCCAATCTCTGTCAGTGGCTCAGTGGTTCGTGTGCTCGCTTCCTGATCAGAAGAGTCAGGAGTCAATTTTCAGAAGTGACGGATTATTTTTCCGTTCAACTCCAGTTGTTGCCGTTTCTCTAGAAATAGGTAACGGCGACCTGGTGTGATGCCGGCCATATCACATAGAAAATGAGCCATCATCATCATCAAGCACCGGGCCTACTGGCGTAGGTGATCATGTCTCTCCACAACCTTCGATCTCGGCAGCTATTTCTGTTGTTGACCTTCTGCCAAGCCATTCTCTTAAGCTGTATGTTATTTTTTCTCTTTGCTTCCCTCTATCTCTTCGTCCCTCAATTTTTCCAGTTGTTACAATATGCTCCAATTGTTCTCTTCTCATTGCATGGCCAAAAAATGATGATTGTTTCTTCCTAATATTGGAAATTAGCTCTCTTTTTGCTTTGGCCTCTTTCAGAACGTTTTCATTACTCTTCTTAGCTGTGGATGGTACTCTCAACATTCTTCTGTAAAACCACATTTCTACAGACTCCAGTGATTTTCTTGTCTGTTGTCCTATTGCCCATGATTCGCATCCATATGTTAAGACTGGCTCTACATAACATTCAAGAACTTTTTTTCTTGTTTCTATTGCCAAAAATGGATTGCATAGTATCTTCGTCATTTTTTGGAAAGCTGCTTTTGCCTGTGTCATTCTGCATCTCACCTCTTTGTACATCTTCCGTCTGAGGTTAACAAAGTTCCCAAATATTTAAATTCATTTAACTGTTTTAATATTGTTCCACTTGTGTTTATTTTGCACTTAGGTGATGTCTTTTTCTTTGTTGTTACCATTACCTCTGTCTTTTTGCTATTAAGGCTGAGTCCTTTATTTTTGCTTTCTTTCACTATAATGTCCAACATTTCTTGTAACTCATTTTCATCTTAGCGATTAAGACTGGATCATCAGCATACCTTAGATTATTTATATTATGACCTCCAATTGTTATTCCAGGTATGTCCTTTATGGATCTTAAAATAATCTCACTATAAATATTAAACAAATCTGGTGACAGCACACAACCTTGTCTAACACCCTGTTTTATTTGTTGAAACATTCCCAATTGGTTTCCAGTTCTTATGGCCGCTGTTTGTTGCCAGTACATGTTCTTTATTATTCTTAGATCTTTGCTGTCTACGTTTATGCTTTCTAAAATTTTGATTATTTCTTGGTGCTTTACTTTGTCAAATGCCTTGGTGTAATCTATGAAACATAGGTATAGATCTGTTTTCACCTCTATGGCTCTTTCTACTAAAGATCTTATGATATAAATGGCATTGCTTGTTCCTTTATCTCTAACAAAACCACACAGTTCATCGCTAATTTCTGGACTGATTTTGTTTCGCACTCTTCGCATGATGATTTTTAGTAATATCTTAGTCATATCACTCATAAGGCTTATTGTGCGATGATCATTGCACTCTATCGCACCCGATTTCATTGGTAGGGCTATGAATATAGATTTGAGCATGTCGTCTGGTATGTATCAGCTGTTGTAGATATAATTCAATATTTTGTTATTATTTCTATTCCAAAATCACCCATGGCTTCAATCTCTTCTTTAGTTATATTATCTGGTCCAGGAGCTTTTCCTGCTTTCATATTGCGCAAGGCGTCTTCCACTTCTTCTCTGAGTATTTCTGGTCCTTCTCCATTATCCTTAATATTTACTTTCGTTCGTTCATCATTATAAAGATCTTTAATGTATTCTGTCCATCGTTCCCTTATGTTTTCATGATCAATCAACAGTTCTCTTTCCTTTCATCTTAGACATCCATTTTTTATTGCGTTTTTCTTCCTGTTAATTCCTCAGTTTGTTTGTATATAGCTTTAGAATCTCCTTTTTGTTGCATTTCAATCTCTTTGCATCTCTCTTTTAGCCATGCTTCTTTTAATTTCTTTATTTAATCTCTTATACTCATTTTTATTTTCGCTATTTCTTCTTCTTATATCCATTAGCTACAAAATGTCATCTGTCATGCATATCTTTCTTGAAATTGTCCTCACTGGTGGTATGAACTCTTTTGCCTTGGGCAATGAGCCGTGGCCATGGAAAAATGTGGTCACTAATACCATATTCACCATATACTTCCATTCACTGTAGGTTCAATTTCCGATCTCGTAAGTTTCATGTATGCCTTCAGCAGTCTTCATTGAGTTCTCGTAGGGTTTATGTGTTCACTTTCTGTGTATATCAACATTTCTGTTCTTTCATCCTGCACTATCTCTTTCTCTCTCTATCTCTCTCTCTCTCTATCTCTTTCTCTCTCCATCTCTCTCTCTCTCTCTCTATATATATATATATATCTATCTCTCTCTCTCTCTATCTCTCTATCTCTCTCTCTATCTCTCTCTATCTCTCTCTATCTCTCTCTATCTCTCTCTATCTCTCTCTCTATCTCTCTCTCTCTATCTCTCTCTCTATCTCTCTCTCTATCTATCTCTCTCTATCTCTCTCTATCTCTCCCTCTCTATCTCTCTCTATCTCTCTCTCTCTATCTCTCTCTATCTCTCTCTCCATCTCTCTCTATCTATCTCTCTCTCTATCTCTCTCTATCTCTCTCTCTCTCTCTCTCTCTATATATATATATATATTATATATATATATATATATATATATCTGTTTAAACCAAAGTTGATTAATTTGCGTGCACTAATTCTCTCTTTTGTTCAAAACCAAATTACACAGATTTCATAAAATTCTCACGTCTCTCTGTTATCAGATTTGGAAGCTTTCCCTCCTGATTTCTCTAAGTTTTCATCCAAATTCACTCAGTCAAAAATTCAGATTTTCTAGATCCAACAAAATGTCTGTATTTAAATTTAGGTTTCGTAGATAAAAAAAAAACTGTCTGTATTAAAATTCAGATTTCGTAGATAAACTAAATGTCTATAATTAAATTCAGATTTCGTAGATAAACTAAATGTCTATAATTAAATTCAGATTTCGTAGATCCCAAAACTATCTATATTCAAATTCAGATTTCGTAGATCCCAAAACTATCTATATTCAAATTCAGATTTCGTAGATCCCAAAACTATCTATATTCAAATTCAGATTTCGTAGATCCCAAAACTATCTATATTCAAATTCAGATTTCGTAGATCCCAAAACTATCTATATTCAAATTCAGATTTCGTAGATTTTCGTTGATATACACGTTTATTTTTATGGCGTTTGCGTTCTCCCGAGTACAATAAATCACCATTATCAAACAATAAAATAGCGTTAATTGAGACTATTTGCACTGCGTCGCTAGTATACAGCAAGTTTGAATACCCCACGCCTTTCGGCCAGATACATCCGTAATTTTTGTGTACCCGTTTGCCTTCCCTCTTCGATATTTACTAGCTCTACCTATCTAGCAGACCAGCTTCCAGGGATACTGCTAGGAGGTGGAGACGGGGCTTCATTATGTTCCTCGTCGATCTCCTGGTGCATGCAGCCTGTTGTTTCGCTGACTCCTCCCAACTCAAGTGCTAATAGACGTCTACCCAAACTCATTCTGCCTAAATTCATATATCGTAATTCTCTATTATTTACTTTTCGACTTCCTACATTGATATTATGCAGTTTTCATACATCCAGTCTCTGTCTGTCTAAATTCAGGATTCCAATTTTCGTGCATCTATACTCCTTATAACCACTAATATCTTCAGTAATAAAGAAAACACGATGGTCATATGTTGGACATGTGATGAGAAGAGATAATAGCCGAATAGCAAAGCAAGCCTTCATGTAGGAAACAACAGGTAAGAGGAAAAGAGGAAGACCCAGAGAGACACTGAGAAGATCATTGATGAGAGAGGCAAGAGCAGCAGGAATCGGCTCCCTCAATGAGATAGAACCTGCTTGCACAGAACAGAGACAAATGGCGAGAGTTGATAAAATATCTTTAAAAGAATTGACAGCTGCTAGAATACAAATTTAGATAAGAGAAAGGGTATCTTGGACTACGCCCTATGGGCCGGCTACGGCTCGAAATGTCAATAGATAGATAGATAGATACTCCTTATGCTGAAAATCAACATTTCGCTGTCCTCGCGTGCCCAGTCTCTGTATCTAAAAATGAAACTGTCAAAGTATGCATGTGTCCACTTTTTGTATGTAAAAATCAATATTTGTCATTCTTTATGTTTCCACTTTTTAAATGTAAAATTTGTCATTCTTTATGTTTCCAATTTTTAATGTAAAAAATCAATATTTGTCTTTCTTTATGTTTCCACTTTTTGTATGCATTTATTTTTTACATTCTTTATGTTTTCCGCTTTTGTATGTAACAAAATAAATATTTGACATTTGTTTATTTTTCCACTTTTCGTATGCAATTTTTTACATTCTTTATGTTTAAACTTTTTCTATTTAAAAACTCAATACTTGGTATTCTTCATGTTACCACTTTTCTTTGTAAAACAACAATATTTAACATTCTTCATCTTTCCTCACGCACTATTTCAAGATCAATGTGTGTCAGTCAACATTTTTGGTCTCTCAACTTTCTGTATCTAAAAAAAAAATTATTATTTCGCAATTATGACGTGTCCACTATATATGACTTACTTTACTTATTTTACTTTACTTATTTTACTTTACTTACTTTACTTTACTTACTTTACTTACTTCACTTTATTACTTATAGTCTCACTCATCACAAATCCTATCACACACACACACACACACACACACACACACATATATATATATATATATATATATATATATATATATCTACACTTATACATATATAAATGTATGTAAAATCATCATTTTACAGCCTTCATACGCCCACTCTCTGTGTACATAGAAATCAACATTTCACAGCCTTCATACTCCCACTCTCTGTGTACATAGAAATCAACATTTCACAGCCTTCATACGCCCACTCTTTGTGTACATAGAAATCATCATTTCACAGTTTTCATACGCCCACTCTCTATGTACATAGAAATCAACATTTCACAGTCTTCATACTCCCACTCTCTATGTACATAGAAATCAACATTTCACAGTCTTCATACACCCACTCTCTGTGTATATAAAAATCAATATTTCACATGTTTCATGTGTCCGTTCACTCTGTACATGAAATCACGTATGTGTTGTGTCCACTCTCTGTACATAAAAATCAATATTTCGCATTTTTCGTGCGCTCACACTTTGTACGTAAAAATCAATATTTTCAGTCTCCGTGTGTCCACTGTCCCAACAGAAAATCAATAAATAGTTGCTTTCATCAATTGTATGCGTCTACTGGCCTTTGTAGGAGATGCAGTAGTTCAGTGGTTAGGGAACTGGACTGGACGACGGCATCCAAGTTCACTCAGCTTTAAATGGGTACAGGATTTTTGGAGGGGATAGTAAAGAAGTAAAGGCATCACAGAGATGCAAAGCTGCTGTAAAGTTGATGACAATAGCAATTCTAAAAAAAAAACGAAGAAAAAAGTGGTGTGGTGACAGATTTACGTGGTAATGGACACAACAAAAGTCGACGTTTTAGCCAAGAAGGCCTTCAGCTGGAACAACAAACAACACAAACATTATATTTAACGATATGTAAAGACATCTAACTACATGGCGAAAGCGGCACGGGCGTAATACCGACCAGATTTCCCCAAAAATCATGTGCCGAAGGTTTGTGAATTGTATGGTCACTAACATCATATTTACCATATGCCACTTGGCGTGACTGGATCCTTTACTTTGCTTTGTATTTTTCACTGGCGTTTGTACAAGTCCAGGTTTCGCGTTCTTTATGAATCCTCGCTGTATTTTAAATGTCTAACAAATCAGAGAAACTTTACATTGAACAAAGCCCTTCTTGAAAATACGATCATTTCAGTTGGTGTAAATTACATGTCTCGGTAATCACACAAAAACAAATGTTAATAACATGTATAGTGACATAGAAAATAACAAAATTGACAGTCATGAAGATATAGACTTTCATTAATGGATGCTTACGCAGAATAAAAGGATGGAGATGGCAGGACAAAATCACTAACATAATTAGAGAAATGTACCAGTCAAATACCAGTGGATAAGAGATACAGCGAAGATGATGGCGCTGGATAGTACACACACTGCGGAAGCCAACTGAGAGTATTACACAACGGCCCTTTTTGGAATCCCCAGGGGAAAAGACAAAGAGGAAGACCAAGGAATTATTGGAGAAGACAGATAGAAGCACAGATGAAGATGATGGGGAAGACATGGAATGATCTTAAAAGAATGGGAAAAAAAAACAGAACGACTTGGCAAGTGTTTGTTGAAGACCTATGCTCCACTGGGAGCTAAAAAAGGTAGACGAAGAAGATAGTGACATCAAAGCAAGCAACATCATAACTATAAAACTACGAATAACAAAATGCTAGAGTTACTCAACTTTCCTGTATGTTGGAGGGATATGGACTTTAGATATAAAAATATAGAGAAGAAAATGGACGCTTTTTAAATGTGGTGCTATAGGAAAATGGGGAGAATTATGTGAAAGGAAAAGAAGATAAACGGAAATTCTGAATCAGCTGAAAATGAAAATGGACTCATCATCATCAAGTACCGGGCCTAGTGGCGTAGGTGATCATGTCTCTCCACAACTTTCGATCTCGGCAGCTATTTATCATTTCAGTTGTTGACCTTCTGCCAAGTCATTCTCTTAAGCTGTCATTTTTTCACTTTGCTTCCCTCTATCTCTTCGTCCCTCAATTTTTCCAGTTGTTATAATATATTCAAGTTGTTCTCTTCTCATTACATGGCCAAAAAATGATGACTGTCTCTTCCTAACATTGGAAATTAGCTCTCTTTCTGCTTTGACCTCTCTCAGATCCTCTTCATTACTCTTCTTAGCTGTCCATGGAATTCTCAACATTCTTCTGTAAAACCACATTTCTACAGTCTCCAGTGATTTTCTTGTCTGTTGTCCTATTGTCCTTGACTCGCATCCGTATGTTAAGACTGGCTCTACGTAACATTTAAGAACTCTTTTTCTTGTTTCTATTGTCAAAAATGGATTTTCCTCATTTTTTGGAAAGCTGCTTTTGCCTGAGCCGAGCCATTCTACATCTCACCTCTTTTGTACATCTTCCGTCTGAGGTTAACAATGGACTATTTAACACAATTCGAAAAAGACAGCTGAAATTATGTTGCCACGTGAAGAGACACAAGCCCTTCTAAACATCATCTTGGAAGGGAAGGTACAATGTAGACGAGGCAAAGGAAGATCAAGACTAAAGTCGAATGATAACATCAAATAGGCGAACTTATGAATACATGCACCATCAAGACAAGAGACAGAGTAAAACAGAAGTCTGTGGTGGCCAGCCTTCGATGTTGAATTGTCATCTAATGAATGAATGGTAATTATGCACTCATTTCAACTTCATTACTTTTATCTTCACTTTCGTTATTGCGACCTCAGCTGTCACTATTTATCAAAATCAGTCCCATTGGTGTCACAACTGCCCTCATTAAAGTTATATTTTACCTCATTAATATGTGACTCATTCCTTGTAATGCATCATTATCTCTCATTAATGATAACTGAATTATTTTATTAACTACCTTCAGTTAGATTAACTGTTATCTTCACTCTCATTAATGATAACTGAATTATTTTATTAACTACCTTCAGTTAGATTAACTGTTATCTTCACTCTCATTAATGGTACTTCCACTGTAAATAAAATGACATCCACATCGCACTGAAATATTCATGGAAAACGATGAAGCAAACATGTTGGCAAAGAAAGGTGGTACACCAGCCACATACAAGTAGAATGGATGAGGAATCAAAGAGGTTTTTCAGGAAGGGATACATGAAGAACGGAATACAGAACATCAGGGCTCATCATCATCGAGTGCCATCTCCGCAACGAAGGTTAGCTACCATGGAAAGCCATTCTGCTCAGTCTCTTGCTTTGATTGTGCAGATTGTCATAGGCTGACTTGTCCATCTTTTGATGTTACTCGTCCATGTTAGTCCTGATCTGTCTCTGCTCTTTTACCTTGTATTTTCCCTTTCAAGATTACTTTTAGTAGGCTTTTGTAACTTTTAACATTCCCCAATAATCAGATTTGTCTTGTTTGAACACCAGAACTACTAGGAAAATGATACCAACTACAAGCTCGACAGAAAAGACCAAGTAACAAATGTTAGACTTCGAACAGAGCACAATAGATTGGGGTACTAGATGTTCACCACGCTAAGAATAGGGACTAGTCATGAGTGAGACTGTAAGTAAGAAAATAAAGTAAGTAAAGTAAAGTAAAGTAAAGTAAAGTAAAGTAAAGTAAAGACATGCAAAGTAAAGTAAAGTAAAGTAAAGTAAGTAAAGTAAGTAATATAAGTAAAGTGAAGTAAGTTAA